>JARJDW010016128.1:0-369503 GCA_030264715.1 Adinopsis sp. GC000173 | reverse complement strand
CACTAATGTATTTGTCCCCTGGCATGATTTAATTTTTATAAGAAACATTTTTTTGTAAAGTTCATATTTTTCAAGATATTTCAATGTCTCACGTTAAAAAAAACACCCGGTATATGTTATGATCTTCTTCTTCTTCTTCTTCTTATATATGTTAGCTGTCATTTTAACCTAGCTTTATAAGTTCATTGAATACTTATATGAAGTGCAAAAACAAACATGTTCGCCATATTTTGCTTTATGATGTCTGTAAAGGAAAGTACGCAGTGCAAGCCGCCAAAAAATTACGCAACGTGTATAATGATAAAGCCCTTAAAGAAAGGTAATGCCAAAATTGGTTTGAAAAATTCCTTTCTGGAGATTTTTCTCTTAAAGATAACCAATGCTAAGAACCACCAGTTAAGCTTAATGAGAAAGAAATCAAAATCATCATCAGAAAGATGACAAAAGCTCATTCCACAGAATGAGGAATACTTAATAGATTAAAGTTGTTTCCATTAAAAAGAAAAGCTCTCTTATTACATTGAACAAATTTGTCTACTTTTAAACTATTATTATTTGTAAGTAATAGTAACATTCAAATTTAGGAAGTTACGGCCATACCCTCAAGAAAGCAAGGAAGATATTTGCAGAATACAACATATAACTTATAAATCATCACCTACATCGGATATTCAAAATTGTGGTTCCTACATTATAATGGTTGGTAATAATAATATCCTCTACTACCTGCTCTGGTTTGTAACCAATATTTTGTGACGTTATATATTAGGGCAAGTCATCTAAAATTTCACTTTCAGAGTGCCAGTTTCGATTTTTAAATAGCAACAATACAAATAAATTAAATAAATGATCATCAGTATGCAAAGCGGAACAAAATCATAAAGATCTTACATAAGTGCTTACTCTCTACTATACAGACAAATGAAAATATAAGTAAATAAAAGAATAATAAAATTTCACTCGTAGAAAAAAATTGTTTTGACTCGGAAACGAATTAAGATTTTCAGATTGCTTTTTATCACCTTTTTAATAAAATTTTTATAACAAACAATTATGTTTACAAAAAATGCTTTGTGAAACTCTTATTTATTGCAATTAATATCACATATTATAATATCTATAGCGGAAAATATGAAAAGCAGTACGATTCAGGCAACCTTCCTCTATGCGGTTTAAATATTTGACCGCTTTATTATTACTGAGGTTTAAAATGTTGCTGGGATTTAAAACAACGCACAACGCAAGCCGAACAACAAAATTATAAACATTTCTAGCATTACTTTCGAATTTATAAAATGGAAAATATCTTTATAATTACATACATAAATATGTATATTTGCAAGATTACCTACATTTAAGTATTCGATTTTTGCAAATTCTACTAGTGAACGTACGTATATAGTATTCACTTTGGTTGATTTTACCATACATATAATAAATACGAATGTGTGGTTAGCAGGTGTTTAATTGTATTATTTTTGGAATGGTTCGTTCACGAAACGACTCACAGACAATATTCATTCTAGCATGTTTTGTATGCAGGTGTAGAAATAAACCAAAAGTATTAAATTCTGCATCACCTATTTCATATCTTTTGTCTCTAAGGGAATTCGTTTTATTATGTAAGGTGTTTTTAGTTAATACTATTTATTATGCAATAGTTGCAAAGAATTGGTAATATTAATTCCTGCAGATACGAAATTGTTTGCACATTTTTTATTGTTAACAGTAATTCAATGCTTACTTATCTGTATTATGTTAATAAATAGAATGTTCCAAGAGCAAAGGATAATATTTTAGAAGAATAAGGTAAATATGTTGAAGAATGAAGCTATTTTAAAAGAATTTGTGATTCTAAACTATATTTTTATTCTTAGGGGCAGATAGTTATGCACAACAGTGAGTTTTAAAAGGTAACTGTGTCAATGGCTCTAATATTTCTCACTATGTGTCAATAAGCTTGATTTTATGTTAATTTGGAGACATATTTTGAAACATAAATTAACTCTATATACCTATAATGAATGTAAAAAGTAACTTAATTTACACACATTTCTAAGGCATAGATAGATATTCGCATGCTTTTGTGTCAATAAATCTTGTTAGAATATATTCACCGGCAAATACAACAAAAATTTCCAAGAATTTCCCAATTTTGATTCAGATTTGGATGCTGCTGCAATCGAAATAAAACAACGTGCCAATAAGCGCTGGGGGTAGTTACTCAGCTATTCATCGTTTTGACTTCGCACTACAATGATAATCTAGACAAAATAGACCCGAGCATCCATTGAAAAGTCACTTGCATACTGTTTAGTTTCGGCTGCTACACGAAGCAAGCAAGAATCAAAACAACAAATGCGGAATTGTTACTGGGTTCTCCCGACATTTCCGATACCTTTATGAAAATGAGGTGCAACTTTGCAACGTGTCGGGAAGAAAATAGTGGCCGTTTACTGTCTGCATTGTATGCGCTGTCATTTATTTGCGCTGCTGCAGATACACCAACTTTCGAGTGACAATGAATTTTTCCTCAATTAACACAACAGTAACACTGCTTTAATATTATATAGAACGAATCACTTAGCTGAATAATATATTTATCTCCGCTATAAACATAAAATACCATAATAACATTTTTATTTAAGTAAGAGAATTTAGATAAATTTTTATCGCTTGTAAGAATATCCTTCAACAAAAATAACTTTATTGGAAACTCTAAAAATATCATCA
This sequence comes from Adinopsis sp. GC000173, assembly GCA_030264715.1. NCBI lineage: Eukaryota > Metazoa > Arthropoda > Insecta > Coleoptera > Staphylinidae > Adinopsis > Adinopsis sp. GC000173. Next base: position 366,770 of record JARJDW010016128.1, on the reverse strand, counting down.
AATATTTGACATTTCGCATCAATTATGTATCGCTACCAATATTTGCTTGCCGTACATGCGGAGAGGGCGCGTGGGAAGAAAATACAACGTATTAATTGACAAAAAGTGTGCGCACTTCTCACTTTACCTGTTCGGAAATGTTTATGCATAATAAAAACAACTATACATCTTAATCTTTTGTCGTCATTTCGTTGCGCACATCCATATTTATTCTCTTTGATATTTAAATGATTCAGAAATCATGTTTTCAGCTATTTTCAAGTCCATCTCATCAAATATTAAACTGCTCAATATTAAATACACGCTTCATTCACATCAAACTTTATATTTTTATTGTTTTATTATATATTGTATATTATTTATCTAATTCCGTTACTCTTTTTATCCGCATACGAAATTTTCTAATTTGCATTTTAATTTTATTTATGATCAAATAAATTATTTATGCTTGCATTTCCTAGAATAGGAAATTAAATGCACTGAATTTAAATTCGGGCTTGAATATAAATTTATTAATATTACGATACATTTCTATCTTATATACAACGGCGCGTTGCGTTTTTTTGTTGTTGCTGCTCTACTAAATAAATAAACGACGATCATTTTCATTAACAAAATTCCAGGGAATGTTCAAGCTGTAACGTAATGCGAACGTAAATTTTTACATTCAATTACATATTTGAAACAACTAGAATGCAACTGCAACAACTATAACATATTTGTTTATACAGTTTTGTAATTTAATTTAAAATTCGTGCAATTTGAAATTTGTTCAGACATCATATAGTTTTCACACCATTGCGAAATTTTTGCATTAAATCATGAACATATAATGCGATATTACGTTATTTATTATTCGTGAATTTTTAATGGTGCGATAATTAATGAATTAGCTGAAATGGAGTTACCATCAGCAAGGTGTAATGCGCATTAAAAGATGGGGAATTAATTTTAAGCAGTTTTTTGAAGGTATTATATACATTTTGCTTTTGAAATTTCCATCTCTAATTAGCAGAATGCGAGTATTGTGTAAATTAATTTATACTTGTTACGTTCTTAGTATGTATACTCATGCAATTACAAAATAAAATATTTTTAATTGCAACTATCTAAACTAAAACTACTTTCAAATTGCATTGTTATAGCTAAAGTTTAAATATGTTCAAATTAATTATTCCACAACACAAATTATGTATCGCCATATCATATTTGAATGTTGATTATTATGTGTATTTCTTGATTTAACAACACATTCTCATTTTTTCTTTGAATTTCTGAAGCTGACAAATTTATTGCCGAGCAAGGCTGCGTGTTTATGTGGCTTATGAGTAACTATACTTAAACTTTTAAAGTTGAGCTGCAAATAAACGGTTTTATTTTTAACCTGACTTTAACAATACTTTCTACGGATTTCTGTAGTTTCTTTAAATACGCAACCTTACATTTGTAATACTTGTTTAATTTTATTTTTATCTTTTACATTATTTCTGAAGCTAAAAAATTTATTAACGTTGCAAATTGCGTGTCAATAACTAACTATTTATGTACCTAAATTCCTAGAGTTTTTACACAAATGTTATTAGAAACCTTTGCAGAGAATTAATAACTGTTAATCTAATTTAAAATTTTACAAATACAGATTTATGTAATATTTTCAGAATCCCTCTCTTTTTTACCACACTTTTTTTACTTCATTTGCCTCTTCAATTTAATATTGTTGTTTTAATAAAAATGTCAAAATCTTATAAATTGAGCGTCAAATAAAAGTTATGTTTCCACATTATTTGACAAACTGTAAAAAGATCACGTATTGCAACAAATTGTTAAAAAGATCGTTAAAAAGATTTAATGATTGTTAATATAATTAAAAATTTTGTAAATACAGATTTATGTATTTTCTCAAGCACGCTCTTACTTTTAACCTCATTTTTTACTTCATTTTCAGCCACAATTTAATATTGTTGTTTTAATTTAAAATTAATAACTATATCTATTTAAACCTTTCAAATAAACTTCATATTTCTTATTAACGAAACGTTAATAAATCACGTATTGCAACAAATCATTAAAAGAGAATCAATAACTACGTTTGATTTAATTAAAAGTATTTTTAAACTTTAACACCTACATGTTAATGTACTGCCTCTAATTTCAACTCATTTATAACGAAATTGATAAAAAATTAATCTAATTAAATTATTTTTAAGTTTGAACAAGTACCTATACAAACTTTTGTATTTTCTCTAATTAAAATGCCTTTTTCTTTTCTAACCTCACTTTTACTACAATATTTTCTTTATCTTTTTATAACAGACTTATTAAAATTGCAAGCTGTAAGTTGATATCAATTTAATTTTGTTAAACTCTAAAAGTTAGACTTTAAAACAAATCTTTGTGCGCTCATTTTTTTTAAAACAAAACGCCAATAAATCATGTAAAAGAATAAAAATTTAACTTAGATTTGCAATATTTCTTATTAATTATTGATTTTAAACTAAAAAATGTTTTTGAAATAATAATTATATCATGAATTTGTGGGAATTTCGACAACGATTTTATTCAAATTACACTCAGCGAGAGAAAAGAAAAAAATTAATGAAACGCAAAGTCTTGTCCGCGGTGCCGCTGCATAGCGCGCGTATAACGAATTGTTGGTGCAAAGATCAATATTTGCACTAATTACCGCCAAACCGTATGTTGGCGCGCGCCGGAAAATAATAAATCTCGACGGCGGCGATATGATGATGATGATCATCATGACGATGAGGAGGACGATGATGAGGAGGCATCGCGTTTGAATAAACACGTTCACGTTCACGTTCGATGCGAATGCGAAAAATGCGCGCCGTCGCCGCAACGGCAACGCGAACACAGACCTTACATTTTATTAATAATGAAAGGTGCAGCCTCTAATCGCGTGCACGTTAGAAATGCACGCGCATCCATAAATCATTCGTCGGCCGGTTTTTTTTTTCTATCCTCTCTTCCTTCGCTTTATTTCGACGGACGAATTTTGAATTATAACATCAACGTGCCGGCAGTAATTAAAGAATTACGTATTTATTATGAATGTAGAGCGCGCCGTCGCTAATTTTTTTCTCTAATATAAATATAAATTGTGCGCGGCGGCTTGTTTTTGGGTATGTAAGTCATGAATTTCATTTCAAGTTAATTAAAATGGAATTAATGTGCGGAGTGGTGGCGGCGGCAGCGACGGGCGTTCCAAGCGAAAGGAGGCATTTATACCTTTTATTTGAAAATCACCTATTGATGACGCTGATGATGATGATGATGATAGGAATGGCAATCAATTCGCTTTTGAAATTTAAATGACAATCGTATAGTTTATTCATTAAGTCGATTTGGTGCGGCGCGTCTTTATTGTATATTTAATGCCGGCGGAACGCAAAAATGCAAACAGCCTTTCGTTAATAACTTGTCGCTGCAAATTGCTCCACTTCCTTCCATCACGATAAGCATGCGGTGTGTGTGTATGGAAATAAAGATATAATATATATACATGCGAAAAATTTAAAGAATGTTATCTCCCATTTTTAAGTAAAACAATCGTTGATACCACGGCGAATAAAAGCGAATTTATTAAGTAAACGTTGTATCGTAGATTAGGTAGAACATTTTTAGCTTTGCCAATAAAATGTTATCTTTAACGTGTTAATTTTGTTGCACAAAAACGGTTTTAATCGCGTTTAATTCAATTTAGTATAATTTTATCTCAATGCATGTCAAAATCATTTACAATGTTGCATTATTGGCACATCTCAATAATGCATTAAACTATCACGTATCGAATGGAGATTTAAGATATAATCACATTCCATTATACAAACACTAAAATCGCTTACACTCGAACTGATTTGATTGAATTAAACTTTAGCTGTGTGGCGCATTGTGCGATTTAAGTCATTGCAGGCGGCAGCGAGATGGTCGTTGCGCTTTTTTTTTCTCGCTTTTCGCCGGGACGAGATCGAATATTGATGATGTGGTAATATCGTTGCCTGCATGTACGCCACTCATTGCTTTTTAGCGCCCATGTCATGAATTTTACGCCGTTGGCGTTCTGCCTTTTAATGCCATGGCAACTGACCTTGAACTTGCCGTCACTCGCCTGTTTTTTTTTTTGGCTGCCGGCTCCTCCTAATATCGCTCTCCTAAAGCAAAACGTTAACGTTACTATAAAATGTAAATCCGCTTATAATAAAAACACAACGCAGAGGAATATATTGGGGAGTAAATGTCGCTGCTCGGACGTGGATAAATACAAATAAAGGTCTCGTTTTTAGACGAATTAAGGGGGCGAAACGCGATGCAAACATTCTAAAAATTGTTAACGTTCCACGCAGAAAAAGAAACCGTACAATAATTAAATCTACTTGAGTGTTTCTTTAAAATCTAGTTTATTCAAACAATTTTAATTTCAAAAATTAAGGTATTATATAATATAATAATTAGATTATTATCATAAAATTCAGTATTTTAGCTGCCTGATATAGATTTTAGTTAAAAATTGCTTTTCATTGTAAAGAATTTAATATTTCGTTCATAGATTTTCAATTCAAATTCTTATATAGTTTCTTTTGCAACAAGATGATGTTGATCCGAGATTCAGTTTAATTTAAATAAATATACCTATTAAAAACATTTAGTTAACAATGTTTATGTTTAAATTTTTTGCTTCTTTTCACTTCTAATAAAGTTCATTGATATTTATTTTAGTTAAAAATTGCTTTTTATTACAAGGAATTTAATATTTTGTTCGTAGATTATTATCAAATCAAATTCTTAGGTATATAGTTTTTTGCGAGATAAAATGTATCCGAGATTCAGTTTAATTTGAATATATTAAAACGATATAGTTAACAATATTGATTTTGAGAAAACGATTTTCAAACAATATTATTATCTACTAATATTTTCCGACAATTATTTGTTGTTTTTCGTTAAAATAAAGATATTAGTATGTATTTTACATCCACTTTAGTTGATTGATATGGATTTTAGTTAAAAATTGCTTTTCATAGCAAAGAATGTAATATTTTGTTTATGGATTATCAAAACAAATTCCTATAAATATAAAAATATTCCAAGATTCAGTTTAATGTGAATATATTATTATAATATTACTAATAATACTGTTATTGATATTTTCACTAACAACTACTACAACCTGACTTCCCCCTGAAAAAAGCGTAAATTTTAAGTGGATATAAAATTTAGCCTCTTTTTATGTGGAGAATTGAAAAAAAATCACGCATCATTTTTTTCGAAATTGAATTATTATTTAGCTGTCGCAACATTTTTATTGAGTGCTAGGTGGCAAATAGATTGAATTTAAATATAAAAAAAATGAATTAGAGAGAAAAGTAACTCTCCGCATCATTAAATGTCGTCATTCCAAATGCATTCTACCATTAACCTCCTTCGAACCTCAATTAATTATCGAGACCTCTGATTACTCAGCATTGCACAGATCGATGCATCCGAATTACTTTCTATATTTCAGAAAAGGCGCCAAACAGGACAAAAAAGCCACCATTTGAATTCTATATGTATGTGTATAGATAAAGCAAAAAATGCGAAAAACGAACGAATAAATCGCATCACGGCCGCTCTCTTCTCACCCGCCGCCTCCAGCCCACATTTTTCGCACGCAAATTTTATCAATTTCCTTTCCAAACACATATAAATTAAATTAATATTACAAAATGTAAATATAGAGAACTAATTAATCTCTTACGTAATGTTGATGTTTATCTATGTTTAGTAAATTAGCTGTTTTAAGTGCGTACTTATTGTATAAATATTTGCAAGTTAGCTTTTGAATGGAGAATGGTCGTCGTGTATGTGAGCGTGTGTATGCTTGCTTATATATATATATACTATAGCTATACTATATACTATATATATATGACCATCATCCATTTCGCTCTCGCTCATCATCATTCAGCATACTTCAGCTGCAAAACATTTTCTGTATTTATGTGTAATATGGCAAAAGGTTCTTTTATTATAAAACCACGGCTATTTTAATTAGTTCGCAATTTCAACATTTACTACATTCACATTCTCTATGATATACTATATGAATATTTGGTTTTGTTTACATTCGAAAACTATTACACAGCAAATGAAATAATTTCTGCATGTTTGAATACCGTATTCATCTTTTCTTAATACCGCATATCTGAAAAGATCGCCGCCATTCAACAACTATGTTATACCTATATTGTACTTTCTATTTGACGGTACGTAGATACTATTTTCGTAAGTGATTTAAATGATGACTCTTTAATTATTCATAATGTCCTGCATGCGCATTCATCTACCTAAATAAAAATTCAGCGCTGAAATATTTTTATAACGCAATTCAAACGAAAATAAAGTGTTTATACGAAACTTTATTGTAATTTATTGATAACACAAAAACGCCTATATAAATATAAATATTATACGCGCATATGTAAGGTTATTTTCAATGTTCAGAATAATAAAACTAGACCCTTTATCAATTGAAAATGATTCGATGCATGAATCGAATAATTTTGAAATCAGATAAATTTTGTATAATTTCATTTCAATCTATATTACGATTTAGTAGAAAAACATTAAATAAAACATTTGCTACCATAGATTTTATCGGATCTCTCTTATTCATTTAATTTTTAGTCTTTTTCAGAGAGTTGTACAAAAAAATCAGTTTCCACCAACTGTGAAAAGACGGCTTTTCACTATACTTGTTGCCATTTTTAGGTTTCTTGTTTTGCAGCAAAAAATGCTGATAAAATCAACTGAAAGCAACGATTTATTAAAATTATTACTTATATGTCTTGTTGCATTTACAGGTTAAAAATTCAACTTTATACAAACGACTTATTTAGTAATATGAACTAATAATTATGTAAAAATAACTTTCTATATTTTTCAGCTTTTAGTCGTCACTTTTCTTATTGTATATCACAAATGATTATTTTATAAATTTTTGGTCTTATTTATCATAGTTTTTGCATCACTCAATCGTAATAAAATTGCTAAACGCAGCCGAAACTTGTTTTAATTTCAAAGACAACATCTTAATAATAACAATCAGAGAATAAAGTCGATATTTACTTACAAAATTCGTTATAATACCCTGTAAACAAAAAAAGATTATTTTATGATTTTACTAAAATTCATTTTGATTTCTAAGTTTAATATAAAATGATTTTCAAATCAAAGAATTTAAAGTACTTGTATCAGATCATTTCAATGATAAAATTTAGTGATTTTATTGATAAAAATCATTCATGTGTGCAAAATGAAAAATATTTACATGAAAATAAAATCCAAGTATATTCTTGTTAACTCTATACAAGACAATTTGTTATTAAATAAAGATCTTACCTACTATTAATAGTAAATCACATTTAGTAACAAATTACAATAATATTTTTTATTTAGTTTATTATTATTTTTAATAACATGCTTGTAAATTAAGACACACAACGGTTATTCTAAAATTCAGCGCAGTTTGAAACATTAATTATAGAAGTTGGTGATGTGATTGACAAAAGCAATTCATCTGATGATGCACAATACAAAATATTTACAGGAAAATCAAACAGAACTATATTACATACATATAAAAACTTTTCCATTCGATCGATTAAAAACGTTTTTAATGAATTACTCGTCGTACTATTTTTATTTTCTTTGTTGCAGATAGTGTAGTGTTGACCGCATGAATCGGTGAGTGTAAAGTAATTACATTTTAATGCATGTCTTATATAGAATATATCGCATTGAATCTCAAACATTAATTACTCGAAGTGAATATCATTAGAAATTCTCTGCTGTTTAACTATATATGCACAATATTGCATTCCAGCAATATTGTGACGTAATTTTATCCAAATTGGATCTTGAAATTCAATAAATGTATAGGTTTACTAACAAACGTGCATGTAAAGATGAATACATTTACGGTGCCAAAGCGTTGCCACTATTAAAAGAAATATCTGCTCGAAATGTTTTACCATCCCTACTAGTATTTGCTAGTAATATTTCCAAGTTGCCTTTTTTTATCGATACTGCAAGCAAATAAATTCCGTGCGCAAATGGCAACCAATTTAGCGCTTAATACTAATTACCATTAATTACGATTCGTAATGCTTCTAATGTCATGATGTAATGTATAAATCTCAATTTGATACGCGATAGTTAACTGCACTATTAAGATATCTCAATGCCAGATTATTATTAATATTTCTGACATCAATCATTTTCTATTTATATTTACCAATTTGCTTATATCCTGCTAGTACGTTTATTTCAATTCGTTTCAAATCGTCACTCATCGTTATCTTTAAACTTTTGTTGCCAATCAAAACCATTATTAGTTTTTTAATTCGATCATCAAATGAACATCAATTTTATCAGATAATTATAATATTTTATCTATTAGAAGAGATGAGTTTTATCGTTCATTAATTATCACAATTTTCTATTAAAAGTATTATATTCTCGGAAAAACTATATAGTTCATTAATTAGTTTCAATAATTTGAGAAAAAATTATTAAAGAGTAAAACACTAGGTTAGGTTTTGCACCTAAAGGTGATCGGCTAGACATCTTAGAAACGTTTGAAATAAAGAAAGCGGTGAATGGTAATAAAATGCTTAGGAATGAGCAAGTAAATTTAGGTAACGCGTATTTATTACATCCGTTTATATAATAGAATAAGTTAAAATGTACATAAATATAGAAAAAACCCATAATCCAGTTACCTGGTTTAATAGTATTTAAGTAAATTTATTTGGATGTTATGTTTCAGTATCCTGATGAAAATTGTAAGATCGAAATATCGATATTGATATGAATATATTATTGTGAACCTAACCTATTGTTTTACTCTTTAATAATTTTTTCTCAAATTATTGAAACTAATTAATTATTAACATGGTTCATCAAGTGAATGCAACGGATTTCCTACAATTTATGTACTTCATATTCCAATAACATGATTTTTGCATTCTGGATCTGATACTGAAATGTATCACTTTCTGCATAAATAATTTTATATAGATATACACACATTGAATAAGTAAATGAAATCTATTAGAGATGAGTTTTATCATTCATTAGTTATCAAAATTTTCTATTAAAAGTATTATTTACTCGGAAAAACGTTAGGTACTATTTTTAATACAAGTATGTAATTCATATTAAAATAGCATGTTTTTGCATTCTGGATCTTGTATTGAAATATATCATTTTACGCACAAATAAGTTTATATAGGTATACACACATTGAACAAGTAAATGAAAAGTGTTTGTGCTATTTTTGTAGTCGAGTAAGTACAAGGCACAAAGCTACTTTATACAGTAGGTAAACACAAAAGTTTTGGCTAGATATTATAAAAATTGAATATGCAAATAACTTTAACAGCTTTATCAAACCAGAAATATAAAACGGTAAAAAAGCCTCTTTTCTTATTACTGCTCACATAAATTAGCAGAGTTATAAAATTAATAGATACATAAATAAAAAAGTAACAAATAGCTACTACATAAATTGAAAGTATCCATATAATATTGAAATGACACACGTGGAAAACATCCACTTTTTGCATCGAATGTAAAGTTTGGACAATGAATCAATGTATTTTGTTTATTAAAAAGTTGTACGGATAGAAATAACAAACTAATTGGTAAAAACAACGTATCAAAGTTATTGAATGTTTGTTTGCGCTCTGAGAAAATTGATAATGCAATTGGTGTGCCGCCTTTTTTTGCATGTAAGTTGAACGAGTTTCGTCGGATTCAGTTTTGCGCGCGTATTTTCAAATGATTTATCGAAAAGTGAAGTTGATAATAAATTGAAAATGTTTGTAAAAACGACGACAATATAGCATTTAAATTTGGTAAAATCGACTTATTCAGTTTGAAAATATATGTGAGTGTTGGTATCGATGATATAAATCAGTTTATAAAGTCGAAGGCGCTAATGTAGCAATTATTGGTTTCGGCGGAATGGAGATTCATGTTGATTTATTTTCATAGACATTTCGCTTAACTTAATTTGAATCAAATTAACAGTGAGTTTGTAAATTAGTTTTCTAACTGCGCGACTAAGTTCGAGCAAGTGAAGCGTAAAGAATTCGACTCTTAATCTGATTAGATGGATAATTAACTATTGTTTGACAATTTCATTAAATTTTCTCTGTGTATGCGCTCGCGGTTTTACAATTCATAGATAACGACAATAAAGAGTTTTAAAAGAGAGATGCGGCGGAGGCGGAGGCGGCAGCGGCGGCGCGCATTTTTGTCGCTGGTAGAGGAGAGGAGAGGAAAAAAAGAGCGACAACAACGAACAGCATCGTAACGCTGTGTCGTTTAATTCAATGCAAAAGCGAGGCGTTCGGGGCGCGCGGGATGTATGTGTGTCGTTCGTTTGCTGCCTCGCTATTTTTTTTTCGCAACGTAGTTATTCGTCGTGCACTGTAGCAAACAAACGTTCTCTACCTGTGAAATATGCAATTGTAGAGCGCATATATCTCTAAACCGCCACTGGAATTGCCGTTTTCCACTCATTCCACCGCTGGGCCAATGCCCATGACATTTCACCTCCTATGTTTCCATTAAAAGATTTCTATGTTGCTTTTTTACGTAGTTTTTTTTTGTAGCTCGGCGAGTGTGAAAATGCTTTGCATGTTACAATACATACATTTTTCGTAATACTCTCTAGATAGAAATGATTATTTCTGTATAAACACTTTTAAAATAATTGCACGTTGCTATTTATTGATTCCATAAAATAATGGATGTGAATTCTTTATTACCCACATTTTTTTTGCTTGAATTAATTAAGTAACGTTGGAAATGGAAAAATATAAAAACGCAATTTTTGCTCGAAATAATGTTCTAAGAAATTATTAATGAATTAATGTTTGTTTTAATTCAATTTCAACAATGAAATATTTCCACTAATTATTGAAATTGCATTTTTCTATTCACTCTAATGAATTTAATTGGACAGCAATTTTTTATAAAAAATTACCTCATAGAATATATACTTTTATGCAAGACAATGGGTATGTACGCATATCTAAACTTCAAATTGTAAAATCAATCAATATTCTAGTAATATTTCAACCATTCTGAAAGATTTTCACTCGCTGAAAGGAAATTTTCAAAGTTTTTAAAATACATGACAGTTTAACGCAGCAATTTCTTTTCTATTTTTTAAATAGGATTTTATAAATTAGACAAGATAATTGATTGAAACTTAATTCATTGCAAGCACTGTTTCCGAAACGCATCAATTTTTAAACGTAAACTGTAAGATGATGAACATTTTATAAATATTTGAAGCGTTTTCTAAGATTAGCACTTACCCTACGCAGAATTTCTGAAAACTTTCGAAAAAAGAAGAAGAAGGCAGAAACATTGATGAAAAGTTAATGCATCAATGACAAAATGTGCAAGAACACTTTGTTACGATGATGCGTTTACAAACTTTTGCAATTTATAAGTGTGCGAATTTATATTGTTGTATTCGATATGTTTTATACCTATATATTTTACGTAATTAAATTGTTTTTTGAATGAATGAGTGGATTCATTATAAACAAACGCTAAAATAGAACATCCCACGCATTTATTTTTAAACAACTCTCTAATTGTAAAATGATCGCATTCTATAAATATTTTAACAATTTCTCTTATTTCATACAGAATTTACTTTTATGGCATTTTAATAACAATAAAATTTTATAATTATTTTAAATTAGTGTATTGTTTATTACAGTTATAGTAATTTTGTCTAAAATAGTTGTTATAATTAACGCTTGGGTAAAAATTAGAGCGATACCTTAAACAAAGTACTAATTTTAAAGATTTTTTGTATAAAAAGTTGGTCAAAAGAATGAAAACTATCAAATCAATAATTTGGAATGACATAATACAAAACAAGTAATTTATATTAAGAGTTCTAAGTAAAGTTTCCTGGAAAATTGAAAAGTTACTTATATTCACATTACATTTTGTTGTTGTTATTTTTCCAATGATGTAAGTGGGAGGTAATAGTGGATTATGTACGCAATATCATAGTAGAATTTTGATAAAATTCTGAGAAATAATGTAATTCTAATCATATATTGTTTAGCAATGAAACATATAGCAAATAATATATACAATTTCATGATATTTATTAAGCAAAAATTAAACAGTTGGCATTAAATTACGGTTATATTACTACTTTTCCTTATATGCATTATAGTAGATCCGTCTGGCAAAAGTTTATTGGCCAGAATCTACAAAATTTTATGTAGATTTTAAGGTCATTTACAATAATATAATAATTTTTTATATTTGTTAAGCAAAAATTATTTAGTTGGCGTTAAATTACTATTTTAGTTACAATTTTTGGTCTAACTGATTATGGTGGATGCACCGTTGTTAAAGTACGTTGGTTAGAATCTACAAAATTTTATATAAATTTTAGTGCCAATTAGAAAAATACTACCTATAATTTTTAATATTTAGTAAGTAAAAATTAAAGAGTTGACATTAAATTTCTTAATTATGATTTTGCTTATATTCATTATGGTGGATGCGCCGGGTAAAAGTTTATTAACCAGAATCTACAAAATTTTACTTCAATTTTAGTGTCAATTATAATAATACAATACATAATTTTTGATATTTGTTAAGCAAATTTAAAAAAAGTGACAGTACCAGATTGATAATATAAAACTGGATTTCGGAAAAAAGACTTTTCAATTAAATTCAATGTAATTCTAATCGTATATTGTTTAGCAATGAAACATAGCAATATATACACCTCTACTTCCGATTGCTTAAACCAACTTTCGATGTTGCATAATATTAACAGCGCAACTTTTCTTTTTTCTATATGTATATATAATATTTAGATCACATGGCCAGTAAAGTGAAAGTTGTGTATTAAAAATAGTGCATTTTGGCACTATCAAATACAAACCCGACAATCTGTCTTTTATATGCATTATAGAAAATAAATTAAAAAGCGAAAGTACGTATAATATACAACACGAATTTATTATATTATGTGATGAAAGCTCTTATGTTAATAAAAACCGCATTTTGCAAAAAAGGCGTGCTGATTTCTCAAAGTTAATTGTAAGATGATCAGCATTCAATAATAATTCCATTCTCATTCACAATCATTGTGCAAATTCTATACAACCCCCGCATCTAATCATCTAATCTCTTATTTATCGATTGCTATCACAACAAAAAATCCAATTTATTTATAAAATTAAAAATCGAGTGGCAGCATCCGCCGCCATTAATTACGATTGATCTCGCGCGCGATTAATATTGACAGATTGCGAGATCATGCCATCGCAGCGTCACTACCTCGTTTGTATCGCGCGATCGGTAGCGAAAATGTCGTAATTAGAATCGATACATACATGCCGCCGCGCTTTGCTTTTGCCGTGTTTGTGTTTGTGTGTGTGTGTGTGCTTATGTGTGCGTTGTATGTGTGTGCCTGCCTTACAGAATGGCGCATTGATAGGGATGTTAGTAATTACTAATTACACGCATGTGTATACCACAAACGATACATTACAATCTCTTGTTATGATATGCTAACCAACTGATTTGATTACGGGATCAACTATCTCAAATAGAACGTAGATGGAAAATGATTTCCCATCGATCTGACGCGTTGCAAGGAAAAAAAACACCGAGCGCGTTTCATTATTCATGCAGCGTTAATTAATGAGCTTACGAGTGATTATTGAATATCAAATAGCTTAATTTTATCAGGCCTACGTAACGGAAGATTGATTTTTTATTATTTATACTTTTTGCAAAGTGGAATTATTATTAATTAATTGCGTTGCCATTCATCAAAATAACATTGTGCGCAAAATCAGATTCAGCGATTGAATAAATAGGGTGTGCGTATAGATGTTTAAAAAAAATAAAACTGGAGCGATTACATCAAAGTTTTTTGGCTCGCCGTGTTTGGTTTGTTTGTCAAGTTCTGTATGCTTTTCAGCAATTAACAAACACTAAAATGCACAATCGCACAAAAAAAACGCTGCAAGTTTCATTCATGTAACGCTTGCAAAATCGAAATGCAAACTATTTTTAATGTCGGCCGATCAATTTGAATTAGATCATTAGATTATTTAACAAACTAGAATATTTTATCATACACCATTGTTGGCATGTGTTTGATTTGTCAACAATTTGATTTAATTCGCACACGATGTTTGGTTGTCTATTTCCTTACCACATTTTCAATTACACTACATAGACAATATTAGGCAATGTGTGCAAAAATCTTACGCCGTTTAATATTTTATTAAATTCAAATACAAAAATAGCAAACTGGGACAAAGTGAGAATTGCAACGAAAACAAAATAAAGTTTGACAATCTTTATTTAATTTTTAGATATTCTTATATATAAGGAACTAAAAATACTAAAGTTTAAGCAGTCTGCAAGAAAATATGATCAAAAACTATTTCCAAGTAATAAAAGATTTAAGGAAAAATTAGGTTTTTGCAAATATTCTAAGATAAATCAAAAGCAAGTTTGAATTATTAAAAAAAATGTAAATATTATAGTTTAAAATCAAATGTGGTATGGTTTTTCATAACAATATTTATTTTTTACAAAATAAGACAAAGAAAGGAATCTTTAAACGTATGTTTTATTAATTTAGTCAATTTTAAGACGCTATGTCAGCGATTTTCAAACTATGGGGCGCGCTCCCCTAGGGGTCGCGAATATCGACCAGAAACTATTAGTAATTCAGCAGGAAATATCAAACTATTCTCACCCGCAGTTTACAATCATACAGAAACATAATATACCTAAATTTATTAATAAAATGGTGTCGGTTGAAATCATAATCAATCAAGATTTAAATATTCTTAGACGTATATATTCGTATGTGTCAAACGATTTGCATTTTTATTTTATTTAATAATAACAATCGATTTCACGCAGCAAGGGATGGGAGTGGAAAGTAAAATTATAAATTAGGTCGCAAATATAGGAATACAAGATGTTTGTTAGTTAACAAACAATTTTAAAAGGAATATAAACAGAACACGACCAAGTTTATTCCACAATTTTTTATTATCCAATACATTCTTTTCTTCATATTACAATAAATTCTAATACTATTTTAATTTTTTTTCATGTTTCATTATGTTCTTGCTGTACAATTTGTATGTATCGGAAATTAGTAGCAATAAATAAATAATCAATTGTAGGTTTTTTAATAGATTCTTTTCTGTAGCTTACAACTGATTTTTTTAGATTTTTTATATAATCATCATTGTCTCGAAGTGACAGCAACATTAATGTGCTTTAAATTTCAAATAAATATTAGGTAAAAATAAAAGAAAATTTATAGCAATTAATTATTAAATTATAAACACTATCTAATATTTAGCTAATTAAACTATACGATAACAAAGTGGTTTGTATAGAAAAATGAAACGTTTCCGTCTTCGTATAGTATAGAGAGAAGCACATATATTATATTTATGAAATTGAATGTCAGTATCCATGTATGTATGTATGTATGTATATTTGGTTTATATACATCTATGTGTGCATGTGTATGTGAATGTGTAGGTGGATGTGTGAGTGTATAAATTTATTTGAGTATTGTACGATGGAAAAGTTCGTACCTTTGATGTTGTAACTTTGATAGGCGAACACAATTTTGAAATTGGTTTCGTGTAATATACAAAAAGCGAATTGATAAACATATATTGAGATTCGACGTGGTGGAAATATGTCGTTTTCTTATTTAGCGTGCCTCTAAAGAAAATTAAAAACAAAAACTTCGCCCGCCGGCTTTCGCCTATTTTAGAAAAGCAGAAGACGCCTTCATGTTGTACTTACATTCCATTTTAATTAGTCGTGCTTCGTTAATTCGCTCTACGATAAACTTGTCATTGAAATTAATATTTTTATGAAATGAAGGTAAGCAGTAGCAGCACCAGCAGCACCAGCAGCAGGGCAAACTCGTGCAATTTTTTTCTCTTCTTCTGTGCGATAAAAATATGAAAAAACTTGTTACGTAAAATGTTGTTTTCATTATTTTTCCACGAGATTGCTTTCGAAATTTTTGGGTTCTTATACAACAAACATTCAAAAAATTTAAATTTAGATTTAGATTCGACAAGTATTTGATAAATAAATCGCAAACCCACATAAGAACATTCATTAAACTTTGTAGAAATATGAAATAATGATTTGAAGACATTTTATGACGTATTGAGTTCATTCTTAAAATAAAACACATTATACGTTTTTATTATAATAAATACTTAGATAAAAAAAACTTGTTGTTGAGATAATGATAATGTTAGCGTAGATTTTATCAACAGTATTAAATTACACAAAACATTTTTGCAACAACAAAAAGGTTGTTGGAAAGAGAAGAAGTGCAGCTTAATTATACGTATTAAAATTAAAAGTTTCGAGATAATTAGTTGTTATTGAATGAAATACCTGGAATAAAAGCGAACGCAATGGCTATTAATGAAATGCAAATATGAGTTGCAGCAAAAAATATGTAAATCGCGAATGCGCACTAAACGATAAATTATCAAATGTAATTAATATTTATTTAGTTTTAGTTTAGTAAATTGTGAATGTTAATGAGTTTTAACGTAAAGGTAATGATATAAATCACGTACCTAATCGTAAATAGATCTTTAAAGTTGTCACAAGCATTAAAGCGCGCAAGTTTTCTACTTGTAAAAAGCGTTTTCTCATCGTCGTCGTTCTCGTCTACATCGTTCGTTATCATTGTATTTCGAGGAACCGCTCAAAAGATTTTCAGGAAGTTAAATATTTGCTGAAAGCTTGTAGGGTTTTTGGTGTATGTGTGTATAGTTAAACAGCCTCTTGTGCAGATAGCCGGAATTTATTCCACACCTTAGCTCACCTTTTCGCGAAAAGACAATATTCATTTACATAACAAAGTATATTATCTGCGCTCGCCAGACCTAATACGATTTCCTCTCCTCCACTTTTCTCATTCTTCGCTTCGCAGTCGGCGTTTTTTGCGCGCGCGTTTCGCTTACACTTCGCGCGCTCTTTATTTTTACTTCACCTTCTTACCTTTTTTTTCCTTTCCTCTCCTCTCTTTCCTTCTTCCTTTCCCTTCCACCCCCTTTACTCTCTTTATTTTTTCTCTCAGCGCGTACTTATACATCCCATCAACACCACCATCCACTTCTTACACAACGCTACACACTTTTTTTTATTGAAATATTTCCTAACATGTCATAATCACCTGATTTATATGACGTTGAATTTAAATTTAAAACACAAAAAATGTTTTTTCTTCAAACGCTCTGATTTATTGCTTCCTACTATCATTTCTTTTTATTAAAATAATAACGTTAAGTAATATTTATTTGTTGAAATGCAACGGATTCCTACCGAAACGCGCCGCCAGTTGGAACGCATTTATGATTTATTAAAAGCGGCTTTTAATAGCGCGATTGTGTTGCGTATGGGAGGAGGCGACTTTTCTATAACACATGCATGCATTCGAAGCAAATTAAAATGTGCACCTTAATCGATTATAAATATTATATGATTAATAGCTGTTTATTATACATCGGACGATAAAGCTAAAGGTTCATGAGTCGAGAAACTCACTTTTGTCATGTACAATATGTTATATATATATATATTTTTCTATGGTGGAAAAATAAGAATAATTTGAGTAAATAAATTTAAAAAATATACAATGATTTATTTATAATGTTACTATGGAGATCGTTATTTTACTCACATATTGATTGCAATGAAAAAATATGACTAGGTTATACATAATTATCTGGGTATTTGTTATGTTTTGATTGGCGTCTTGTTTACGTATTTTCTTAAAAACGTTTTCTTTTAGTTAATAAAATAACACATTTTGAAAATGATTTGGAACATATGGGTCTACCGGAAAGTTCTGGCCGTGTAAGAAATAAAACAATGGTAATAAATTAGTTAAAACCAATTTTTCAAACAAAAATTAGTACTATCTATTGTATTCTTCTTACTGTACATCATTGCGCAACATATTTTTAATTGCAAACTTTTATTTAAACAGTATTTAACTCGAAGACGTATTTTTTGATAAATTGTACATTTAAACCAATACACAATATTACATAATCAATAAAAATTTATTTACAACGTGGCATTGTCAAATAATGAGCACTTAAAGTGCAGAGTTGAGGCAATGTCTATTCTAAACATGTAAATTAGCCTACAAAAGTAAAAATACAATAAAATCTATATTTAAAAATTGGAATTATACTTGCAAGAAGTTTTAAATACGGATAGACACTATAATGTAAAATAAATATTTATAAAGATAAGAGAAAAAAAATATTTTTGTTGCATACTATAAACTGACAGAACTTTCCGGTAGACCAGACATTTAAGCTCTACTATTTATTTGATTTAAAATCATCCAAACCACAATTTGCCCACATTGCTTTCCATATTTTCTCAAAACGGTCATAATATTTTGAAGGCAAGTATAATTTTTTATTCATGTGTTATTCTTTATGAAAATAAGAATGCGATTTTACATAAAAAAATAAACAAACTTTCCAATAAAAATGTTTGCGCAAATCAGCCGTGAATAATTATGTATCAACGTAATAAAATTCTTGATCAATTCGCGAGCAGTTAAAGTTTGGCTTTATCTATCCTCGCAGTTGAAGTACTACTTTATTTCTAATCGATAAACATTATCTATTACAATGAAAAATATAAGTCGAGTCAAATACCGTGAAATAACTGTTTATTTGTTTATGAAATAGTGTTTATCAACTTGAACCATTAGTTTAATTAATTGAAATGAAGAATATCTAGCAAATAAGTGTTTATTTTCTTCTTATTAATATTAATGCATTAAATAAGTCCAAAATGAATTTAGTAATGTTTGTCAATTTATTTAAATAACGTTGAATATGATGTTACATAAGCATATGTAATTACATAAATAATAAATGCTTGAGTATTTATATACGTTCTGCTTTGATCACAATCATTAAATATTTTAATAATTCATAAGTATAGTATAGTAACAATGCTTTAAAGTCGTTCTTTGTTACATTATATTAATAATCCATATTTTTATTTGTTTAAAAGAAATGGTAGATGGGACGGGCTGCAATATAATATATAACATAACAGTTTGCTTAATTGATTCGTTTTGAGATTAAATAAATTTTCGTTGGTGCGAAGGAAAAAGTGTATTCACGCCTCAATAAATATTATATTGTAAAGAACATTGCGCCAAGTGAGAGAAGTGAAAATAGAAAGAGTAAAAAATTCCACCGTTACGCTTCAATTAATGCAAAGAACATATTTCGCATAAATTTTGTATCGTTTCAGCGCGGAAAAAGGTGATAATGAAATCTGTCATTTGCACGAGTGCTCGTATACTTTCTTAAAACGAAATTTTGAAAAGCTAGTTTCATTTTTCGCACATAAATATTTCTCACATTTTAATATATATTCATTGCAAGATCTCTCCTCAACGCGAAAAGCTAATTTGGTTGCCTAACGTTTGAGGAAAAAATTTACAAAAGAGCGTGTGCCGACGCGCTTGCTACATTGTGTGCATTTTTTATTTTTCCACGACGATGTGCAAAAAGCCCACCGAGCGCGTATTACAATACATAATATTATAATAATTAAGCTTAAGTTTTTAATTAGCGACATTATAATTAAACTCAAACAATAGGAGGGAAACTTTAAAAATGTTCAAAGACGCGGCTGCATCACATTTTTCCAGCTCGGCATTAATTAAACATGTTGTTTTTCTTCTACGTGCGCTCATTCTTTAGCACACAAAGTCAGCTTATAAACGCAAATTAAATGAAAATTAATATTAATAAACGGACGCCACGTACAGGCAGCAAGATTTTCATCCTAGTGCAAGCTAATCATTCAATCACTCAATCAATCAATCATGCGCATACTACCTACCATACTATATATATACGTATATATTTTTTTCCATTCGCCTGATTGTTGCTGTATTGTATTGTTGTAATCTAGGAAGTATTGATAGAGTGGAGTATATTGGCAACGCAAAAATAAATGATTTGATAATACGTGCACGATGTTTAATTGGAGTGCGAATGTCTGATAGCAAGTTGATAGGCAGCTTCAAGCTTTATATACCAATCAAACATCATACATCCCTACTGTAATCTAGTTTCTGATGCCACCAGAATTTATCGATTGCCGGAATTTATTCATATACGAATATTATTATTAATAAATTTAGATAGTTTCATTAATGTACATACATTACTTTGATAAAATGTAAATATTTACGTTAACATCTCGAAAACTGATTTTCACTTTTACAAATATCGCAAATTAATTGCATCATTTCCTAGCTAGCTATTTTAAACATGTATAACCAAATATATATCATATTTTTCACACTTGTTGTTTTATTGTTGAATGTTAATAAATTTTTAGTAAAACAATAAAAATTACTTTTTTATTAATTTATGATTCACTTGATGAAAAATGCAACTAGTATTACACTTCTATGTAAGAAAAGAATTTATCAAAATTATGATAATCTATGTTTCATTTTTATTATCCTGCATAGACATGTTGTACAGGGGTCACTTTTATGCTTTTGTTACATACCTAAATAAGTATCTACTGCAAATGAATATAACAGACATACGGAACTAACAACTAGGTAACTCAAAAACTGATTTTCACTTTTGCAAATATTGCAAATTAATTGCATTATTTCCCAGCTCATTTAAACATGTAACCAAAGATATATCTTTCACAATCCTTGTTTTATTGTTGGAAGTTAATAATTTTATCCAAAAAATATAACATGAATATGTAGATAACTAGATCAAAAGTTACTTTTTTATTAATTCATGATTCACTTAACCAAAAATGCAACTCGTATTACACTTCTATGTAAGAAAACGATTTATCAAAATTATGGTAATCTATGATTTATTTTTATTATCTTACATATACATGTTATTTTGCACTTTTATACTTTTGTTACATACTTAAATAAGTACCTACTACAATAGAAAATAACAGACATACGGAACTAACAATTAGGTATTTATAGAAAATATTTTTGGGGGTCTGTGGTTGTAACATTTTCATTAAGTTTATTAACGTTTAACATTTAATTCAGTTTCAATTTTTAAGCACTCTTTAAATACGTTTGTGCTTTTGCGACAAATTGATTTCTTGATTAGATTAGTAATTGCATTAATAAAATTTTACATTATTATTAAAAGTAGTGTAACATGAAACGTAAGAAACGATACTGTAGTACCAAGTAATAATTTATAATTTCAAAAACATTAAAAAGTGGCTAACTAACTAATTATTTTTATTACCCATTTATATAGTATAATACTACAATTTGGATGTTTAATTTATATTTCAAAACATAAAATTTGCATTTTTTGTTATTGTTAAAGTTTATATAGTAGATTTTAAATGCGTTTTATTTTTTTGAACAAGATAATCTAATGATTAGATTATTTATTGCATTAGCGAAAATTTACATTGTTATTAACCGAAGGAAAATCTCATCTGCTGGAAGAGAGAAAAAAAGGATTTAGATTGCTATTTACTTCCGACGGAAAATTGGGGTAAAAAACTGTTAAAATAACCATTGAGGCTGCTTATAGCCGTTAAATTTAGATTTCTGCACTTCTATGAAATTAAATTGACGCCCGAATGAGGCGCACCCTCTATCATAAACAGGTGATAAAAACGCAAATGATAATTAGTGACGGTGCGTATATTGATTTGTACGCGATTTCTTTTGAACAAATAGCATTTAACGGCACGGCGCGTAAAAACGCCTGCGAAAAGCGAAATTCAATTAATAACGCTTAGTTAAATTTACGCTAAGATAAGTTAATTAGCGCAAATGATTTTTATGCGTTTAGTATACGTATATGCAAGTATAATTAGCAGCGTAAAGCTTTTCTTTAATTATCAAAAGCCTCATAATCCTTGGTCCGCGCGCGCCACCGTTATTAGATAATACGGCGGAAGCCCCCCGTTTAGTCGTTCCCGCCCCCTCCTGCCCGGCCGCCTTTCGCCGCGCCAAACCCAAACACTCTTTTAGGGAAAAACAAAAGCGTTACTTAAACTTTCATTAAAACGGGTCGAAATCAATGTAAATTACATTCAGCGGTCAGCTTCTGTACAACAACCAGCAAGATAATCGAAAGTTTTCTCTCTATCCACCCCGAAATGTGTGTGTGTGTGTGTGTATGTATGTGTGTGGGCGCTCTTCGCCTCTATGTGTGTGCATTTTATTGATTCCCACTTCCTCTTTTCCTTCGCCAACAAAACACACATACACGCTGCCAGTTTATTGCCTTCCAGCACATCCATACGCACACACAACGAACACGAATGACACAACAAGATCCACGCATCCATCACCCGGCTGGATACCTTATACATTACAACCGCCGGCAACGCATCCATACCGGAGAAAAATTGCGAATGAGAGCGGCGGTGGTAACAACAACGAAGACGACGACAACGAGAACGCAGTGTAGCTACCTGCCACATGATGAGTTAGGCTCGGAAAGCAGATGCTCGGCGAGCCAAAGCTGATTACATGGAATCTTCATTAAAAACTTACGGAGCGCATAACCAAGATAACTAATGCTCATTAACGCAAACGTTCTAAGGGATTTTTTTCACACCTACTGACCACCGCTTCCTCCTCGTAAATTTTTGCAAAATTGTCGCGCGCAATCTTTTAATTACATCCAGAATCTAATTACAACACACTACAAGCCGCCTTTATGCCAAATTTATTTACACCAACTTTCTTTTTCTATCAAGCAGCAATAAAAATTATTCATAATTTACTATTTAATAAACAATATCAGTCTTAAAATATGTTTTATTCGTTAAGGACAATAATGCAATAAAATTTAAATAAAATATTATGATTATTTAAGATTAGTAAAGATTGTAAGTGAGTCAAGATCGCATATGGTAAAAATTAAGATGAGTAAAGTTTTAATGCGACTTTTGAGATGACGTTAAATTTTTTACGAGTGAAAAGTTCTGATTGATTAGAAACTATCCACAAATTTTTTAATAGTTCATTCAAGTAAATTTTACAGCATTTTTATGCCATTACGTATGTGTGCTGTATAATTGTATGAGGTTTTATCATCTATAAAAAGTTTTTACCAACTTGGAAAAACATGATAATAAATAACAAAGCTAATATAGTTTTTATTAATCTTATTGCTATAATTTATTTAGAGATAATGCAATAGCATCAAACTAAGGTCGCTATTTAATGTAATTTATTTATGTTATGGCTAATTTAGCAATTTCTTTATTAAAATCATTCGTTTTGATCAAATTAACACTTTTAATTTAAAAAAAAGTCGTTTATTTTTCGTAGAATTAGCACTTTTATGTTCGATGTTGGAGTTGAAAGTAATAAAATTACAATGAAGATGAAAGGTATAAAATTTTTGAAAACAAAAACATACTTTTCCAATTAACTTAAATTCAAATATCCCAATTCGCCTATATAAACCCCATTTAAAAGTAAACCAAATGGTTGTTTTTACGGTTTGAGTTGTTCACCCATCTATATAAAACTTGCCCGTTCGTTTCGTTGCTCCGATGTGGAGAAAGACCTAAAAAACTATCATTATTTGCCCAAGCTCGGACACGTGCTCCTCGCTCACAGCGCCACGCACACCCCGAAACGTACAAGAAGGTGGAGATGGACGCTGAGGAAAAAAGGGCATAAAACTTGGCCGAACGTGTTTTATATAGTTTGGCCTCCGCACCACACCGCCACCACCGCCACCGCCGCCGCCACCACCACCGCGGCTAAAGTCAGTCGAAAGGAGAACAAACATTTTTGCGCCGCATTCAACATTCTTTCAAACAATACAACAACAAGAACAACAACAACAACAACAACACTTTGATTTCGACGCGCTCGGTGAATAAGAAAAATATTCGTAAAAGGAAATGTCAATGATGGCATAATTCGTCTTACACACATCGGAAAAGCGCTAAAAGTTTCTTCGTGGAAAAGTTGCCAACTCAACAACAATATCCAGCTGCATTTCAAAAACAAATCGCTTTCTTTTCGCCGGTGCGAAACTTGTGCAAACAAAAATCCAGCCGAAAACGTTACGAAAACAAAAGCGCGCTGCAACATGAAATAAATCGAAATTACATTAAATGCGTTTTTCTTAGGTAGGATGTGTGTGCGGCGGATGAAAAACACGTTGTGATTTATCGCGATATTTATTGGACACATTTTATGCTTGTGCGAGCATTCGATGCATAAATTTCCTTTTCTCTCACTCGCAACGCTCACGGCCGTCCCGCAGCCCCCCGCTCGTGACCGCTTTCGCATCCCCCCATGTATGTATTTCTTTTGCGCGCATTGCTAAAGGTTATCGGTCATCGATACACACGAATAAAATGCAACGTGACAGGCATAAAAATGGAAATGAAATGTCGAAGAAAAAATTGAATTAGCTTTTTTACCATATTCCCAATCTCCCTTCATTTTTGCACCCCACTAAACTGATTATTACATTTAACAAAATTAATCTAGCGAACATTAAAACGTTTATCACATACACATTTATTACTGTTTTTCAGCGCGAATTAACATCGTCCGGGAGCTTTTTTTTCCTCTTCGAACCGTGTACATTGCAAAATCTACGAATAAATAAACACGTTTTGATAATATTATAATTATTTTCTTGGTAAAAGTGATTATGTTGTTGTTGTTGCAAATGCGAATTTAATAATATTGTGCATTTAGTCAGTTGAATAAACATCTAAACGCACTTTTATATCATCTCCTCCATTCGTATTTATTTTAAACAGAACGGTAATTAATTTAATCAATTACACAATTAATTAAAACCTGTTGTTGTTTTAACTACAAGAAATTCTATTATTTATAAAATAGATGCAGTAATTGAAACTGACACTTAATATGAAAATACTGAAATTAAATATAAACTTAATTAATTATAAATCCATATAATTAAATTAAATCATCTTGCAATTAACAATATGCAACAAAAATTCAAAACCACTCTATTTTTCTTGCAACAAATAAATTAAATTTCATAATTAATTTTGTTATATAAATACACTGCTATAAAATTTCTCGCAGGGTAAAATATTTTCAAAATAAGAATTATTATTATTAGGAAGAGAAACATAAACGTTTTTGTTAAATTTTAAGATTTATCGAAAACAATGTGTATCTTGAATAAGTACACGTATTTACAAGTTGGAAATCTTTTGCATCTTAAGAAATTATTTGGAAAATTAACATTTATGTCGCAATTTATAATACTTCCTCTGTTTCAAAATAAGTGAGCTATTTGAATATTTTAAAAATTCCAAAATAAGTGAGCCCTTTGAAAAAAAAATCTGAGTCACTTTATTATAAAAATCACGACGACGGAACGGACATAAGTAACGATTAGTATATGAATTGACGTAGTAGAAGTAGAAGTATTATTAAAACAAATATTATAGAAGTAACAGTCTTTTATATCTGCTCGCTCGTTATCACTAATATTTTTTTTCCATTTTACTTCTACTTTCCATTAAGTTTTTAGACGTCTTTATACACAATTTAAATATAATGGCACAGTCAAGAAAAATTTAGCAATTTTAGGATGGTTTCTTACCTTTTTCTATCTAAAACATTATTATTACTAACAATTATTATCAAAAAAAAACATGTAATATGATAATTTTGCGTTTATTAGTCCAGTACATTATGTTTCTGATAACAAATTCCTTCTAAGTTTAATAATTTATAGAAAAAACTTAAAAGGCTCACTTATTTTGGAACAGAGGAAGTAGAAAGTTTAATGCAAAATTTAGTTTCTTAAAATTTATGATTAAGAATGTAAATAATTTTAATTAATTTTATTGAATAAATACATACATCAGTATCAAAATCTCTCATGAAGGAATAATTAAAAAATTATTATTATTAAAAACATAAATGTTTTCTTTACGAGTGTTTTTCTTTGTTTTTTCATAATTTTTCTATAAATTTCAGTGTTTTTCACTGTTTTTCATCATTTTTTTATAGTTTTCTCTATTTTCTATATTCTTCTTGTAAATGTTATGAAATTAAAAATCGTCTGTTTAAACTAGGTAAATATTTTAATATTTTATTAAATAATACCTATGTTATGATGTTATTGATTTGTAGGCATTTTTTTAGAGTTTGTATATATACTATTTTCATTAATTAATTGTGAAATATAAATAATTGATCTTAAAATAGTATTTTGGTTTGTTTAGTTAAAAATGTATATAACTATGTGTACATTTGTCAGTATTGATTCGAATTAATTATAAAGTTGAATTTAATTAGTGATGAATTTTCAGCAATTGGAAAACTATTAAATTATACATTAAATATGTTTGAATATATATGGAATGTAATACATTGGATGTGTTTAAGACATTTTCTATAGTTAAGTTTGTGTATGCAGCAGAGAGTAGCAGCACAGCACAGCAGCACAAAGTTAATATTTGTGTAGAAATTGGTATTACTAGAAAATATCTGTACATGAATCTGAAACTTCATGTGCACAACTGTGCCCTGCAATCATTTAAGCAGAAACGAAAATCCATCGAATTTAATCAAACGAATTCGTTAAATAAACTTACGCTTACGAGTTCTGATTTTCTCTCTCGCCCACCGCCGCTGCCGCTGCCGCCGCCGAGAAAAACTTTCCCTCCCATAGATCGTTACTCGAAAAATAAAGCGCCGCCGAAAGAGCGAACGTCGACGAGGAGCAAAGCGAGAGAAAAAAATGAATAACATATAATCATTTTTTCACTCAGTGAACTTGAATTTCATAACAGATTAATGTTTTTAAAATTAGTTGAGTGGCGTGGTGGGCGTATGTTTTGGCAATTAGAAAACTTTTCCCATCACGGATGGCATGATGAAAAATTTTCGCCCAGCGCACACACACATATTATTCAAACGCGTACGGGATTTGGTAAGAAAATGAATGGTAAAGGTCACCAATGGGCAGACAAGTCGTTTGTAAGGTCAATTGAAAACTGTAAGGGTCAATTCGAGCGTTATCAAAGGCAGCGCGGAATTGTTCGGTTTTGATCTGAATAGGGGTAGTTGCTAGTATAGGGGCTTGTTTGTGCTTCAGGATTAGATTAGACAACTTTCCCCGAACTGTCACCTGCCAAGTGACATAGACAAATTTCCATTTATCGCACCAAGGCGAGTTTCTTCTCTTATCGACCGTGCCAGCGAAGAAAAAAAGCACGACGAACGAATTACAATTGTAAATATTTTTCCGATGCGAAATTTTCGCCGAAAATCGAAAATGAAGCAAGCGGCAATTTTCTGTTCTTTTTTTTTTGTTAATTGTAAATGCCTCGCGGTGTAATAATACAAAGCAGCTGTATATAAAATATAAATTCCAAACAAAATGATTAATATTTAAATAAGTTTCTAGATATTTGCATAGAAAGTGCGCGCACACACCAAATCGCTTTATTAATATTCAATAAACTTCCATAAGCGCATATAAATATTGCTCGTTGCTGCGTTTTTTTTGCGTTGTGCGGCTCTTCGGCTTGATAAATATTTATATGAATAAATAATTTAATGAAACAATAGCGCAACAGCCTCAACCATATCGTTTGGGCGGTTTGATGTTTTATCAACTATTAATCGACGATAAATTATGGCCATGGATTTAATTGGCCATCAATTTATAATACATGCAAATGATGAAATACGCGTGCGATCGCGCACTTTTTCTCCTCCATAAAATTTTTTTTTGTTTATATTTATGTAAGGCTCGCTTACAGCTGTAACCGGCAAAGCCATGGATTTGTGAATTAATATCATTTATTCAGAATGGCAAAGCCTAGTAGCTTTATGTTCCAACTGAAATACACATTCGGAGAAAGTATAGAGAATAAAGAAGAGAGAAAAAAATATTAAAAAAGCGCTCGCGCGCGCGCGCGCGTTTTGGATAAATGTGAAAAAATTGCCGCTCGAAATTATTTCCTGCTAGTTACAGCAATTTTGCGAAATAATTGTTAAGTCGTTTTCGTACATGAGATTTACATTCTCTGCTTTAGCACACCTTTAAAAAATAATTACATTTTTTCCCTGCAACATTTATTTACAAGTGTACAACAATTTATTGCTGGATTGTCAAGATATTTCATTACCTACATCAAGAATGTACAGAAAACGAAATGACATGTGTATTACTATCCTGTTGGTACATTATTTATTTATATCTTATAGTTTTGCTTTATTGGAAAATGAAGACGTCTGTTTTAACTTCATCCTGTTTGAACAAATAAGAAATTAAATGATTTATAGTTTAGTTTTTCTAAAGTCAAGAATGCTCTAAAACTTTTTTGTCAAAACATTACAATAAAAATTTATTAAAGATTATTTTTGTGGAAGGAACTAAAATTTGTTTTTGACTAATAGTTATTCTTTCAACATATCTTGATAAATGTTTTTGATATATCTTTGATCTAAAACAACTGCAGAAATGCTGGATTTTTATTTGCATTATAGTTCGTAAAAATCCTTAAATTATTAAAATGTTGCCAAAAAAACACCACTCCTTTCACTTACCATGAAAATGAGAAAATATATATAAGAGTGTAGTGATTAGTTTTTATTTGTAACATTGTTAAACAGAAGAACAATTGTCAATTGTTTTAAAACGTTACAGGATTTTTTAATTACAAGACTGTTAAAAATAAATGCAATAATGTCGTAAAAGAAAAGGGGAAATTCTATTTATTTTCAATCAACATTTACTATTGTAACAAATAGTATACTTTGCCATAAAGATACGATTTTAATTTAAATAAGCTTGAGCAAAAATAAAATTTATCTAAAAATGCAAAGATTACTTTTACAGATCAGTGTTAAAAAATCGTTAAAAGTAGTAAGTTGAATGATGTTAAAAATTCATTAAAAGATTATTTTTGTACAAGGAAGGTAAAATTTGTGTAAACACATCTTAAAGAAATAAATACACTTTTTTATTCAACATATTTGAGCAAACTTGAAATATATCTAACATAGAATACAGTTGTTTGGTAAATGTGTTTAGTTTTTTGACTCAACTATGAAACATTGTGAAAACTACTAATTTCTTCAACAAGTTTCAAGATTGTCATTAAAAATTTATATTTTTGTACAAAGAATGTAAAAGTTGTCCAAAGATTGCTTGTTTTTGCTACTTCAACACCTTTGTGCATTTTTTAGATTTATTTTCATTGCTTAATTATATTCATATACATTTATTTTAGAAAATTAGATTTTTAATAAAAATTATACTTTAACTGATATTTTAATGAAAAGTAGGAGTATTATTTATTTTTACTAGATTTGCAAGATTTTGATTTAAACATGTTTGCACAAACAGTAAAATTATCTAAAATTCAAAAATTTTAAATAATATTGTTAAAAATTCATAAAAACTGCCAATTTCATTAAAAAGTAGCACACTTTTTTTACTTTAATCATTGTTAAACATTCATTGAGACGTATTTGTGTGGAATTAGCATATATTTTACCTCAAAAATTACATTTTTTTACTTTTTTCTGTTTAGCACACAATCCCTGGAAAAACATTTATTAAAAATTAAAATGTCACCCCATTTTGAGATAACATTTACAAGTTTAATAATCATAATTATAAAATGTATTCAACATTTATGAGTGAGAATAATACCATTTATCACAATAAAACACATTTTTAATTAATAAATAATTAGCTGATGTTGACGAGTTTTCGACAACGCAATCATTATTTCTTTACGATTTGCTACGTTTCATATATATATAATATTTTTTTCATCTCCGAATTCTTTTATTAAATACATAAAAATGAAACAAAGAATAAGCTTAAGATGCCATCTAATTGATGAGGCGTATCGAAATTATTTGGTAACAATTTACCGTCAATACAATTCGAAGGATTTGTTCCAATTTATATTATTGTAAATTTTTAAGAGCGCGCTTTAGGAAAACTTTGTAATTACATGGATTACACTAAGAAATAACTTTGTACACTAAGCACAAAGCAACCTACTACAAAAACGTGCAGTTTCACAATGCAGCGGAAAATATTTACTACATCTACCTACAATTTTAATAAATATATAGATATAGATACAATAAAAACAGTCAACAAAAAAATGAACTTTCAATTAAATTTTTATGCGCGTTTAATACACATGCTGTGCTGTAGGCCATTTTATTGTTGCAAATTAGTATTTTTATTCACATATACGAACGTATAAACAGGAAAAAAGGTACACTGTTTGTTGCTTTATTGATTTTTATGTTATGTTATCATTAGAATAATTACTGAATTAACAAATATGCTTTCCACTAGTGAAATATTTTTTCCTGCGCTATTAGCGAATGTGTTTTTAACATTTAATTTAACATTAATTGCAAAAATAATAATTTCGTGCATTTCGAACGATATTCAATTTTAAATTATCATTAAACGGTAAATCGTAATGATGTTATGTTTACATTTAATTCACTGAAATAATATTATTGTCGCAAGTTTTACGCGCCGATACGTTTTTAAACGCATTTACGTTCACTAGCTAGCAAACGATGCAAGAATTAAATTTATTTTTTACGTTAAAAGCAAATTATTTATGCAACAAAAGCGTAATACCCATATGTTTTTTATACATAGTTTTGGAATAAAAATTTTATAATCTGGCAGCAAAACATTATATTTATTGTTACAAAATTCAAGTTACTATGGAATAACGTAATAACAATTTTACTAAAAACACATCAAAGTTCATTAATTATTAACATAAATTATTGAATTGATATAAATTTTAATGTGTAAATGTATTTTTATATCCGTTCATGTTCATTATTTAGCCTCAAAAAACGAACATTGAAAGTACCTATTTATTTTAAGTTTAATTTAAAAATTGTTTTTTGAATTAACTTGTTATGAGGAAATTACAAAAATATCTTTCTAAAAAATATACACAATCACAATTTTAGTAAAAATGATGTAAATATAATGTCAATAACAAACATAGAAAAAATTATTTTGGAAACATACATAGATTTTGGATTGAAATTAATTATATATTGAAATATTACAATCTGTAATCAATTTAGATATTATTTCTACTTATATATAATATTTAATCGTTATACAATAAAATTATTGCAAATTCCCTCATTATGCTCGATTTGAATACATTTTGCAACAAGCTGAAATGCTACTTCATAAACCTAATTCAAGTACGATTAATCTATTAGTGTTAAACGTTTTCAACAGCTTACTCACATTGTCAAATAATTCCAATAAAATAAAAATCTAATCAAAATACAAATTAATTTAATTAATTTTTCATTACCAGTTTTAAATATTTATAATTCACTAGTTTACAACAACAATAAAATGGTGAAAACAATTTGCGTTTGTTAAGCTTGCAGTTTAGTTGTAGATTTTTTTAATACGTTCATTAAGGTGCACCTAGAAAACCTCGCAACAGATAATATCTTCATTAATTATTGCTCATAATAATTTTCTCGCTGCAAATT
The DNA here is from genome assembly GCA_030264715.1 of Adinopsis sp. GC000173. Taxonomy (NCBI): domain Eukaryota; kingdom Metazoa; phylum Arthropoda; class Insecta; order Coleoptera; family Staphylinidae; genus Adinopsis; species Adinopsis sp. GC000173. The sequence goes on along the minus strand of JARJDW010016128.1, from coordinate 335,065 downwards.
TGTAGTTACCTGGCATGTAATTTTGTTTGCTGTGTTTCAGTTTCGTTGTGATGATTGTCTCATTCGAGTAAAAAGTTGATAAAATTCTTTGTGCATCCAATCTTGTGCCTTACTACTCGACATTATTACATTTAATTCAATTTAATGGACTGCATTTCTTGCACTTACGCCATCCCCATCTATTATACCCACCTATATTTTTTAGTAAACACAAGCGTTATCGTAATCCATTAATAAGGACGTGCATTGTAACTTTGTACAATAATTACATACTTGAAACGAAAATAGAAAATTTAAAATTCCATAAACAATTTGTCGTATTAAATTATATTGCAATTTGTGATTGTAATTTATTTCTTATTTGTGTTTGTTCTACAAATAATCTTCTTTAATGCTATTTACATTGTCTATATAATCAAAAATAAGTGCAGCGATAAGTGCATATAAATATAACTATGAATTTACCTCATTTTTCATTCTTGAGACTTTTAACTTGCCTTTGTAATAAATTTTCCAAGCAACTTTTAATGCTTATATATTATAGTATAAATTTATACAAAATTTTGTGTACCTATATAACAATTATTTTCCCATTAAATCAATGGTTCAAGGTAAAATATACACACACACATACACATCTTTTGTTCGGTCTGTTTTAAAGTGGGTGGTTGCTTTAAAATCTAGAAATAAAAGTCGAAACGATAAAATCGAATTCGCGTAAATTTCATCTACGACCGTATCATTACGATAAAAATTAACCTCTAATACAGTGTTATGGAGGCGCATTTTATAAGAAGATAACATGACGTGAATGTGCTAATGCATGCACATCAAAAACGAAGATCGATGATGATACAGAAATTTTAATAACAAATTGGTGGTTGATGGAGCGCGCACATATACAAACTCCACACACACACACACATACAGGCACGCCAAACTACGCCACGATGATTCTCGAAAACATATCATTTGAATACATCAATTAGATATAATATGTAATTCACTTTACTCCTTTCGCTATACATTCGCTGATGTCTGACGAGTTAACGAATCGCAAACGCATTATACTTCCACCACCTTTACCGTTTTGATTTCGAATGTGGATGTGTGTGTAGTGTGTTGTATAGTGCGCCACATTTGCATTCATTAAACATTCTTTAATTAAATTGGATGTTAAGATGATGATGGTTGGCGGTCAGTGGAGAGGAAATTTATCTTCAAAGCGGATTTGCATGCATAATGCTTATTAGTACATATAGATACTGTTTAATAGTTAAAAGGAAAACGATAATTGCGCTTTGAATGCTTAAACACTGACCTAAAATTAGCTAATACCTAAAATCACATACTAAATATAAATGTATAGTACGCATATTTTTACAGTAGGGGCTTGATGAAAAATTGCACACGGTTAATTAATTAAAACCGCTCTCTGTTTTTTTTATTCCGTCTCTCTTTCCATGAAAAACTAATTTAATCTAAACAGTATTGATTCCATCCATGCAAATAATTTAATAATTAAATTTTCATAAATGGATGTTAATTAGTATTAAACCAGTACATGGAATATTATTTTGTTTATTAAGATAAAACATTTATTTATAATTTGTTATATTATGTATTGTATTATAGGTAGAAATAAATTTTGATATTTATATAATACACAAACATTGAATGAATTAGATATCTATTGATATTTTAATTTTCTAAAATTTACACTATATACATGCACGTATGAAAATCTAAGTTAGCTTTTCACAACACATTCAATATTGAATGTTGAATTTATACAAAGGGAGTAGGTTTATATGGCGTTTCAGTGTTTTTTTTATCATTTTTATTTAATGTTGTTTAGTATAACGTAACTGAAGTTATATATAAACATCTATTAGTAAGTACATGAATAAATTAAACGATTTCTGTTCTTATTATAGCTAATATTTAGATATATCGGACTTTTATGCTCTAAGTAAAGAGAACGCTGAAGCAGTCACCAATTTAGACAATTTTAGCTTCTTTTAGAATATCTTTGCGAATTTTAACATTTTTTGGAACATATTTGATAAATGTAGCATAACTTGGAACACCTTTCAAAATGTTGACATTTCTTAGAACATGTATTGTATTATAGGTAAAAATAAATTTGATATTTATATAATAGGTATATAAACATTGAATGAATTAGATAGCTATTAATATTTTAATTTTGCACGTATGAAAATCTAAGTTAGCTTCTTCACAACACATTCAAATATTGAATGTTGAATTTATACAAAGGGAGTAGGTACATATGTTGTAAATATTGGTCGAATTTCAATCATATTTTGATTTATCAGTCAATATTATTGCTAAACATAATCAAACAAACAATATGCGAATTGATTATTGCTACAAATATTATTTTTACAGCAACTATAACTAATTTTACATGCACAATAACAATGGCTAAGTGTTTGAACAACAATAGATGTATGATTCTATTTATAGTAAAGAAAACTTTTCAATATTTTATGAGTTATTAATGTAGTCGAATGCAATTTGAAAACGACGTTCGGTTCAATTTTTGCCTCTTTTTTATTTCGATTTTCAAGTTAAACTGCAAAACTTTTATGATATCAATTTACATCAGTTGTCATGTTTACAATCTGTGTTTACTTTTGGCCCCGATTTTGCGCGCACAAAGGCTGCATTTTGCACTCGGTATCTGTTCCATCATATTTATTGACATTTGAGGAATTTAGCAATAAATTTACTTTAGCTTTCATTCAAATTTAATATCTGACGGGAATGCAACATTATTGAATGAAAATTGTGTTTTTTAACCGCCGCCGTACGTAGTTTGTTTTTTGAATCGCTGAATAAAAATAAGAAATAATTTGATGAAAAGCTTTTTCACTTTAAACATAAACTTCTTGCAATGCAAAAGGCGATTTTTTTGCAACGAGTATAATATTGTATATAAAAATATGCAATTTTTCACATATAAAATATTTCATACAATTTATTGTGTACATTAAATGTATGATAGCAATAAACGCATTTTTCATAACATCTAATACGTGAAAAGCGTTTCACTCTATAGATATATAGTACAATATCGTTGTAAGTTTTTTCTTTTCTTCCTGTATACAGTTTGCCTCCTTCTTCTTGTTGTTGTTTTGTTGTTGTTATTATGGCATATAGTTCTATATATGTATATACACAACATGCGAGTATACGACTACGTATATGTACATACATATATGACTTGAAAAGTTCATAGGCTTTGTATACACGCATACAGAGCGAGCAAGAGTACTAAGAGATGTGCGAAACTTACACATGATCTAACAAGTACATATAAATAAACGTTGAAAAGGTTCACATCAAAGAGCCTAAAAAGGACTATTGAAAGCGCGCACAATCTTAAACATTTCCACTCCGAATGGCCTTTACAGTTTTCGTAGAAAATCTAAGAATGAAAATGGCATATACGAAATGAATGCATTATTGAAAAGTACATTCGGAAATGTTGAACATTTTTTTTATTCATTCCTAATATTTTGAATGTTTTCTAATAAAAATTCCAGCAACGTTCACCTTTCCGATAAATACATAATTTTATTATTATTGTTAGATTTTATTAACCAATCAAAATGTACACTTTTATTATCTAATTGGTGAGTTTTATTATTTATTGCGCTAGACGTGTGTTAGATATTAATGACTTTGCGTTAGCATTGAGATTTAATAGCCCTAAAGGTAACTCTCATATATTGTATAGTAGAAAACGTCGCATTTTCTCAAAACGTGTCTTGTCCGGCAAAACACTGACCAAAAATGTACCTATATTATTAATAAAGCAAATATACTTTTCTATATTTAAAGAAGTTCTGTGTTCTATTTCTGTTTATTTTACCCGGTAGCGTTGCTGAAGATAAATGTCACTGTGGTGAATAACTTTTGGGTGGGTATGTATATACAGGGACTGTAACATCGTCACGAACAATGGTCATGAGCGACTCGAATATCGTTGCGAATACATTTCGTGAGTGACTGTAACATCATTGCAAGCAATCGGGGGATAGTCTATTTCAAGCAACTTTCAATAGTTTTCATATAATTACATGAAAAGAAATTGGTCATAAAGACATCATTAATCTTTTTATCATTTCTCAGTAAAAAATAACAAAATCGCTTTAAAATTAATCAAAATTGATAATTAAATAATTGTCTATTGAATTTATTACAAATTTAAAGTAGAAAACATGTTTTTTGTAATGATAAGTAGATTGAATCAATCTGTCCTTAAGTTTTTGCTAATTTCTCAATAAAAATTTAATGAAATTGCAACAAAATGACTAAAAATTCATTAGAATTTCAATTTTTATAAGGCTGTTTCAAAATTGTCATTTTTTCTCCAATATGATGGCTGTAGGTAATTCGATCGTTTTTTTACTTACTATAGCGTAAATAAAGTTGTATCTAAACATTTATTAGCAAGTATATGAATAAACTAAACGATCTCTGTTCTTATTATAGCTTATATTTAGAATATGTCGAACTTTTGTGCTGTGAAGTGTTGCTCTAAGTAAAGAGAACGCTGAAGCAGTCGCCAATTTAGAGAATTTTAGCTTCTTTTAGAATATCTTTGCGAATTTTAAGAAGATCTTTGATAAATGTAGCATAACTTGGTTAGAACACCTTTCAAAATTTTAACACAATAATTGAAGAGATAATATTTTTTTAATTGTTGTGAATAAAGCGATGCTAATGTAAGATTGTATAGGTATATATTTTATAAGCGCCATCTTTTTCTTTACAGGAAAATTCTTGATTTATTACACAGAATATAATATAGACTAAATTTAATACATAAATGACATTCTCACAGCATAAAGCAGAAAATACGCATTGAAGGATATTTACTACACTCATTTTCAATAAAAAAAATATTAAATTTAAAATGTTTTTATCGTGTTAGATTAAAATTCTGTCAGAGAATATTATAACAAATATCTAAAAATAAATATTTCCAATATAATTTTTAAATTGGCTTCGAGGCAGTGTGTATGTTGATATATTTATAGCACCAAGCACACAGCAACATTTTGTTGGTTTTTATTTTGTTTAATGTAGTCGAAATTGAATAGATATCATCCTTTCGCAACTTGGGCCCGCAAATTAACATTTTCATTAAATAAGTTTTGAATTTATTTCATCGCGTTAGAGCGAAACCGTGCGATGCGTTGCTAAGCTACACAGTGTCGGCTACGTGTATGAATTAGATGGCGAACACGTAAACGCCTGTCGTCTGATGGGCGACTTCTTGGCGTTACAACAGCATTGACAACGCTTTGAGAGCGGTTTACATGATGCAATGCACCAGCAGCAAAAAGTGCATAGAATAGATGTCGACCATTACTTGGGTGCATGTACTACATCAATTAACTCATCGTCAAAGAGCGAATGTGTAATCTGTTGTTGTCTATCACTACTTTTTCGATTTTACAAATTTTAAGAATGAGAATGCACGGATTCTGCGCCATAATAATGCATCTTCTCATTTTAATCAAATTTCTGATTAAATACTTAGTCAATATTATGGAATGATCACCGTAATTGTCAGATATTGTACCAACTTACTTTTTTTCTTTCTTTAAAACTGAAATTAATACTTTGAAACACTCGTTTTCAGCCATTGAAACATGTAAAAGAGAATTCGCGGCGAGTACTTAATTCGATTCAGGAAAATGAGTTTAAAAAATGTTTTAACGATAGGATTATTTGTTCATGTAAATATATTAGGTATTTAAGAAAGGCGTTACTTTTACAATCCCCGATACTTATTTTACAGAGTGTATGTCAAGTAATTTTAAAGTAGAATCTATTTCGTGGCAATAATTAACAATTCCTTTAATGCTTTTGTTTGCCCATCGTATAAATTTTTACCGCGAATTGAATTTAAGTGGCGTGATGATTAGCGCGCTGATTTTTTCACAAATATTCTGCATAATTTCTGGTGGGAAATAATGTGAGCAGCGTCGAAAATTATTTAAACTGCTTTCGTGGTGAATTTTCGAGTAAATATTGACCAACGATGAAAAAGTGTTCGTCAGCGCTCTTTTGCCCATCGCTTATTTGTGTAATCCTAGTAGTGAATCCTACGGGAAATTACCTCAAAGCTCATCTACCTCTTCTTCGCCCTGCACACACAGACACACACACACACACAAACCCACACACCCACATATATACATCCAAAGCCATCATCTACTTTCTTTACCAAAACAAAATTGAATTAACATTTTGATGACTTCTTTTAATAAAAGCGGCGCTCGTAAATAAAAAGTGCAAGACGATATAAAAATCAACATGGAAATAATTAAGCGCGCACGTCGTCGCCCTTTATTTCTGATCATTTTCGGTGCGATTTGTTTTTTTTTTCTCATTTGTTTTGAAATGTGTTTGGTAAATAGGAACGATAATAAAAGGCTTTGTAAGCGGAATATGAATAAAATCGATGGCTCATTAATTAGAGTTTTAGGAAGGAGGTGGAGAGCGCTCCACGAAATTTGAATGAAATAAATAATTTTCGGCTTTTTGGGGGCTGGTTTGGTTCGGCACGGGTTTTTTCCGTACGTGTGTGGGAGCGAAAGCGAGAACGAAGCGAAATCTGCAGAATTTGTGTGTTTTTCGATGGGGGGATGAGAGAGAGAATGGGAGAGAAAAGCGCGCGCGTCCGCCCATTTCATAATTAGCCAATTTTAATTGCGAAAAACGGAGCGCGCATTGCAACTTTACACAAAAGACGCGCGCGAGCGTCCTAAAATACAATCATAAAAATGTAAATAAATCATCAACATTTTTGCAACTTATACCACCGCTTCCACTCATTTTACCCTTTATATAACATTTTTTTCCATCTCGTGCAAATAAATAAAAAAAAATATTCAGCAAACAGCACAATTAATATTTTTACACATAATAAAACGAAATACTTCATTATCACAATACACATTTCCGACTTAATTTATTTGTCCGTTGCTAATTATTTCAAAATATCTAATTAGCCGTTACAAACATTATATATCTATGCTAGCTACGTATAAATATATTTTTTAAAGTTTGCTTCTAAAAAACTTAGAAAAGAACAAATGGCTCTGCAGGCAAAACAGATAACTGCTTTTTATGCAAAGTTAATTATGAAATTCGTAATAAATGAAATTTCATAATTGAAGCGACGATGTAACGCAACGTAGTAAAATTCGCAGAAATGTCTTGTATTTATAGATTTTTCCGACTTATTTCGCTTGTTGAATAAAACTTGCAAGGGTCAAAAATAGCAATATTATAATTATAATTCCTTTCAAATTTGCTTTTAGTATTTTTATATTAATAATTTCGCATGCAAAACATAAAATGTAGTAAAATATATTTAATTGCATTTAATATAATATGTAATAATTTAGAAATCATTCCACTTGGCGTAACCTTGTACGCACTTTTGATGTAGATAATATATTTAAATTTTCTAATAAATGCAAGAACGCACGCTATCACGAATATACATATAATTTTAATAATCGTATTATTATTTATTTGCATTCCACTTGACGCGTTGTGCGAGGCATTAATTACCAAAGAGTAGCATTTATACGTACATATAGAAAGAAAAAACGCACACCGCTGCCATGATTCGTATACGAGTAATTATTTTATCAAATCGAGACGAATACTTTTATGATTTTAAATAGGGGAAAATTGGGTAATGCCGCAGCATGATCTATCTTAAAAATTATTAAGTGTAGAGATCAGAAAAACGTATCAGTACTTTGAAAACATTGTGTAACAAATAAATTAGAAACCCTTACGTATAATATTTTGTGTTTTCTGTTCTAACTGAAATGCGCATAAAAATTGAAGCCAAATTGTTTCTATATATAGTAAGTTTGCACTAGATTGCCCTTAACATATTTTTAAAATAAAATTTGTTCAACGGGGTAATGACGTTCCTAGCTTAATTTGATATAAATTGGGAAAAAACAACAATTATTTACATGTGAATTATGTTCGGGAAGGTCCATACGAAATGCAGTTTACAGGACATCCCTGATTACAAATGTGATTTTTGTATAATTAATAACAAGCTTACAATATTTTACGTTTTTACCTATTTTATTTGTTAGAGCGCATTTATCCTACCAGTTTCACTTACATAGTATAGGTATATTACTTGCTCTTTCATGTACATTAGTTGCAATTTATTCTTTATTTGTTATTTAAGAACAATAACCAATTATGATTAGGGATGCAGAATTCCCTCACTCTCCCCTAATACTTAATTCACATTTTTGCGCTAAATATGTAAAGTCGCCGGATAGTAATTGGTTTTTTGATTAGCAGTAAGTTTTAATATTAACATCAATGTTCATCAATATACCAGGCATTAATTACTAAAGAGTAGCGTTTAAATGTACATACAGAAAGGAAAAAGAACGCACGCCGCACCGCCACCGCTATACCGCCACCATTCGTATACGAGTAATTATTTTATCAAATCGGGACGAATCGATAGCGTAACCATCTGTAAGGAAGAGAAATAAGACCATGAACGTAATACGCTTGAATAAAAACTTATTTTGCCAGAAAAAAAAGTTTTTAATGCAGCAAACTTACTTCCAACAACTACAAGCGCTTGCTGTTGCTGCTGCTGCTGCTGCTGCCGCTGGTTTTTTGCTGCTCGTCCGTACACAAAATGTATTTTCTATTCTTTATGTAGATATATAAATTTATACACGATTGCCTGTTTCTCTTATGTATGTGTATATATCATAGACTATATAAATATAAAAATGGTAAAAAGTCATAAAACCGAAAAGAGGATATATTGCCATTGGGATTTAAGAAAATGTACGGCTTGAGCATTTAAAACTTGCACACGTCTATGTTCACAGAGTGCCTCCAAATTGCAGCCAGCTTTAATAATAAAATTGCAAAAGAATATCTATATATATATACGAAATAAAAAGAAGCGAAAAAAAAAGATTTGCAATGTATGACGAGCAGCATCTCGTCGAGCTGGCGAACGACGAGATGAAAACGCGAGCGCGCGCGCGCGCACGCAAACTTCTGCTTTTGTATGAAGTTGTGAACGTGTCACGAACATAACACTAATTGTTATCAAAAGGATGCTGAATATATAGAATGAATATATTCCCGTACATAAGGATGACAACGCTTTCCTTTTACATACACGTTGACGTTCCGCTCTCCCGTTTTTTTTTTCATTATCTGATTGTTTGCGCTACAAGTAATTTAGATTTTTATAGCGCTTAGTTGTTGTTAGTTTGCAAATCAGCATTTTGATTGTTTCGCATTATCGACGTGAATTTAATGATGCAATTTATTATAAATAAATTCTTTGCGCAGCGAAATAGATTAGATTTTGTTCTTAGGATTACGGTGGAAGTAGTTTTTTTCAGATATTTTTATTTTCAATCAAATAGACTGGCTTACCATCTAAGTGATAAATTTGTGTGGCGTTGCTGTGAATTTAATTTAACTCGATATTGCATTTTTATGTTAAACGCTTTTTTCCTATTTAATATTCGCTAGTAATACATTATCCGAGTTGCGAAAGAAAAAAAGAGGACGGAAATTTTAGTACAATAGAAGAATGACGCATAGATTTCCTATGAGAGTAACGTATCCAGGAAACGGAAGTTACCTGTTCTTGGCAAGAAGATGAGTAGCAAAAAAAGCAAGCAGCATGCCGCAAAAGCGACACAAGACTTTTTTAAAGACATAATAAACTGAATTTTCACTTCCTTTCTTTCTAGCGCGCTCCCTTCTTCAGCGCCACCCATATACAGGGTGGTCCATTTAACTTGAAACAGGCGAATAACTTTGAAACAGTGGATTTTAGGAGAAAATGTTTCCAATTAAAGTTGTTTAAATTGAAGTGGGCAATCTAATGGTACTTATCATGTTTGGCCATGACTGCAGCTTCATGGTTATTTCCATATGAATTTTGTTTTTTTTTTTCGTAGACCATAATGGGATTAGTACCATTGAATTTCCATTTTTATTTTATACAACTTTTATTGAAAACATATTTTCTTAAAATGCGCTGGTTCTCCGTTATTCGCCTGACCAAAATGGTTTTCGAATTTTTATTTTCATAAATATATTCCAAAATTGAAATCGGATTTAAAAACAATTTTAATAAAAGTTGCCCCATTTTTTACATAGATTGGGATCCTGAACAAAAAAATGGAGGTTTCCATTTGAAAAAACAAAGTTGATGACAAAATAACCATGAAGCTGCGATCATGGCCAAAAGTGATTAGTACCATTAAATTTCCCCCTTCATTTTAGCCAAGTTTTATTCGAAACATTTTTTCCTAAAATGCACTGTTTTAAAGTTATTCGCCTGTCTCAAGTTAAATGGACCACCCTGTATACGTATATATCTGTATAAGCGCACACATACATACACGTGCAATTTGCATTCGCCCCACTTCCCCCAAAGCGCTTTTCGCACATCAAAATTAATATTTGCCTCCGTTTTTTTTGCGGGCGCGCACAATCTAAATGCAATTAGGCATCGTAGGCGCAAAAAGTTTTTATCGTTAGCGGTACGCCGATTATTGAATTTGAATGTATCATTTCCTTCCCTCGCTCCCATTCCACATATTTTCTGACCTTTATTGGGAAAAATAGGGGTTGCGCATTGATGTCTATCAGCATGTCCTCAGCATCACCTAATAATCCTCTTGGGGGTATTCGGTATTGTATTCTTCTTATCGCACGATACGTCTTGTCACCACCTAAATGTAATAAATTCAACCGCACAGAATATTAAATCCATTCTATTCATTCGCCACACAACACACGCAAAAAAATCTGTTTGAAACGAAATTATTTTTTCCATGTGAATTATCATTCAATTTACTAAACGAATGAACAATATCGAGCGCATATGCGACCAGATAGACATGCATATGAAATATCAATGTTTTGATGTTTCGCAATAGGAACAAAAATGTGGAGTTTTGCTACAGATGGAAATGTCATTGAGAAAATTTGTCTTTTCAGCACATGTTTTACACTCAACTAAATAAAACTACATATTATTACATTTACATATACTTAACTAATCTAATCTTAATTTTTAACATTCTAAGATTACTTTTATTTAAATTTATTTATATTTATTAAAAATGTTTTTCACATTAAATTCAACGCAACAATTTGTTGCTGGAAACAATTGCCAATGTAATTTATGAAGTGAAATTTGACGATTTGCATTGATTTTCAATTAATGAAAATTTAATATTACAAATGCATATCAAACATTTTTGGCAATATAATAATTAAACTATATTAGGTATGCATGTAAAAGGAACATGATGTTTATTAATAAGTTGAATTAATAAATTTTGGAAGGATTAGTAGTAATACAATAGTCACTTGTTTTGTTTGTGGGCCATTTGCACGATATATACGAATAGCAAAATTAATTGGTAATTCACAAATCATGGCAATAAATGGAATTTATGATTTAAGCTAAGAAAGATAAATAGGATTTTTATTTTACATACACGTAAAAATTGATTTAATTTACGTTGTTACATGTATTTGCTAAGTTTTTTTAATTCTAACTTTTAACTCTAAGGTATAATATTTAATAGAAACGGCGATTCAATGAATTTTTTTTCTGATTCTGAAAATTCGAGTATTATTCGCGTACTCAGCAATGTTCAACAACGTTTAATTAAATTAATAAAATATTATGAAACTGTGTTTCATGTTTTTAATTATTAAAATAGTTATAAATTACATGATATTATTTAAATGGATAAATTCTATGAAAAGAGATCAAAGTAAAATGGATAAGATTAGCACTATTCGAAGAAATCTGGCATATCCTCCTTTAACGCTCTAAAAACAAAAACTTACGGCTCATATTAAGTAGGCTTTTTAGGGTGTATTTAAGGCAATGAAATAAAAATGTTTTAGTAATCGAACTAGCATGGAAGTATAAAACGGAAGCAGAAAAAAACGAGTCAGAAACTCTTACACCTTAAAGTCATCAGTTTTAATTTAAAGTAGAGCAACTGAATGCTCGACATGTATTGACATTTTCACCAATTGTATCCAATAATACATCTACTTAGGATTACCCAAATGTTGCTTATAGCCTAAAAGTTCGTTAATAAAATCGTATGATGTGTATTATAAGTAATAAAATTAAGTGTAACGTTTTTTATTATTAGACATGATTATGAATAATTAATTATGTATAAAAATTATAGATTCTTGAAGATAATAATAGTTTTTCATAACCGGTACGCATATTTTTATGATTCTGAATAATCCTTATTGCACATTTTTGCGGTGAATCTGTCAGAAATGGTCGAGACGCCAGGTCGTAATTAGTTTTTTATTAGCAGTAAGTTTTAATATCAACATCAATGTCTACAAATTAACTTTATATATATATATATATATATATATATATAGGTATATATTATCACTCTTGTTTGTTTTTTGTTTGATGTTGGAAAATAATATGATATAATGATGAGCTTTCCAGCTCAGCCGGATACAACACATAAATCACGGATCCTAATCCCTCGGACCCCATTCCACAATACCACGCTGACGCTTGGTCAGAACCTGTCCTCGGATTACTGATCAGGCTTTATAAAAATCTGGCACGTATTCGGTGACGTCTTCCTTGCTGACGCTGATATATGTCAAAGAATAAAATACATGTTGACTGTATTGTAGCGATCCATCATGGCACGCTCCACTTCTCTTAATCCACACAAAACAGAACGTTTATAATCCATATTTTTCTGAGACACCCCGCTCAAAGCGCCGTAAAAAATTATTAGCAGTTTATATATCACGGAGCAAAAAAAAGATGGAATCGTGCACTTATGTAAAGTTGCATTGTTGTGAAATGAAAAATTGCGTCGTTGTCGACGACGAGATTGACGCCGTGTTTAAATGTTTAGGCTGTTCGCACAGACGAAAAATTTATCATGTTTTATTCTCTCTCTTTTTTGCAAAATAATATATTTTAGTAAAAGTCTTTGTAACATATGCCAAAAGTTGGGAATGTCTTTATAAATATTCCAAACAGCTCTATGAAAAATGCGTTGTTTTAGCTCTGCTTTGTGGTATAGTAATGACATTTTTAAGTAACTTATACAACAAACAAAATTGCTATCTATAAAAAAAGAACGCCCGAGAAAGTATATAATGAGAATATGACAAGCTGTATAAAATACAAAGATGAAAAATCCATGATACGTTTTAAGGGGGGCGAACGAAGAAAAGAATGAAAGAAGTGAAGGTTGCGCCGTCAGCGGTCCTTTAGTGGACCCATTACTGAAGATCTATGTGCCTGATACATCACGACTCACGTTACCATCCACCACATATACGTTTCTCGACGCTTCTTCTTTCTTTTTTACAACACACACACCAACACACATACACATACAAAAATCAATTTTTATAACGTTTCATATAATCACAAAGAAATTTTATGTGCTGAAAAACTTTTTTTATTATCATCGAAAATAAACATTCTTGAAAAATTTTCAACTTATAAGCGAAATGGTAATTTTAAAATTCATTGCCGGATGAAAATAAATTTTTAACAATCTAATAAGATTATATACTTAGTACTTTTTTAACAAATTTTCATCTGCATGCCAACATTTTACATTGTCACCTATAAACAATTAATTATATTTTTTAATCAAATAGAAAGTTTTTTATACTTAAAAAGTACAAGCAATTTCTTATTTTTTCTGAGTGAGAAATTAATTTTATTAAATAAAATGTTGTCAATTTTTTTAATTAAATATTATGTGGGAATTAAAGCAAATAATATTAATTAGAAACATCCTGCAAAGTATGTTTTAACTTAAGTAACTATTTAAAAGTTTGTATTTATCTTGAAGGAAAATGTGCTACATTAAAAATATTTCTTCGGCATTGTTTCATTCAAATTAAGCTAGACAAACTTGAAATTTGGCTGGAATAAAATGCGAGTGCGGAAACTTTTCGTCGTCCAACGATAAGATTTCCAATTTTTACAGTTCCACTTCTTTAATTCAAAAAGATACATCAAACGAAAGACAATCAAATTGTGTCAATAATCTGTACGATTTCATCAAAACAAACCGAGCCGTTTCCGCGTCGTGCTCTTTAAGTAAATTAACTCTAATCGTTTAGTTTTTTTTGCGTAATTAATGAAAAGAAACGTCAAGCGTTTGTTTAATATGAGCGCGCAGGAGACTACTATAGTTGTAATAAAAAAGAGAGGAAAACCTTTAAGTTTTTACATCGTTTTCCACTTTACTTCTTTCAGTATTATGCAAATACTTTAGCATTAATGCAAATATCATCCCACAAGTACTTCCCGAATAATTTTTTTTCTGCGTAAACTTTTCCGCTAGAAAAATTTGTGTGCAGACGATGATGCAATTTCGGTCATTACACCTTTAATAACAAACAAAAACAATTTAATTAATACGAGCGCGCCGAACGCGCAAAAAAAATGTTTTTTTTCTCTCTTCGCCATGGATGAAAATTTAATGAATGCGCGCTGCTGAAAGTAGTGCTGCAGAATTGTGTTTTTTTTCCTCTTGCATAGCGCAAAGTTTTCGGCGCTTTATAAATATTGCATAACTTCGCAAAGTATCATTTTTGGCGAAGTGAATTATATGCTAATTATTAATTAGTGAAACTTTTCTCTAACATCGATTGTTAATTAATTTATCAGAAAGGTGCTCAAATTTTATTGCGTCCGAGGAGAAAAAATGACGATAAATCACAAAGTAAACGCAATAAGAAACAAGCGTGTTATGTATGAAAAGAATGGGAAGAAGCGTTACATTATTACTTACAAACTTGATATAAAAAAAAAACGAAAAGAGAATGTGGATGGCGAGGAAAAAAAGAAGCGATGATGCGCGCTTACATACACCATCAAACTTCCCTTTCTTTGCTCTCTTTTTTATTTTATTATTAAAACGGGCATTTTCATTGGCAGAAAGTATTAAAATTTAATCGTAAACAAGAGGCTGCTACTGCTGCTGCTGTTGCTGCCTTCGAGGCACTAACTTACTTATTGTTAGTATCAACATAATGACAAGTTTAGAAAGACCATTAAGATGCTGTGAGACCCTCACGTGGGATTTAATTTTCAAACAACATTGTGATGAAAATGCTGCTGCTGCACCAGGTGAGATGAACTCTAAACTTTGTTTATGTCCTTCCCTCTTACGTTTTATGTTTTAACTCTAAATTCATCACGACGAGAAAAAAAACCGGCAGCAGCGTCGCCTTCCTTCTAATTAATTAAACATTTAATATTTATATTAATTAAATTTATATTCGCTGTTTTGTGGAAAGTTTACCATTGATGCAAAATTATTAATGCTAAAGTTCGCATTGAAAAAGTTTATTTATTCTGTAATTATGTACATTGTTAAGTAATGGCTTAAGTTGTGTATTCACTGACAGGATAAACTTGTATCGGAAAACTTAACATTAAGCTGTTAATCTTTCAATCAATGTTACCATGATTTTTGCCGACTCCGCAAGCGGTCAAACAATAAATTACACTAATAAATCATTTTTCATGATAATTATGTGCCAGCTAATTATTGTAACTATTAACATGAAATTTCAACAATGCGGTTGTATATGGTTTTTGATGATAATTTATTACAAGGTTGCTGCAATCGCCACAAAATTTCAACAATTTATAATCAATTTATTGCTTTTCGCTTTTCCCTATTCTTTAGCAAATAATTACGGCGACCGATTATTATTCTAGTATGCTAGTATGCAATTTAATAAATTATTATAATATTACACATTAACCACCATCTTGATAAATCGATCAATCAAAATAGTATTAAAACAACGGCAAAATATTATAATTATTTAAAAGGAAAACAGCGTTATAAATAAATTACACACCCTCGTGGAACGTAAAATGGCACAACAATGTGATTATTTTACAATTTATATACAGAGTGAAACTGCACTATTGTTGAAGATGTCCTCGACAGTTAACTGTTTACGACATTGTCTTGTAAGATAGACTTACACTTGAATGATCTCTTCGTAACGATTTATGTATTGTAAGTCTCGCATAACACTATACGATTAACAATAAAAAAAATTCAATGGGTCTATTTAAACAACGCCAGAAACACGTAACGCTCAAGTAAGAGTTTTTAGTCGTTGTAATGAAAAATATTACTCAACCTACAGTTCAATCTAGCAAGTATTAAGAGCGGCGTATCTATAAAAAGTAGTTCAGATCACTTATAATTAAAATGCAAATATCTCTGAAACCGTATTGTGGATTGTTAAATTTTTTAAATAGTCTATAAATAGAAAAGTTTTACAATGCAATGACATACTGAGTTAATCAATCACATCGTCAGTGGTATGAAATAAGGCTCAGAAAACTGGACTATTTTGAACTTAAAAGCTCATTTTTGATAAAACTCAGCAACTAATCTTTATTTGCTGTAGAGGAAATTATTACTTAGCACAAACACTAAGGCATGTAATAAATTCATACTCATTGGAAGACTGTACCTATATTTATTGAGTTGGAAAATTAAGAAAAAAAGATGTTAATAACATCAAAGTATATTACGTCCTAATTTTCATCATTATAAAATAAAAAACGTTTGATTAAAGTCTATATCATAATTAGTTTCTGATAAAATGGCATTCCAATTTCAATATAGTTCAATTTTATTTGATTTTTTTAATAGTACTCGAAGATTATTATAATGAATATGTCATTGCATTTCTATTCTTCTATTTCTAGACTATTTAAACAATAAAACAATCTAAAATACGGTTTCAGGAATATTTGCATTTTAATTATAAGTGATCTGAACTACTTTTTATAGATACCCTGCCTTCAAGTCTTTTTAGAATGGACTTCATTATTTTATAAAAAAGTTACCTATTACACATACTTTTAGTTATTTTTAACTTCAGATTAAATATTATTCAAAGCAAAGTTTACGAAAGGTTTTGTAACGTTTTTTAAACTTAAACGCTGACATAGTTTTTGTTAATCTATGAAATGATAAAAAAACTTTATGAAATGTTAAACATAATACATGTTTTTTTTGTCAGACTCAAACACAAATATTTTCAAAGGCAAAGTTTAACTATTGAGACTTTCATCATTGTGATCACCTTTAATTCGACTTTATGACATATACTCCTATACCACACAATGAAAAGTAATGTACTATGTTGTTTACAGTAAGATCACCCCACGCAAAGCTATAAATACTTGTATTTTTGCTAAATCCACTACATTAACTACTCACTATTTTATCTGAGTAACATTTATTTGATTTTTAATAATATATTGTATTATATAAAAGTAATTTTAAGTCTTTAAACATTCTAGCTGGGGCTAATACTGCTTGATATAAAATAGTTTTACAATACATTTGAAACAATGTTCTAGTAGTGGAGTATTATACTACATGCATACCTAAAGTAACTAAAAAGTTGGTTTAATTAAGCTTTACTGCGAGTGAGTGAAACTATGAATTTGCATTGCTTTCGGCTAAGCAGCTTTCACTAAACAGTCGCAATATTAACAATATTTTTGCCTATTATTGTAAATGACAGAGAGAATAATAAATTTGTTAGTGGACAGGAGTGTATCATTGCAAATACTGTAGTAATAATAATACAATGACACAAAGTCAATGGGATAGTATAGGTATTTGACAAATTACACATAAAGCTGAAACAGATTTAGTTCAATTTGATTCGCATGGTTGCTCTATTACATTATAATGCCCCTTTATGACAGCTCATAATCCAACTATTATTTACTGTATAATAAACTTATACTACATACATAATCAGCACGCAGTTGAACGAAAATAAAACGTACGATACAATTTCGGGTCGTCGGTTGCCGGTTGCCGGTTGGCCGACGTACGATGACAGCTTTTTATAGGTGAAAACTTGTTGTTGTGTATAAAAATACAAGCAGCAACAATGTTTTGCGCTGAATTACATCAAAAAAATGCATTACACCAATTGGACGTGCATTTCCTTCTCGCTGCCACTCACAATTTGTGAAATATGCAGCAGGATGCTTACGTCGACAACTTGTGCTTTTGACGTTTCAATTACACATCAGGAAACGGTATTTGCGGTGCTCCGATAATAAAATCATTCGTCATATACGTCAATTTTATTTATTCTTTATACTCATTTTTTGTATAAATATGAAAAGCGGACGTTCACAGAACAAACAACTCATTACAATGCGATTGAATTGATTTTTTATCTGCTTGCTTCTTAGTTTTTATTTTTCAAATTAATTGGCGCGGTGTGTGATGTTAAAAGGCAATCTACGTTAATAATCTCAAAATTATTACATAGAAACTCATTCAAAAGGCAATTAAATTTTTTTATGACACGTTAAAATTTTATCATTATCATTATTGTTTTTATATTAACAAGGGATAGTAAAAATCTACTTATGGCATTTAATTTACAACCGCTCACCTCACAACATGCAACCGACTCCGTATAATGAAGAATAATTCGCTTGGTGACAAAACGCTGAGCGGCGTCTTATTTAGAAATAATTTCGGCGCAGTTGGACGACGATGACGACGACAACGGGGCAAAGTTAGTTTTTTTTTTCGGCGCCGTTTAGAGGGGTAAAAAATATAAGGGATCGTGAAAATACAGATTGATGAAGTAAAGTGCATTTAATAGGAGGCCTGTTTTATGAGAATAAATTGGCTTCACTAGAGACCAATTTATTGTTGTTATGGGCACGCTCTTCTAATAAAAAATAATTGTTTTCTTTGCGCGCGCGCATGCCTCTAACATTCTTTTTGCTTCGTTTTTTTTTTCTCTTAACTAACGCACACACAGCGAGAAAAGTTATACTTTCCGGCACGCACACGCTTCCAATAGATAGGAGATAAAACAACATCTTTTATTATCATTATTATTGGAATCAAGCTTGTTACGTTTTCTAACGGAGAAAAATACATATCGTACGTACAATAAAACGCATCGTTGTACGTAAATTTGACATTCGGAGAGAAAGCAAGAAAGAAATTATCAAAACGTCTAAAGCGCGCACAAAAAAAAAACCCAACGAGAAATAAAAATTGTAAGATGTCACAGGTGTAATATATGTATGGCATATTGCTGTAATTTCCACCTTTACTACATGCAAATTTAATATAACCATATTCAAAGTGGTAGTAGAGATGTATTGCGTTCGCAAAAGAAATATAATTCGTTGTGAAATATGTGTTAAATCAGGAGTTCTTGCTCTGTCACAAAGATCGAATTCAATCTCTACTTAAATACGGTTGGTGCACATGATATTCTTACATATACAATGTAGTACAGCTCGGGCGCAAAAAGAAAATGCAATTTAACGTATTCAGAATGAAGCAATCAAGGAAGAGGAAGTATTTTCATTTAATAATGGCCGATTGTATGAAGTATATAATTAACCCTTAACGGTCGATTTAAATTGTATATGATATTACCTGTAAGATTAGAGTAATTAAAACTAATTGGTAATACGTTGCATTTTTAATTAATTTTACAAATTAAATTAAATCTTATGTAGCATAACGGAACTAGCTAAAAACAGAAAAACCTAAATTGTAGATGGCAAAAATATCGATATTGTATCTAGTAAATAATTAAATTGACAAATTCAAGTCCTGAAACTCTACATGCAGAGTGATTTATAGTTGCTTGGTGCAAACTTCAGCAATATCCAGAGGATGTCTTTTTATGTGCTAAAATGTAAACCAAATTTCAAACAAACCAATTGGTAATACGTTGCATTTTTAATTAATTTTACAAATTAAATTAAATCCTATGTACCATAACGGAATTGGCTAAAACAAAAAAACATAAATATTTAGTAGCAAAAATATCTATCGATATTTGTATACGCAAAGTATTGTATCTAATAAATAATTTAATTGACAAATTCAAAGTCCTAAATCTTTTCATACAGGGTGATATACAGGTATAGTTGCTTTGTGCCAACTTCAGCAATATCCAGAGGACATCTTTTGCAGACAAAATTTAAAACAAACTAATTGGTAATACGTTGCATTTTTAATTAATTTTACAAATTAAATTAAATCTTATATAACATAACGAAATTGGCTAAAAACAGAAAAACTTAAATTGTATATAGCAAAAATATGGATATTTGTATTGTATCTACGTGTAGTAAATAATTAAATTGACAAATTCAAAGTCCTGAAACTATACATACAGGCTGATTTATAGTTGCTTGGTGCAAACTTCAGCAATATCCAGAGGACATCTTTTTTATGTTCTAAAATGCAGACCAAATTTCAAACAAACTTCACATAGCTGCAGTATACGCGTCTCACTTTCGTCGATTTCGTGCATGCATGAAAATTCAAGTAGTTCGATTTCTGCCATTGTAAAATGTTAGTTTGCCTTAAATTTATTATGAAATTTTGATTTCTTTATGTGCATACCAACTAGAAAGCTTACAATTCAGTTTCTTTCGAATGAATTGTGTATATTCTTTAAAGTAGATTTCAAACGTTTGTGATGAAAAAGTTGCGTTATTAATAACATTGTTGTTGGTTAATTTTCCGATTGCTGATTTTTTTAGTACTATTAGATCAGAATAAACAATTGCAGATTCACACAGTTGCATCATGCGCGTCTCACTTTCGTCAGTATCGTGCATGCATAAAAATTCAAGTACATAGTTCGATTTCTGCCATTTTAAAATGTTAGTTTACCTTAAATTTATTATGAAATTTTGATGCCTTTATGTGCATACCAACTAGGCAGAAAGCTTACATTTCAGTTTCTTTCAACGACAAAATGTAGTAGTGTTTTTTAAGTAAATTTCAAACGTTTGTGATGAAAAGGTTGCCTCATTAATAATAACATTGTTGTTGGTTAATTTTCCGATTGATGATTTTTTTGATACGATTAGATGAGAATAAACAATTGCAGATATTTGTTATTTATCAATGATGATTTTAGTAAAATCGTACCTATTATCACAAGTTATCAGTGCGCATTGTTATGTGACCTACTTTTATGTATGTTGTATATATGTTGGTCGGTGATAATAATCTTAATTCAACAACATATATTTGCGTTTTATCTGCAATACGGTATGGTTATAATGCACCAAAAAGTTGCTTTATTTATAGGCGCTTTTATATATGTTTATGCCATATACATATATATACAATTTTCTTTCTCAAATTTATGTTATTAAATGTCTCTGTATACCACACGGTGCGTATTGTTAAAATAATGAGAGATAGGAAAAAAAGCGTTTTGTGTATGTATGTGTATATGTGTGTTGTATGTAGGAAAAAAATGATATCTTTCAGGCATAAACTATGAAAAGGGAATTTTTCTACAATATGCAGAATTTTTATTGTTACGAAATATAAAAATACTGTATTTTTTGCAATGCTATGTAACGCAGAGGGGGAGAAAATCTATTCAAAACATTTTATTTTCAATAATAATAGTCGAAAATTTGCATAAGATAATTTAATTTCGTTAAACATAAATTTATTTGTAATTGTATCTGATGTTACAAAAAGCACTAGTAAACTTTATCACTGTAACAATTTGTAGAGTATTTTAGCTGACAATAAATTATAATCTTAATTAAAATGTACTTGTGACAGATTTCCACAATCTTACAAATCTCCAAAGATAGA
This sequence comes from Adinopsis sp. GC000173, assembly GCA_030264715.1. Classification (NCBI taxonomy): domain Eukaryota; kingdom Metazoa; phylum Arthropoda; class Insecta; order Coleoptera; family Staphylinidae; genus Adinopsis; species Adinopsis sp. GC000173. Next base: position 313,268 of record JARJDW010016128.1, on the reverse strand, counting down.
AATCTTTAACCCAAAACGCCTACAAATAATCTAAAATTAAACCCAAATCACTTATACAAACGATTGTGGAACTTTTTTTCATCATTAAAATTTCATAATAATTCAATAATAATGGGAATGGGGAGACGAAACCCTCGTACAGTGTGAAAAAAAACTAAAATCAATAGTGATAATCAACATGACAAAAAGGTCAAGTCGATTCAGATTGCGAGTGTGTGCTATAATAAAAAAAAGTTACATAATGTAGTAGATACTATTATAAAGTTTTGTAATGTGCGTGGTGTATCTAAATGTGTGTAAAGCATCAGCGCACTGGTAGAAATGATTGATGCTTCCCTTTTGGCTTTGTCGCTCTATACTCTACTGATATAATAATGATGATGGCGATAGACATATCATATAGCCCCTATAACCGATCATATTTTATAGCAGTATTATGCTACAGCATTGTTATGTTGAATGCAATCAGCTGTACATATACATATATATATATATATATACTATATATATATGTATCGTTATTTTTAGACAATTAGTAAAGATATACGACCGATATTCATCCGCTATGACGATTCACACTAATAATAATGAAATTATGTGCTGCTGCTAAAACTTTGCATGTGGATTTTTCTTCTTCCTCTCTGCCATCTTAGAATAATTGCATATTTAATCAATTAAGTAAGATAAGAGGGAAGAAATTGAAATAGAGGTGTCTTTATTTCGACCGCGTGAAACGTTAAAAGACGTCCTTAACTTGTTTAAAAACGCATTAATGATGATGAAATGCATGTGTACTTACTCCATTCGGTTATAAATGGGAGCATTATTAATCTAGCTTCCTTGTTAGCAATTTTTAAAGCTCTTAATATTTATGTCGCATTAGCGAAATTTCATTTTTGACTTTTAGTAGGCGGTAGGTTGCCTTATGCGTTCTTTACGAGCTGAACGCATGAAATATTGTTCGAAATTCCCCTCGTGTTGTATATAAACCCCCCTCATAATAATGATTGCATTTTACCGGTTAATTTATTAAAACAAACAGTGTGTTTTTTTTTCTCGGGGTGCGATAAATCACCGCCGACGTTCGGCGAGTTTGAGTGCGATTTTTGCGAAATTGGAGCGATCTTGGGCCGATGTGTTTTTTTTTCGAATGAGGGATAAGCAGGGTCATGTCAAAGTTATTAACCGGTATGAATTTGAGGCTTCACAGAATAATTTAGTAGTTGTAAGTTTGTTACATTAAGTTAATTAATTCAACTTTTACAGAAAATAAACTATCTAGATGAGTTTAATACTTTCCAATAATAATAATGTTATCGTATCAAAATCGCACCCAATCTGTTTTCGATATTTGAAAATTATAATGCCGCATTATTAATATAAATCGTTTGCAACATTGTCCAAGTTCTAAGTGGGAATATAGTATAGATTAATAATAAACAAAAACAATTCCGAATCAATTATTAGTTGTTGAAAACTTTTAAAGCTAATAGATGGGAATAAATTTAAAGCTGTACTTTAATAACTACTTGAAATAATTAAAACTGAACAATTTAATCACACAATTAAAAATAGTTTTTAGCTGCATTCTAGATTAGAATAAAGTGGATAGTAAATGGTAAATAAGTTAAAGCAGCGAATGAGTCACATTTTCAGTGCGCACACAATCGCGAATCGATAAAACTCGCTAATAATAAATAATGTACACATTTTTACCTAAATGTGCGAATAGATGCGAATTAGGTAGTTTATTCAAAACAATTAAAAATAGTCGAAGCTGCTAAAATTGTGTTGGCGGAATAATGCCGCGCAATAAATTAGTTATTGTACAAAAGCGTGTTTTTCATCTTCATGTTGCTTAAAAATTTCCATCGCATTTATAATAATTCAAATCTGTGGAAGGCAGAAAGGAGGATCTTTTGTTGCTTTCATCGTCGTATATACACAGTCGTTTGTCAAGGGCGTTACACGAAGTGCAGTTTCCTTTCACGTCACCAGCCATCTACCATATTATTATAATACAACTTTCGTCGACGCCGGGCGTCCTGAAGAAGCGAAGGAAGCGCATAATCTGCCTCCGAAATGGTAGCGGCGGCACCGTTGGATATCATGCGCCACCTACATAATAAAGCGCGATCGTTGCGAATCTGAATGGAAAGCACGACGACGCACACACACACATACTCGCACACATCGGAAGGATTTCATTTCGCGCAAAAAAATTGTCTAAGTAGTGCTGTTAGTCGACGACGGCGCTCACGAAAAAATCCGGCGAACATAAGACAAATGAAAAGTGTGCACAATGACGTATGGAAGCGAAGGAAATGTATAGGTAATGGAAATAGCGCCTATTTGTACTAGCAGCAACAAGAAAAGACGATGAAAATAACACTCACACACACATACACTCACACACTACAATATAAAAAAAACATAGAAATAAAGAAGGAATGAGAGGCGCGCGCGCGTCTGCTTTTTCGTTCGCGTGTTGTCTTAGCAAAAGGCCATTGTTCAACGGAGCTGGCAAACAAAAAACTCTTCAGCTCGAAGCAGATGCGTCATTAATTTTCTTCCGGTGTCAATCGTCTTTCTCTGCTCTACAAATTAAGTTTGCTTGCTGTTTGGCTTTCATTCTCTCTTATTATCATCACATTTTCAATGTTCTAGATTCTCGTTTTTTACTCCTGCAAACGCTCGAGAATTTACTCACAACAACGAACATGATTCTAATTTTCATTTATAGAACAAGACGGGAGAGAGAGAAAAAAAGAACACACGCTGCAAACTTTAATGCCGATGGTGTACTAAGCGTTTTTAACAACTTGCTGCAATCTTTTATTTCGCAAACCTCTTTGAGGTTGCTGTACCGGTTGTGCATTTCGTACTTATTCGAAATGCTCATGGTGGAAAACGTTCACATCAAAGCGAATGTGATGTTATAAACAAGCTGTTTGGAAAATTTTAATCTCACTTTGACGGAATTAGCCATATTAGCGTATTATTTTTGCATTTGCGACGCTGCGTTGATTTTTTCGTACCTTTTCACCTCTCGTAGTCGTCATCGTCGTCGTCGTCGTCGACAGCGTCGTGCATACGGAAAATTATGTGCGAGCAACGCAAAAAAGGTGTAGTATTATTAATCTAATTATAAGCGTCCTACCTTTATTCGTGCTGACGGCTCTTAGTCCTTTTTCGCGTATATACTATATAAGGATTTTCCCTCCATCGTGAAAAGTTCATTACAGGATTAGAAATTTCAGATCGTTAATTAGTAGAGTACAAGGAGGAAACGCTGAAAATCCTGTTTTAAACTTGTATGCGTGTGTGTGTCTGTGCGGGAATACATCAAATACAATTTCTATCCCCTAAGACATGTCACGGTGTTTAATCCCTTCCCGTGCACGTCTTATTCATGTTAGGCGCAACATTTTCCAAATCGTTCACTATGCCATTATTAATTATCATCCCATTTCGGCAACAAATTTTTTTGTGCAAAAACATAAATATTTCGATTGTGCAATAAATTGAATGCGCGTTATAAATATCAGTTAAATAAATTACTTTAACGTCTAAAGCACGTGCCTGTCTTTTGTCAGATACACAATATTCTTTTGTTAATAATTGTTTTAAATACAAAGAGCGACGAAGATTTAGTGTGCGTTTTGCGCTAATAATACGTTGAATAATTAAAACGCAAAATCGTACCATTTTTAATGTCACCAACAAATAATCATTACATTAACCGAAAAAACTAAAAACTTGGCTGAAACTTTACGTATAAGTAGATAATACGTTAAAACCGCGCATGAAAAATTAATATATCGCACGCTTAAAAGCCTGTACATGTTCAAACAGTATTCTCGCATGATAAAAAAATTATTTATATATGTGGCAATAAGCAATAGACTACTAGTATTGCATAGATCGTAACAATGTATTCCTTAATTTATACTGCATTTAAGTCTTAATAAACATTTTTAAGATGGTTATCATTTCTTAAATAATATGTACATTTTAAACCCTTTAACGTTTTATAAATTTTCCAATTCCTATAACTTATTTTTCATTACTTTTTAATGGAATATTAACTAATTTTGTATTTGGTAGTTTACTTCTTAACTTTTTCCGTCTACAATTGTTTTTTGTTCACTTATTTATATTCATATTAAAATCTAAAAGTTATTTACAATAAACACTTTACAAAAAATTAATATATCGTACGGTTTAAGCCTGCACATGTTGAACAGTATTCTCGCATGATAAAAAAAATATTTATATATGTGGTAATAAGCAATAGACTACTAGTTTTGCAAGATACAGGCATAGATCGTAACATTCCCGGCGCGTTTTTAACCGACTTGGCAGCTTGCAGTTAATGTGTATTTCTTAATTTAATAAACATTTTTAAGATGGCTATATTTTCTTAAATACTATGTACATTTATAACCCTTTAAGGTTTTATAAATTTCCGAATTTCTAGAACTTATTTTTCATGACTTTTTAATGGAATATTAACTAATTTGCTGCTTAGTAGTTTACTTGATAACATTTTCCGCCTACAATTGTTTTTTCTTCATTCATTTATATTCAAATTAAAATCTAAATATTATTTATAATAAACACTTCGAAAAATTAATATATCGCCCGGTTAAAAGCCTGCACATGTTCAAACAGTATTCTTGCATGATAAAAAAAATTGTTTATATATGTGGCAATAAGCAATAGACTGGTAGTATTGCCTAGATACACACATAGATCGTAACATTCCCGGCGCGTTTTTAACCGACTTGGCAGTTTGCAGCTAAACAATGTATTTCTTAATTTATACTGCATTCGCTAAACAATGTGCACATTTACACGGCTAAATTATTTAATCGTATACAAAACGCCAGAATGCTGAAATAATTCAGAAAGTCATTGCACCGAAACTCGAATCTTTTATATGCCAAAAACTTTATCTATGTTGTATTAAAACAAACTGTTGAGGGCGTAAACGCCCCCACATACACACATACACATACACAAATTTATTTTTAATATACACATCGTTCTGTTTTTCTGCCCTTCACGTCCGAGATAAAGCTCCCAAATTTATTTATACAATTTTTAAATGATTTTTTGCGACTGTTGATTCTAATATCAGCGGCCATAAATAACATCCAATATGTTTTGAAATAGTGTTTGTAACTGTGTCAAGTCGTGCAATAAAAATTGCACGGGGAGAAAACTTTTCGATGTGTTGTATATATATATATATCTATAGTGAGCGAGTGGATAAACTGGCCGACGGCGCCGATTCGCTTGTAAACAAAGTGATCAATAACCGTTTTATATATACCTGAAATCCATAATTCAACGAAGATATAATGTATTGGGCATACATTTGCGTCAAGAAAACAAGTGGTTCTTTTTTTGGCGTTATGGTTGTTATTTTTTTGGGTGGTGGTGTAGCAAACTCGCGATCCTTCACGATGCACGCAGCCTGCAAGCATAATCAAAGATTGATTACGATGTTATTGTCTTATATGTAAATATCTACACAGTGATTCTACAATTCAAAACAGCATTCTTATCAACTATTTATTCTATGGCCTATTTTAAGATCTTGAAAAATGTGAATGTGAAACAACATTTAATATTAACTCTTTGCACTCTACTGTCGCCATATATTCAAGTTTTGACTTCAAGCTCGTATATTGAGACACAATGACATTCTAACTTTGATAACTGTACTTATTTACTTTCATAGAGATGTCTTTTATTACCCAGGCACATTTTCAGCCCTTTTTGGGCAGCAATAGGTGTATTTCAGGGAGCAAAACAGGCATTTTCAGAGGGCCTGAAAAAATTAATTCGGAGTGCAAAGGGGAATCGAATAGTTTTTTGGATATTTTTGAAAATTATATTTTTTATGCGAATAATAAAAGAATTTACGTAAACATTTAGAATAAATTGGTAGTTACTTTTTTGGTGGTATAGCAAACTTGCAATCCTTCACTATGCATGCAGCCTGCAAGCATAATCAAAGATTGATCACGATGTTATTGTCTTAAGTAAAAATCTACACAGTGATGCTACAACTCAAAACAGCATTTGTTATCAACTATTAATTGTATGGCCTATTTTAAAATCTTTAAATATATAAATAGTTTTTTTTTGGATACTTCTGAAAACTATATTTTTATGTGAATAATAAAAGAGTTTACGTAAACATTAAGTATTAGTCGCGTTCCTTCCTATACACTTTTCATTAATTTTATTTGTTTGTAATAAACTTGAGCTATTAATTTCTTCATCGTTTTATTAGCATTTAAGTCTTAATAAACATTTTTAAGATGGCTATATTTTCTTAAATATTATGTACATTTAAAACCCTTTAAGGTTTTATAAATTTCCTAATTTCTAGAACTTATTTTTCATTACTTTTTAATGGAATATTAACTAATTTTCTGTTTAGTAGTTTACTTGTTACCTTTTCCGTCTACAATTGTTTTATTCATATTAAAATCTAAACGTTATTCATAATAAACACTTTGAATATAACCATTTAAAACTTTTAACATTTTTTCTAAAGATAGTTGGGAAAAATTCACAGAATATCTAGTATCTTGTAAATAGAATACAAACAGTTTCTATTCTTTATATTTTTTATATCAATAATGAAAAATTATAAAGCATTTGCGTTACACTTACACAGGAAAATTGCAGAAAACTTCAATAATTCGACAAAATTCCTCAGTTTCTTTTTTTAAAATTGTTACTTGAAACTTTTCAGTCATTTTATTTCTTCTCAACAGCGTACACAAGTTTTACTTGATTTATTATATTTTTATTACCATTTAAGCACTAATACAACCTAAACACTTTATTAAAGGTTTAGTTATACAGGGTGTTCAATAATTATTGCACTACTTGAAATTCTGGAAGTATGTAATTAACCCTTCAAAATCCACTGTCGCCATATAGGCCACATTTAGGTTTTGACTTTAAGCTCGCATATTGAGTAACAACGTCATTCTAAGATTGGCAACTGTATTGATCTACATTCATAGAGATTCCTTTTACTAGCAGTCCATATTTTCAGCTCTTTTTTGGCCAGCAAAAGGGGTGTTTCAGGGAGTAAAATAAGCATTTTCAGACGGGCTGAAAAAATAATTAAAGAGTGCAACATAAATAAGACAGTATTGCTGTTGTATGCAATGTTAGATATTCCAATAATCATAGTTTAGGCCATTTTGAAATTTTAGACTAAAATTGAGAGTAACTTATTGTCTTGCTAGCCACAACACTGACAAAAATTGCATATTTGTAAAGGCCATTTCCGGCAAATCGTAAATAAAATCTCCATATTTATTATATATCAATAATAAAAAAGTTTTTACTGCGACTCTCTTCTATATAAAAGTATTTTGAAAGAAATCGATAAAATCATATTTTAATAATATAGCATGCATTTTAGTCTAGACATATTTTGAATAATGTTACTCGCACGGAGGAAAAATCGCCCCGATTGTTAGTCGAGTAAACATTTTCGATATAGATATCCCGAAAACTAATTTCCAAAATGTTCGCATTCACCTATTTAGTTGAAAAGTTGCGTCCGAAAGCTAGGAAAATAAGTGAGGTGGAAATGTGGAATGATTCACACACACACACACATACACACACATACAGATACACACACATATACACACACTCTCTCGCACACACATCTACAGGCAGATAGTAAACTCTTGCTTATATAAGCTTTAGCACACATAGAGAAAATCGCCAACGTTAAGCGACTTGTAAATGCTCACCAGCTATAAATATATCACTGGGAGTAGTCGTACTACTAATTGGAGTTTAGATACTGCTACCTAAAACTTTTCATAAACAAATAAAACGCTAAAAGCTAATTAACATCAAGCTGGCTGTAATTCTAAATGCGTTAGGGCCGATGGAAAAAATTAAGATCGCTAATTAATTGCAAATTGTCTAAACCGCATTTGCATCCGGATCGATGCGATACCAACTACAAGTATAGGAGTATGTGGAAGAGCGGATGCGATTACGCGAAATATAAAAGTGCACTTTTTGTTGCTTTTTCGCATTTTGTTTAATATTTCACGAACAAATATGAAACTCTAGATGTATTTTTATGTAAATGCAGGATGTTCATCTAGTTTTAAAATAGCATCAACATGCACTGACATTCTAATCTCTCTTGCATTATCAGAATGTAATCAAATAAATGCATTCTATAGTTTAAAATTGTACTTATAGCAAATTCGTTCAAAGAAATTGTGCAGTTGGGATTGTTCGCTGAATAAAACTATACACACGAGACCCACTCTCCGTTTCCTTCTCGCTCACATATAATTACATCTCTTAGCAATCACATTACTAGAAAATATTTCCTACCCACAATTCTTACATAACACATAATTTATTCGCCCATTTCGGTGAGCGTGTAGGTGTATGCTTGTATGTGTGTGTGTGCCAGTAAGTATATATATTTGTGTCTGTGTGTGTGTGTGTACGCGTTTTAATTGCGATTAAAATTCTACCATTTTGCGGGGATGATAAAGATTTAACTCGGGAACTAAAATGTTGTAATTGTGAAAAGGAACAAATGTTTTTAAAAGGCCGTAAAGTTATGGTTTTGGATTTTAATCCGCGAACACCTGGTTATATAGATTGGGCGAATTTAGAGCCACCTTGGGGGGCATTTAAATGATATATGCGTGCTGTAGCATTACGGCATGCATTCACATAGTTTTAAACTTTACTTATTGCGAACAAATTAACTTTTACAATTCAATAAAAAAAAGCAAACAAACAATGCTGCCTGTACACAAATAATAACTAGTTGATTAAATGAATAATTTATAGTACAATGAAATATTTATCAGCGCTGAAAAAACAACAGCACAGCGCACTGTTCCTCATCGCTCTCAATTTTAGATATTATGCAACTGATTAAATTTTTTCATTTATACCAGAATATAATTCATCTATTCAGTTTCTTTAAAAAAATGCTAAATTATTTCACCTTAAATTATTTTAATATTCTTTTAAAATTTTAATGCGTTTTCATATATATCAACTTTAATATCAGTAAAATGTAAATTTAATTCTATCAAAAAGTGAATAACAAATATAACTTCGTTAAATTTAAATCAATCGTTAAATTTTGAACTTGATTCTGGGATATTTTTTGCATAAACTTTTGCCACTTTCAATAATAATATATACCTACTTTATTGACAATTTCATCGCAGAATATTAAATAAAAATTTTTATTGTAAAAATATTGAGTTTAAAATTTGAAACCGGAAATAGTCCAAATTGGTTCGATCTATATAACTAACTGCTAAATTTATACAAACGCTTTATTAGATATACAGCGGAACTTCGAAATTCAAGCAGCTCAACATACAAACCAAGCTGCATTCTGAGATACGAGCTGAAATTCGCGAAGTTTCAGCATCGGGCGATAAAATCGCTGCACTATTAATTTGAGATACGAGCTGATTGTGTTACTAAGCCTCTCATAGGACGAATGGAACTCGCATCTCCCTGTACCTATATACAAACTTTTAGATATATCAATCTGAATTTCAGCGCCAAAACAATTTTTCAGCACTGTTTTTGAGCGTAGGGAAAATCGAAAAAAAAACTAGTATTGAATACTAGTTGGTGGCCGTCCTCAGGGCTTTAATTGTTTCGCCAATATTTGCGATTTGCCAACTGTAGTTACTTCATGCAACGGATGGTATTTTCACTATCCTTCATTTTATTTATATTTATATGATCTATATGACAGAATATGGCTAGTAATGAGGGTTTCATTTTGCATCCACATATTTATTATGCAATAAGTACTTTGGTCATAACTCTTTACTTTATAACACATCGATGTGTTTTATATAAAATTGACTTCAATAACACATATGCAATTAATTACCTAATTTATTATAAATGAAGCGACATTTCATTTATAAAATACGATATTACTTAAACAAAACTATGGTTTAATGTTTGCATAGGATTATTTACAATACCTAAATACCTTAAAAATGTGAATAAAAAAAAGCTTCATCATGTGCAGGTGGAATGAAATTATGCCTTGAAAAATGTATACAAAACATGTAGTTTTTGTATACACTGTGCGGATTTATTTGCGATATCCAATTTTTGCGACACTACACTCTATTTCTCCGCGCAACAAATTTTGTCTGCACGACCCTCCTTTTCCAAACATAACAATTCAATAAAAAATTCTGTTTTGTGCAAAAAGGTCAATTTGAATGGCATATTTTTGTTAAAAAAAACGTGTATGTTTCAAATACATACATACAGCTGGGGAAAAAATGTGCGGTGTGAGAGAGAAAGGTTAGAAGGCATTTCATGTGCAAGCACGTACTCTATAGTTGCTACACGGAAATAACCCATCAATACACCATCCGTGCGATGACTCTTTACGTTAACAACTCACGTTTTGCATTGGTTTTGGATACAAGAAATGCGAACAGCTTAAAATTTAACATTAGAATGTACAGAAAAAAAGCGTAGCGAAGACAACGGATTTTGTTTCAAAACGCAACGATATTATTATTGAATTTGATTTACGAAAAAAGGGGGAAATTTATGTTTATATAAGCGTAAAATAGTAATTAGACACGCCGCTTTGTGCGTATGTGCACCGATTTAAGTTATTTTTTACGAAAGCTGGCATTAATAAAATATTATTAATGTAAGTCGGCTTGAAAAATCGCCTTTTTGACCTTTTTTTTCGTCGTCGTGAGGTTCTATTGCGCGTTGCAATTTTATTGCAACATTTTTTATATGAAGCGCGTGTGAGGATGCGATGTTGATAAATATGAAAACTGTTTTATGGAACATGAAGTCGAAATTGATATTGCCTTGCAGGAAATTGATTTCCTAAATATCCTTTTCACCCCCTTCGCCTTCTCCTCTGTATAATGCCGTTGCTTGTATTTTACATTATAGATGCACGAAAATTTTTAATTAAATCTTTCGATAAAAAAGCCAAATCTCAAATATTTTTTATGATTAGTTATTTACGCGCAAAGGGCTTTCATCTTCAGCTACCTATCACCGGAGCTTATCTCCACCAAGTATATTTTTATTTCTCGAGGGTAGTTTGAATGCCAAAGACTTGAATTGGATGTATTTATATATATAAGATTGATTTACTTATGTTGAGAGGAGATTGGAAGATGCTACTTTATGAATTTTTCCTGCTTCTTTATCAATTTTTTACGTGAACTTGTTTACAGATTAGAAAATTCGCCAAATTACTGTTTATTTTTATCGACGATGCTTAAAAATTAATTGGCTTCTAGCCCGATTGGGGCATGAGAGGCGAAAATGGGCGCAGCGAGGAAATATCAAAATCAATTAAAAACGAGCCGCCCTTTAAATACGTTAAACGTATTATTTCGAAACGTTGCCATTCCAAACATTTTCTTTGTTTGCGGCTTTTTTTCCTACTGACGTCTTAATAGAAACCCAACTCAGATTGACACCAACAACTTTTCACTCGCAAACAAATCAAACGTTAAAACTTCTTTTTCTGCAAGTTTGAATCTAATAATTTTATTATGCGCAAACTAGACTTTTATGATTCACGCACGTTATCATCACATCAACAAAACTAGGTCATAAAATTTAATTATGGCACTAAAGGTTAACTATAAAAAATTATTACGATTTCAAATTACATTCAATCTATAAAAAAATCACTATCACTATCTATCAATAATAAATTGATTATATTAAACTAAATATTAGATAAGAATTAACATTAAAGTACTTGCTTCTCATCAAATATTTTTTTAATTAATTAATTAATGTTTTATCACTTTTTAAACAAAATATAGAAAAAATCAACTTATTGAAAATAATATGAGTTTTAATAAAATCTTTACTTTTACTTCTAGTTAATAAAAACACTTTTAATATGGACACACTTAGTTATTATTAGATATTATTCCCAGTTGTTTTTGCAGATATTTAACAATCCATATTATAATATAATCATTTTTCACTGAATTTCAGTATTTTTCATGATTTTTCATCATTATTCACTCAATTTCAGCATTTTTTCATCATTTTTCACTGAATTTCAGTGTTTTTCCACCATTTTTTATCATGTTTCACTAAATTTCGGTATTTTTCACCAGGTTTCATCACTTTTCACTAAATTTCAGTATTCTTTTCATGATTTTTCATAATTTTTCACTGAATTTCAGTATATTTTCATATATAATATAATAATAATAATGGTTTTGAATCAGGACGTTATCAAGAAATGACAGATGACATCAAGGCATTGATACAAGATATTAATTAAAGAGCAAATTGAACCATTTCCTTTTAAATTGATCTTGATTATTTATCGACAGGTGAATTATACAGTTCAGATTTGATTTAATATGTTTATTTATTGAGTTCGCTCTTATGACTTTGAACACCTCACACGTTACGTAAAGCTGTTGTAAATAATGATTTTATTAGTAAATAACATAAATAATTTCCACTAATACATGGATTATAGCAAATTATCCTGAATAATTGCATTTTTTAATGCCATAATAGGTATGTGGTTTATTGATTAATTCAAGTCAACTTCCTGGTTAAATTAAACCCTACTATATTTAAAGACGACCGCAAATTTTGAGTGGTAATGCAAATAATGAATTGCGTAGGCAAGTACAATATTATATTGTGTTTTAAAATTACACAACATTGCTGAAATTTTATAGCAAACTAATTTTACTTAACAATGCATAAATATACATAGTAAGAAGTATTGTTTAACCATAAATTTATTAAAAAAATCTTCAAGAATTAATTTTTGATATAATATGTATCTGAATAACATCCTACTACAATTTCTAAAGAAAGAATAAATGATATTTTGTGTAGGCGGTTACAATATTTTGCTTAAAACATAAATAATGTAATTCAATTTAATTTAATTCATAAGAAGATGACAATAAACAATTACTTAATATTTCATAAACAATAAATTTATTATTATTAGTGAATAAATATATTTTCGAAGGTTTGAAATTGATAAAATAGAGTGGACATTGGATCTTATTAATATTATGATTATTTGTTAATTTTCAAAGGATATAACAATTGTTAATAAGTAAATAAATAATATATTGTAAAGGTAGTTGCTATTTTTCTATCACATATCGATAATGATGATAATTTAAATGTATATACATATATGTACATAGATAATGTATAAATAGAATGTGTAAAGGAACAATGGGAATTATGGCAGCTAACGTAACATTGGAATATAAAAGCGAGTAATTTGGCTCGAGCTCGTTATCATCTCAACCAAATCTCTTTGAACCACGAACCCGCCTTTGTATCTCTCCGCGTGCTGCTGCCGCCGCTGCTGCTGCTCCAGCCTGCCGCTGTTCGCTATCTATCATGTATGACTTCAAGTTTTGATGAGTTCAACTCATTCAACGGTGAAAGTAATCAGATGCGCTTCAAATCGTTTGTTTTGGAAAGCTAATTTATAATAAAAGCGCTCGCGCGCGCGCCTGCCTTCGCCACCGCCGCCACCGTTTGCCGCCGCCGCCGCTGCTGCTGCGAGTGATGCTCAATTCACTGCCTTTCCATTCCCATTTTAAATCATCAAAAACCGTCTTGTGTATTCAAAACCGAGACAACAAACGCAACGCTGAACGCAATTCAATTCCAAATCAAAATTAAACTTTTTATGTTGTTTCGCTGCTGCTGCTGCTGCTGCCATTGCTGTTGTTGTTGTTGTTGTTGTTGTTGTTATTGCAGCCGCGATGCTTCGCTTTATACTCGATTTATTGGCAAAACAACTAATTAATTAAATATTACACATCAAGGGAAAAAATTCGAGTTGATGAAAAAGAAGCCACATTCCTGATTTACTGAAAAGTAAAGAGCTTCACTCAAATTTTTCGTTTACTTTACAACTAGGTCAGATATAGTTAGAAGAAGAAGCATGTTTCTCACCCAAACGAAAAAAAAAAACGTGCTAAAATATCAAATTTATTAATTCATTTATTAATATTTATGCGGCATTGAGAAAAAATTTAATATCTGCCAAATAAAAAATTATTCATTTATGAATATTTCCACTGCTTTTTAACTTTATCTGATATAAAAGTACTTCAAAAATATTTTCTTCTTTAGTGCACTGCCGTAATATTTTATATTATATTTTCAATATAGGAATATTTATTGATTTATCACTTTATGCTTTTTAGCAGGTTAGATTTTTTTATCAAAAAAAAAATTACATAAAGGTTACCTTTTTATACGTATTTTATATAATATAAAATTTTATTTGCTCGCATTGTTGGTGTTTCGCAATTTAACAATTAGCCGAAAAACGAATTAAACATCAAACAATTAGTTGGTAAAACAAAACCTAATTTACTATAAATAGAATAATAAACATCAAATTCTACATGGTACGTTATCAATAGCTAATAATTTATTAAAAACCGAATTGTTTTTAGCGTTCGATTTATATGTATATGTGTCGATAGCAAAAAAAATCGGCAGCGCACACACCCGCAAAAAATGAAGCTTTTATCTGTTGCATTACGCCAGCAAATTGCGGTCATAAACACCGCAATTGTTTTTTAATTATTCACCTAACGCACATTTTCCCTATTAAACATACATCGCACGCATACGCATTATAAACAAAATTTAATCAATTTAAAATAAATATTTATATCCGCGCACATTTGAATTAAGATAGAAATTTGCAACATGAAATATGTATATTTAAAAAAAATTAATTAAAATGTTTGCCAAATAAACAAGCGAAAAATATAATCACTAGATATATTTATTTTATTTCGATCGCTTTTAATTAATTACTATCTATTTTCCACGAATTTGCTATGTTAGTATTTATAATTAAATTTGTACTTGGTTTATATATATATTCGATTTTAATTAACGTATAAAAAACTGTTTTTAATATGATTGTTTACTTAAAATTATAAAAAAAACGTATTTGCTTAACAAATGTTTATAAAACAATCATTTTAAGCGACATTTAACATCAATTAAAGTGTAAACCATTAAAATATCGTCCAGTATTGGAAAAAATCAATCGTATTTAACAAAACGTTCAGATTTATAAGAAGAATCATAAATAATTCTTGAAAAATTACGTTTAAGAAGTTTTGCAAATTGTACTTGCGGAGGTAAATAAAATAATACGTTAATTTTTAGGTGGTATTTTAACTAAAATAGAAAAGGGATTGTATTTCAAAAAAGTGTAAAATTGCAGTATTACTACGCAAATTAGTTAGAAAAAACGTAAAAGAATTCTTTTACAATATTGCACTTGTAAAATTTAACATAAAATAAAGTGTTAATACAACGCTGTTATTTATAGACAAAAATTTTGATAAAATTAAAAAAAATGTATTTGTCTAACAAATGTAGGTAAATAAACCAATCATTTTAAGAAGCATTGAACATCAATTAAAGTATAAACCATTAAAATACGGTCACGTATCTTAAAAATTTAACAGAAATAAGTGTTAATAAAACAATAACTTCCAGTAACGAAAAAATTTCATTGTAGTTTAACAAAAAATGTAGAATTATAGGAAGAAACATAAATAACCCTTTAAAAATTACATTTATTACAAAATTTTGCAAAATATACTTGAGCAGGTAAATAAAATAACACAATAATGTTAAGGAGGCATTTTAATTGAAGTAGAATATAGATTGTATTTCAAAAAGTTTCAAATTGCAGTATTACTATGCAATTTAGATAGAAAAAACGTAAAAAACTCTTTTACAATATTACACCTGTAAAATTTAACATAAAATAAAGTGTTGATGAAACACTATTATTTATACACAAAAAAATTGATAAAATTTATAATATAGGTAATATTGATTCTAATAACAATCGGGCAAGTAATTAAAAACGCAATAATTTTGTTAATCATGCGAATTAATTAATGATGATAATTTGTATAAGTAAAGTTTTATGAGACAGTAATGTAATCTGTCGCAAGCAGGGTATGAGCTTCTTCCACTATATATTTTATTAAAATCTTTTATATTTTTTATTTAAAGGATTTATTGGCAATATTGTCGTCGTTGGCGTAAAATTTTTAATATTGCGGTTGTTTCGTGCATCTAACGAAAAATCTACATCGCGCACACAACTCAATCCTATTACGATTTCGTCAAATTAATCTAAAGTATTTGTGTTGCTAAAATTGCGGAAATTTCGCGCTGTGAGAATTAAGACATTTGGCGGTGCTTGGGTAAACACATTGATGAGGCCCCCATCCTACGCCACTAAAAATTTTATTTCTCAATCATTGCACACACATTCGCATTGATTTTTATTAGAGCGCGCTGGCGAAACTGTCGCCGCTCGATCCAATATCGGCGCGCTAAATTGAATCTTAGCATATATGATAAAACGGAAAGGAGAGGAAGAAAAAAATCATCGTTCTCGTCATCGTCGTTGCGCTGCTTATTGCAGCCAGCGTGCGGCGAAAATATGTGCTAGTTGTTTCGTCGACGCTGATCATCTCATCGTGTTGCACGCCCTCACACAAACATACTCCAGCTGATTTCTGCAATATTTAACTATTGTTGACACACGATTCGTCTCTGGAGGATACGAAACTCTTTTTCCTCTCTATTTGCAATTCGCTTGCAAACTTGGACGAATGTGTTTAAAGCAAACAACTTGAAAATTACATTCAAGCGTGCTCAACGTAAATGCACTACGCTTTTTTTGCGATCGCGCGCGCTCACACACACACGCCTAATTTCTCCTCTTCGACGGATAAAATATTTTCGCCAAACAATATGCTCGAATTGTTATGCAATTTTAAATCATGCACTTGCAGGGATGAAGCGACTCTTTATATTCCCACGGCAGGCGCACACATGTTCGAGCAGCGTCCTACAATATATACTATATGTATATATATATATACGTAGTATATATAGAGAGAAAGATTGTTTCTGTTTGCCGTGTGCTTGGTTATTTTATTGTCCTGTCAGCAGGACGAAGCAAATACAAAGCTATGTCATGCATAGCGAATCCTTTTGCGCTGGCAGTTCCTTTTACTTTAAGAAATCGTAGAACACAAAAACGAACTTCACGTACTTTTTTACATTCAAATTAATTTTTATGTTGTTGTTTGTTTGCTTGCTACTTCACTCGCTCCTTCTTTTGGCTTGTTATTGTTGTGGCTGCAAACATTTATAGAATTTAATAGAAATCATTCAAAGCGATGCAGCAGCCAGCCAAGGCAGGCAAAAAAACCGTATATATACTTTTAACGTTTTATTATTAAATAGGTAGACAATGCAATGAAAACAATAAAAATTGGGTCATATTTATATGGTAATATTGCATTGACGTGAATTAAAAATGAAAATACATGAAAATGTTTGCTGGTATTGATTCGTTTATCTCGCTTTATATTTATTATATTTATTTAATTGATTCTTTTATGTAAATTAATTAGTTTTCATATAATACAATTAAAAATTGTTTCTATTTGATTAAAATGCGCGGTTTTTTTGTTGCGTACAGACGATAATATTTATCTATTATAACATATATTATACTATAGCTAGAGTATTCAAATCAATTGCGTTATTTTTAATTCATACCCAAACGCAAACGTACATTTTGGATAGATTCGCAACGCGCTTCTAATAAATGACGATAAATTAAATTAATTACAATAAACCATTAGTATCGTGCCGATCATATAAATTACGTACATATGAAGGAATTTGTATGTTCAGGCACATATATAACATAGCGCTGGAGATTTTGCTCTTATACAGTTCCAGAGACCAGTTAACAAGATGGCCATTCCAACGCTCCCATTCAATAAGTTACAAAGTTCCCTAGTTAACAGTTAGCCTATGTTTACTTAACCTCGGCGCAACTCCAAAACTGTTCGCATTTTGATTGTACGGCAAACTTACAATTAAAATTTGCACATTGTAAAAACAACCGAAAATTGATTCTTTTGCTTGGATTAACCACATTTTATTATTTTGGAGTTATTAACATCATGTAAAAAGCACACACCCACACGCGTCGAATATTTGCGTGGATGGTTGCTACTTACGCAACTGTAATCTCGACGAAAAACAATGTCCTACTAATCAGATCGATATGTAAACTAAAAGCGTCCAAAAGTGACGATAAA
The DNA here is from genome assembly GCA_030264715.1 of Adinopsis sp. GC000173. Classification (NCBI taxonomy): domain Eukaryota; kingdom Metazoa; phylum Arthropoda; class Insecta; order Coleoptera; family Staphylinidae; genus Adinopsis; species Adinopsis sp. GC000173. Next base: position 295,023 of record JARJDW010016128.1, on the reverse strand, counting down.
TTGAGCTTAGCCATCAATCAAAACAACAATTGTTATGTTTACGAACTGTTTCAACTAAGCGCTATTCAATAAATTTTCGTTATTACTAAATTACATTATAATTGAATATAACTTTTAATTAATTTCAACAACGTATAGACCACTTTTTTGCAAATGCAATAATATTTAGCTAAAACATAAATACGCTATGAAGCGAATTTATTATCATTTCCTACCCGGCTTCGACGGATTTACAATGCCATCTTCAAAGGAATACTAAATGAATAAGTTGTCATTGTTACGTTTATTAAAATTTCCTTGTGTTACTAATCAAAACAATATATACTGATAATCCAGGATGGCTAAACTTGATGTTATCTAAAAATAGCCAGCAGAAATTATTCTTTAGATTGCTTTGTCAAAAATTTGTATTTTTTCAACAGAATAATATAAAAATTCAAAAACACTGTTGTTTAAAAACTGATAACATTGCAATAAGAAACCAAGTATAATTTTTGTGTTTTCTGAATTTGTGACTAAAATTATATTTTTGTATATTTACAACATTTTGTAGCTAAAATATATATAAAGACATGTAGGATTTTATTACAAAAATGTGCCCATTTTACACTTAGTTTAATCTTTACCATTTTATAAAATACGAGGATGCTTTAATATAAAATTTTTATGGTTTATATTAAATTATCAAACAATATTGTATGTTTTATGTGTTTTATTTGTATGAACAATGCAGGCGAGCAATTTATGTTGTTCGGTGGCAGCTGTATGGTGACGCAATGATGTTTAATGCAACGCGAATTAAAGATTTTTAAAATTTTAAACGTCCTTATGTGGCGTATAATGTCTTTTTAGGGCGAAAAGACTAAAACTACGACCGCGTATATCATTTAGAAGCCACTCAAGTAGATTGAATCCATGTGAGGAAAGACTCCTGACAGGAAAGAGTAATAGCTTACGGAAAGGTATCACTGTCGAATAAAGTGGATTGTTTTAAGTAAATCTTTTTTTGCGCTCCCGAAGCAACGCCGTACCAACATTGCGCATTCTTCAAAAAGCAGCGCACCCACACACTCTCGCACGCTGAAAGCTCGAAGAAACTATCGTAGGAAAAGTCATCAGAAAGTGTGTGGGTCATGAAGTTTAATGCGCACAATTCGAAAGCCAAACATTCTGCGAGGAAGCGAGATGGGGCAAAAAAACGTGAAATTGCACCCGGGGGTGTTCGCTGATGATTCCTGGCTCCCAACTAATAAGACTTATATTGTTTTTCATTTCAGGCGCGCGCGCTCCCGCGCGTGTGTGCGAAGGATTTTTTCGCTGCATTCTTCAATAAATTGTCTCGTTATTCCCTTGATGAAGTCATTGAGCGACTCGTTCGTGGCCAAATTACTAAACACCACCGGGCAAACAGAACGATAAAAAAAGACAATTAACAACAAGTTGTTGCTCTTCACGGAAAAACCATCCGCTGAAATGGATTTGGCTCGCTTCGTTTTTTTTCGCATCTTCCTCATCGTCGAATCGCGCGCGCACCACGTCCCCGAAACTCGAAAGTGATAAATATTTATAAATTGGAAATGTATATGCAGTTGATCCAAAAATACCCAATACAACAAACTTGGAAATGCATACACAAACAGATATTATGTAAAGTAAGTGGGACGGTTTGCTTGCAGGATAACGCAGTTTGATTTATTTCTGGTGCGATATGGAAAACCAATATGGCATTAAGGACGTAGATCCGTCGATTTGAGGAAACCAATAACCGAGCGCTTGACCTCAATGACATTTTATTATTATTTGCGCGATGAAAAATGCGTGCAATTAACATAATTCCAAAAACGAATCGCACACCGGCCACCCCACATCCATGTTTAAAACATTTGTAATAATAACATATATATTTTGATTTGAAAGTAATGAGATTTCGTTGTAATTTTCTTTAAAACGGTTACTTGGAAAACTTTTTGTTTATTATTTATACATTTGCTGTGTGGATTTATTGCTTTTCATTTTCTTTCACAATGCTTTTCTTCTATCTAATGTCGATTTAATTGAAGCACACTCTTTCAAATTTATTTTCCGTTGTTATTATTAATTTAATGCATTTCAAGATTTATTCCTCTTTTTCCTCATTGTGTGTTTCTCTACCAAATCAATAATGTATACATACGTGCTATAAATGTTACAACTATGCATTATCTCCTCTTGCCTAATTAACATAATAATACAATTAAACATTCAATGTACTTGTTTCATTAAAAATGATATTACACATAGTGCGGCATAGAAAATTGTAAACTTCTAAAAAAGTTGTACATATTGCATTATAAATTAAAAAATAAGAATAATCTAACAAAAAAATTTTGATAACTGATTTAAAATAATGTAAAGCTTGACGTATAAACCTCAAATTATATTTTGTGATGTGTCTTGTACAGCAAAGTTACTTAAACTTAAACGGATTTCTCTAGATTTTTTTGTTGCGGGCATACATTAGAGTCTAAACATGCACACTATTGTCTTTAAAGATAAAAAATAATAAAACAATTGGCAATATCTTTTTACCTATAAATTCTGCTCATTTTTTCCATATTGACGACTACAACACCTAAGCTTTCGTCTTAAATTCGTTGTTGCTATATTCTTTGCCAACTCGAGTCCAATCATTTTGAAGGGGCAGGGAAACTCCCAAATCTTCAAATGACAATTTCTGAACAAATGTATCAAATTGTATTATATTATAGGTTTTTGGAAGTGTTAATGGTTTTTCATAACCGGTACGCATACTTATATGATTCTGAATAATATTAATTACACATTTTTGCGGTGAATATGTCAGAAATGGCGGAGTCGCCGGGCCAAAATCAGGTTTTTATTAGCAGTAAGTTTTAATATCAACATCAATGTCTAGACTTTCTTAAAACTTTGAATTTTTAAATCATTTTCCATAATCATAATAATGTATTATTTTTAGATTTACTCCCATTTATAATTTTGTTTCTTTCCAAATTGCAAATAAACATACACGCCATAATTGTGCGATAAATTATCTCGTGCTAGTAAATTAACATAATGATAATATTACTAAATCTAAAATCATTTCAATAATTCAACTGACAGATATTAAGATAATATTTACAACATTAAATTAACATTTACATTTTGCGCTATTTTATTTTAATTGTCAGCATATAGACATTATTTTAGTTCAATATACATACACTTAACCAGTGTTTGCTGTCACCACTTCGTAATCAAGGTGTCGACAAATTTATTGTTAAACCATTCATTTGTTCTACAAATTTAAATAAACTTAATTAATAATGCATATACATAACTGTATCGCTGATGTTGTGACAACGCATCAATTACACTACCATATTGCTTTTAAAATATCAATCAACCATTTTTTTGCTGCTAACAAATATATAGTATATAATTGGTTCGCGGAAAAAATGTTAGTTTTGCAACTCAATGCAAAATATCTGTCAGAAAAATAATGTAAAATCGTTGTCAATTCTATAAATATCGTAATAAATAGAGTACTGATAAATTCACTAATCAAATATTATTAATCTATAAATCTCATCCTACTCGTTTTTATCCATGTTACATATTGTATGTATAATTAAAAAGCACACTGTTAAAAGGATTTTAATCCACCTACGAGAAAACTATTTATACTTCAAAATAACAAAAATAGATTTAAACTATAAATACTAAATACTTTTTTTAACCATTGTCCACTCATCCCTCGATTTACATGGTTTTGCTTTGAGTCTTAATTTTATATACGGTTTTAATAATTATTTTATTATTAATCATATAATCTGAAATGTTTATAGCGTTTATAAATTTGTTTATATATTATTCTAGTAATTTATACATAAAGGGTTTATTGTTATGCGATATTCTTCAATTATATAATTATAATTTTGATTTTCACTAATTGAATCCATCTATCGAGGCACAAGTGTATTTATAATCTACATAATTAAAGTATTTTCTAATAAAATTAACTAAAACTCTATTACAAATATGCCACATAGAAGTTTGTTACTATTAATTAAGTAACAAGTAAGCAAATAATAAATGTAATAATGGATAGCTCGAATACAGGTCAAGTATTATTAAGAAATATCGCTTCCTTCAAGTGATTTGCAAGCTTTAACATTCCATTAATGTCACGTGACATTGCAGAAAATTGTTCCCTGAACCAATATTCCGAATAGAGGGAACAAATGTGTGTGTACTATATGCATTAAAATCGATGCTTGTTAAAATACTAGTACAACAATAAAGCGATATTAAATGTACGCCTTATTAAATTTTTAGTATTGAAATGTTCAAAAATATGTTTTCAGCATCTCGTCAAGTGTGCTTCACACATTTTTATTGCAGGCATTTTCATATTATACATATCCACAATATCTAAAATTACAGGAATAAAAATTGCAATAAAATATAATACGAAAAAGCAGTTTTACTAATTTTTGAAAAATAAATATTTTAATAAAGTAATTTTGCACGTTTATTAATAATTGAAATATATTTCATAAACTTAAAAAATTTTACTACATATTTGTATATTAGTGCATAATTTTTATCAAAATTAAGCAATGTTTATTCAATTAGCTGTATTTGGTGTGCAGTAAATCAAATAAGATAGTTTTAGATTACTCCTTTAGTATGAAATTTCAAACAAATTGCCTAATAAGCAAGATAATTGATCGTTTTTAGCTCAATATTCATACTCCATCTATATTAGAATAATTATTGCTGATAAAGACATGAACTACATTTTCCTATCATCATTTTATTGAAAGACTAAATCCATTTCATTCGCTTTTAAGCAAATAGATAATAATTAAAAAAAAAAGGTAGCATCACGGTGAAAAAACTAGTGTAATCGTTTGCTCACATTTTTGATCAAAGAAAACGTGTACCTTTTAATTAAACTGCATGTATATGATAGACTTTCAAAAGCGTTTTGTTTCGACAGCAGCGAAAGCGCGCACCTAGACAAAAAAAATCTGTGCCATTCTGTGCGTTTCCCTTTCAATGCAACAACGCATTTTATAAATCATTAATAATTATAATATTAAAAAAGCGGCGTAATGTTATATATAGTAGGAAAAAAAAGATAGGACGGTAATTTATAGAAAGCAATTAAAAAGTGGTAGAGCATTAAGTTGGCCTATAAATTTTAAAATAAGCACACTTTCAACGCACAGGTAGATAAAGTTTGCACTCATCTTTTGATTTTTTTTTATTCGCATCGCCGCGATGAAAAATCGTGCATGTATGTGTGTGTTAGTGTGTGTGGATGTATTTGTGTGCGAAAAACGAGAAAGATTACGCCCGCATTTTGATAAAATTGCGATTATTTTTGTGTATGTGTATTACGTTTTGAGAGAGCAAAAAAAAATAAAAACGCCACGTATGTGGGCTGCTTTAATGTATATTTGTTAAAAGAGTTGGAAAAGAGAGCGCGCGCGCGCGACTCGGCGAGAAAAAAAGCGAGCTTATAGAAAAGTTGTATGAACACGAGAAAAAAAAGCGAAGACGACGACAACGACGACGACGACGACGATGAAGAGAAAGGCGAATGTACGTTTTGTAGAAATTGATGGGACATGTTAGAGTTGATTAAAGCAAACATTGTCGACGAATTTGTTATGAAAGTTTTGTTTGAAGGAAATTGATTCGAACTTAAATTGATCGATTTGGAATTACATATGAAATTTGTCTAATTTTTTCTCCCTCTGGAGCGAATATAATTTTTATTGTACGATCGAAATGATTTTTTTTTAATTTGTTCGTTATTTTTTTTTGTATTCGTGAAATACAAAAGCGATACAATTTATATATAAAAAAATAAGTGGAAGCATGTTCGGGAGCGAAAACGAAGGGAGGAAGGCAAAACGACAAAAACGCAAAAAAATTCCTACCTTTTTTTATTATTATGAAACGTGCCAGTAATAAATTACTTTTAATTTCTCATAAAGTACAATTGAACAAGTTTTCAATTACGCCAATATTTCAAGCAATAAAAAGGGCCCGAAAACGTTCAAGGTTTCCATTTCTACAATCGTATCGCAATTTTGAGGTGCTTTTGACAGTTAATTAAATTTTATATCTGAAACATACAGCAGGAGCGCGTGAGCGCATTTTTTTTCAGCCGCTGCTTGCCTCCGCACTTATTTTTTCCTCCGCGCGCTCTCGTCGATGTGTTGAATTTCCTTCCATGCTTCAAGCACGGGCATGTGTTTGTCTCTGTTGCGCCGCTTTCCTAACGCAATAAAATGTAACGATTTTCTAACCAAATTGCACATAAAATAAATCCCATTTATTGGTATTAATGCAATTATTTCAGCTAGTTTTTCGCTTCTTATTTGAATTCCAATTAATTTCGTACGATAAAAATTAAGGACGGCCATTATTAGGTCAGCGCACTAATTTATACAACAGATTAAACTTATTGTCGCATATTAACATTCTCATGGTGCGTAATAATCGTCCCATGTCTTTCCCCCAACAATGTTGCTGATAATATCTTATGTGATGCTCATATCATTAACAACCTTAAGATTAAAATTTACTAACTTATTAAAGTCTTATGAAATACAATAAAGCAGGCATGCTACTACTACTACTACGTAGTTTTACATCAAATTCACTCAACTAATACGAAATAAAATAAAGAAAACCTGCTTTCAATTCGCTTATGATAGGCCAATTATACAAAATTTGTAATAACTTTATTGTCCTTAAACTTTTGTCGTTTTTAATGATATTTAAGTATCTACTTTATTTTACTATTTTAAGAATATATCCAAAGCTTTATTTTCAAGAATATAACATTCTTAAAACTATTTTTGCTACATTCAAGAACTTATTAAAAAATATTTCTCTAGAATTCTACGTAATGTACTAATGTTTTCAATTACTTTCAATCTTAGATTTTAAATTTTTTGCTGTTGATTTTTAGTTTCATTTACATACCGATAAACAAATATTCTGATAAACTGATAAATTGATTACAGCAATAATGAGGCAGATACATTTTTCACATTGCTGGAATTTTCTTTTTTAATCTGTTGCCATATTTTTATATTTATATCTTATCATAGCACAAGTAGCTACTTATAAATATAGATTCTACCAGGCCACCTAGTTCTATTTTTATAAGTTTTATACTGCGAAATTCTTGTGATATTCAACTACACTTTGCATCTCGAATCTGTTCGATATTTTAATTCATAACAAAGAAATTCAAAGTATGCATAAAACACATTTTTCTATTTGATTTAGATACATTAAAATGTAAGAAGATGAGAGAATCAGATGATACTTAAAAACTACAAAAAACCAAGTCTTCTCTTACCTTCTTATTGCACTACAAAAAAGCGTGGTTTTTATACATTCGTGATATGTCTTAGCCAAAACCACAAAAAATGAACCTGCATCGTTATATTCTAATATAAACGTCCTAATATAAAAACTTTAGTGCGAAATTTTTGTGATATTCAACTACACTTTGCATCTCAAATCTGTTCGATATTTTAATTCACAAGAAAGTAATGCGACAAAGTATGCGTAAAAAATATTTGCCTATTTGATTTACGTTAAAAAAAGCGATAGAAGAATCAGATGATGTTTAAAACTACAAAAAATCAAGTCATCGTCCGCTATATCCCTATCTCTTACCTCCTCATCGCACTACAAAAAAAGCGTGTTTTTTATACATTCGTGATCTGTCCTAACCAAAACCACAAAAAATGAAGCTGCATCGTTATTGCTCCACGGTCAATTATGGAATTGACAGATGGATGATAGACTGATCGACTGTCTATCTGATAGACTGACGAAGTGATTCACTAACAAACTAATGATCTAACGGAGATCGTGGCTGCCCCGATATATATTATCACAAACGATTATAATATTCAATATTCGTATATAAATCCATTAATGTAATTAAATTTATATAAATTTTTGTTATAATTGTAATATAAATTTTTTGTAATTTTTGTTCTATTTTATTCGGTTATTAGCATTTGTTATGAATCACCCTCTATTTTAGATTTTATGATACTTTAAAGCCGAATAGATTTGTGGGCTATTTTACCATTTTTGGCACTTTCAGGCAATATCAATTTCATAATAAAATTTTATGCAGTCATTCTAAACTTTATTTTTCTAAAGTTGAATACCATAATGGTTTAAAAATAAAATGCAGAATATCTTTTTTAAGTTCGTGTCACGTAGATTGCTTTAAAAAATAACAGGAAATGAGAAAAATTCTATTTTCATGAAACTCAAAAATATTTTTTTCTTTATATTTAGGTATTATTCTCGTTCGCATTTCAGATGGGTATAATATAATATTAATACATTTCTTTCCCAACAGCCAGTAACAATACGAAATTCTTTTTATAGCGAAATTAAATTAATTGATATCGTAAACACAGGTTTGAAACTTTTTCCCAAGCTGGTTAATCGAGTCAACTACCTATTTGGTTATTTTTTTTTCTATTATGGCATTTTTTAGTCGAAACTATTTGAAAAAGTTTGTGCGCACGATGCACATTTAAGCACATACATACCCATATAAGAAAATCAATAGTTAATTTACCTGCTTTTAACAAAATAACCTTTTCTCCTCTCCATGTTGCGCTCACCTCCTCACTGACTTAAACTCGAAACCTATTCTCATTCACTTCATTCCAAATATATATTTTTTTCGCAGTTTTTTTCGTCCGCTTGAAGATTTATCTCGAAAACTTTTTCTCGGGCAAAAAACGGCGCGCGCGCTCGACAAACTATTGTTTATATAGTTCGCGTACAAGCTGCGAATGCGTGCACATTATTAAGAAAATCATCCATTAATCACGTCACACGAATGAGAGCGCAAATAAATTCAATTTTGCCGTATGGCATCCAGCATCAGCAGCATCGTCATCTCACCGAAAATCATCGGGATAGTTGTTTGGCTTGGTTGTATGTCTGTGAATCGATTTGATTTGCCAATAACATACACTTAAGTTTACACAATGAAATATTGAAAAAAAATTGTCGATAGGTAATGGCAGTGTGAGTTTTCGACGTCGTAACAGTAAAAATTGGAATTAATTGATTCGTTTAATGAATGAGTGAATGGAACGCTTTCATCCACGAACTCGGCAGACAAGCGAAAGGAAATTACATGCAAAGTATGTTGAGTGCTTTAAGAGTTAGGCAACTTTTATTGCACTTACTAATTTAAGGTTAACAAACTAAAGTAGTTTAGCGCAGCTAACAAGACGACAGGAAAAAGCGTAATCAACGATGCTGGGCGACGATGTTGCAAGGCAATGCAATGCGCGCCAGCCACCAATTTCACATCTATATAATTTTTTTATTATTATTCAACAACCGAATGGTTGTAGGATAAAGCTGTTTCATTCCAACAGTACAGTGTGTCAGTGCTTGAATAATTTTTTTGCCGAGCGCGCGCGCCCTCGCCCGCGCGCTCTCTCTCTCTTTTTGCGTTTTGCTTGCTTGAAATGAAAATTATGTAGGTAAAACGAACGATGTGAAAAAGTCGAGGGCGTGCTTTTTAGAACACGACGTCGACGACAAATTGAATTCATCATTGAAAAACAACTTTAGCTACTTTAACAGAAAATTTCGCATTTGCATTTTTATATATTTTACGTAATAATAACGCACCCAAAAATTCTTTCTGTTGGATTAAATTTATTAGCGCGCGCTGGGTTGCACACCGTCGAAAAAAAAATTGAAATATGATAACGGCGGCCACGTCCTTGAACCGCTTTTTTCCCCCCATCGCATATTCGTCAAACGTAATTACTGCGGCTTTTTTGCCGTTCGGTTAATTTTCGCATCTATTGTCGCGAGTTGGCGCAAATTGTGATAGACAATGTTTAAAATCTGGAAATATTCTAATAAAGCGTAATTAGAAGCAGCGGCAGTCTTGCGACAGAAATTTGTCAACTTATCTTATAGCAGGAGTAATATTCGCCCAAAATTTGTCAGGCTAATTTAATTACAGTTGATAAGTTTGGTAAAGATAACAATTGGAGAACATTTACATAAATTAAAAACTAGTCCTTTCGCTGAATGCAGGAATAAATAACATCATCGATTCACGTTACGATTTTTTTCCAACTCTGACAAAAATGTTACATATACATATTAACTAATCAGATTGCCTACTCCCTTCTTAAATGACAAAAAAAATTGGTCGCTTTATGGACGTTGACATCCTGTTAAGACTATAAAAAGAAGTGCTTTTGACTATTTCGTAAAGCCTAATTGCTCTTAGCAAACAAATTAGTAGCTTTTTGTGCAATTCCTTGAAAATTGCGCGAAAATGAGAGGAATCTTCTAAGATATGCGATGGGTAATTAGCAATCGGTTATCGGGCGATTTTCTTAAAACGTTTACATAATGAGCATTAAAGTTGTAAGCGAAAACTGAAGATTTTCACCAACAACAACTATAACATTGTGGGAAATAAAATTATAAATATCAAAAAATTTAAATCAATTATCTAAGGAGTAATTCAACATATAAATCCGACACTATAATACGTACATTGTATTGTTTACTATTAGCTTCGCATACGCAGTTTTAAGTACGTATACTATTAAGCCCCATCGCGACGACAACGCTAGTAAACATGATGGGGAAAGATGATGCTCTATGAGCAAAGCTTGGCGGCGGCGGTGTGCGAAGGGAGAACTCATCGCACACTACCGTAATTCAATCACTGACCTGTCGTACCTCAAAAAGTCTAGTGTGCCTCGACGAGTTACCCCTTAGCAAAAAGTCCGTTAAATCGTGCCTTAATGTTACTAAAGAGTGATTCATGGAGTTACCTTTTAGCTCATTCCCGTCACATCACACCTCCGACACTATAAGAGATTGTATTGTTTACTATTAGCTTCACATACGCAGTCTTAAGTACAAACGTATACTACTAAGCCCCATCGGGACGACAGCGCTAGTAAACATGATGGAGAAAGATAATGCTCTATAAGCAATGGTTGACGGGGGCGGAACATGAAGAGACAACTCATCACGATATCCACACACTACCATAATTCAATCTGTCGTAGTATTAAAATGACAAAATGCAGAAAAAAAAGGTAAAATGTTTAAAAAATCAGAATGAAAATGCATCAAAGCATCAAAAGAATTGTGAAGGGTATTAAAGGTCACACAAAAATGATTTTCTTATAGTCTTAAAGTTGCACAGTATAAAAATATAAAAAACTATAAAAAACAGTAATCTTCAAAATCAAAATCAAATATAAAAAGTCGTAAAAATAAAGGAATATAGCTAAAAATAAAGATTGTTTTCGTTGACGCTGTTTGCTTAGAAAAAAAAGCGATTTTACCCAATATTTTTGTTTTTAAGGCACTTGAAAAACTGTATCAGATCATTAAAACCATGAAAATTTAAGCATATCAACCTGAATTTTCGTCTATTACACAAAAATAATACACCAATTTTGTTCGATTTTACTCACAGATTAGTAGGGTCTAGTGCGTGTTATGGGGAAAACGCGTTGTGAAGCAGAAGGAAGATCGCTGTCTGTATCTCTAAAATTAACTAATTTTAATCCACCCCATGCCGTTCAATACCATCTTAATTACTTCGGGAAGAAAAATGTGAGTGATGAAAGGGTTGGCAAATTCTCCAGGCCCTGCCTGCACTTGCGACGGCAAATGCATCTAATTGGAGTTTTAACAAAAACAAAATTGCTCCGACGTGGATTTCCTGCCCGGCTTTTTTCTCCTCCCTGCATGCCAATATAAGTGACGTGTTACAAGTCAGCAAGTCTTCAACACGTCTTAATGAAACTAACAACGCCGAAAAAAAGTGTGTCAGAAAGTGATGGGACCCCATTCAAAATCTCGTTTCGTTCGACGATAAATCTCATCCAGGCAGCGCAAAAATGCCACCGATAATGATCGGCTCGTACACAACTATCCAAATTAGGTCTTAAATAATTTGCCAGTTTATTAATCCCACAAATTCATATACTAATAATTTAATTAATGCATTAATAATTATCTGATTATGTTCTCTCGACTAAAATTTAATTAGTTGACTAATTATTTCATAGCATTACAATCATTTTTAAATTTTAATTAACTGCATGCACGGTACATACTATATTAGGATTTAAATATTAATTCGCGCGATGAATAAATAGAATTCGGCAACAAAACTACGATGTATGCATGAATATGTAGGTATATCGATTCGTGATGTTGTGTTTTTTTGTGCGTGGAAAAGCAAATTTCAACAGTAAGCAAGCTGGAATTGTAGAATTTACTTTTTCGTCGATCGAGAAACGAAACACAATGTACCGAGCAGCGAAACGAAACAACAAAAATCATCTATATATGTATGAAAAAACAAAAGAAGAAAAGCAAACAATAATCATCGACTTTTATTTATCGTATCTCTCTATGTATGTATGTACATTTCCACCTCATCCAACATCAAACACACACACACACACACACACACATACATACACGCTCATACTTCGAAATGTCGATGATGACGACAACGACGAAGAGAAACAGCGAAACGATTTCCAAATTTTACGCGTGCGAAAACGCGCCGAAATTTCGTTTACTTTATATATCTATCACTTAATTAAACCAATATTTCATCATCATAGTTTTCCAAACTGAAATTGCTTCTGTTTGTTTGTTCAAACGCATTTCTCCGCTTTATGCTAACCGTTTTCACTAATATTTCAAAATCAATACACTAAATAACACTCAACTTGGGATTTTTAATTGTCAGCGCGATGATTTATTCAATTAATTAGTGGCATTAGTTTAACTATCTAATTTATCTATTAGTTTTGGCATATGACTTTTAATAGTTTGAGATCTTTTTATTTTTATTCATATTTACAGTATCTACCTACATTCTACTTAAATGGATGTCTGTTTTTCTTGTAAAACAGTATTAATTTTTGTAAGAGCTTATAAGGTACTTAAAATGTGAGTGAAAAATAATTGAAATGCAATAATCTCTAATAATTAATGACAACGGTCTTTCAGTCTTTATTTTCCATTAAAAAATCTCTACTCTTGCAAGACATCGTGGAATTATTATAAAAAAATTGCATATAATGATTGAAATTAAGTATTTGTCGAGAAAAAAGCATAAAATTTGTTGTAAAGTACTAAATATTCCAGGAAACATACAGATATATACTTTTTTTATAATTCGAAAAATCATTGTTTTCTTATTAAGCAATTATGATGAAATTTCTTATAAATTGTTAATTATTTTTTCTTAAATAAAGATTAAAAGTAAGAGAAGAACTGTTTCTGAGAAGTATGCTTTGATGTTAAGTAAACGTACTTAGAGAGTTTTATTAATTAATCATTTTTTCAAATTCACTAGAATTCTTTTCGTACTAAATATAAATTTAATTATAATTAAATTGTCAATAAATTCTCTAAAATTAGATCATTACGTTTGTTAATATTTTAAGTATACATGTGGATAATCATAACACTTAAAATGTGTTATATAATTATTAATTTTGTTTTTCAGATTATGCAATCGCGATGGAAAAAAATACGGCCGTTCTTTTATCGATTATGGACAACAAAGGACTATTTATTTTCCGTCTTTTCCCCCGATAAAAATTCATAAAGATTATGTTTATTTGATAATAAGGAAAAAGAAAGCGAATCTCATTAGGAATTCATATTTTGGAAAATGATTTTATTGGAGAACGTTTCATACTCGAACGATTATCGCATCTGCGAAATTAGAAAAAGCTTTCGCGCACGGAATGATGATGATGATGATGATGATGAAGAAGAAGAAAAAAAAACGACGGAAGAAAATCTAAACAAGAAATTGTGCAATTAATAGGAAATTGTTACCCATCTTGAAGGCATGCCATACACATCGCTCGGCAACTTTTCAAATATAATCCGTTTAAGTTCATCATTTTAATTCATTTCTAAAATCACATTACTCGCCGAATCAGCGAGTGCCGGAGTTTATGCAATCATTTTGCTATTTATGCTTTTCGTCGTTAATTTAATTTATTTACGCCAACAACGTTCTTTTCCAACATTAAAAGTGGATTAAAATGTGAGGAAGATCGCTCCCACGAAACGTTTTCAGCGATAAATGACATTGATGGTCAACTCATTTCACATAAACAACTACGTACGTCTAACACAAACTAATTACATTATCAGCCCGCTTTCATCAACGCAATGATGCACGTTGGCTAATCTATTATCAAAAACTCATTGTTTTAATATTTCGAATGATTTATGAATGCATACTGTTTTTGGTACGGTTTAAAGCAGCGCAAATGTTGATTTTTTTTTATTAATTAGTCATTTTAGTATAATTTAGCTCTTACATCTGTACAAATAGAAATACAGATAAAACTTGTTTGTTAATTAACTTGAAAAGTAACTTAACGTTTTCTTACTCACGTACTTACCGTAGTTTTTAATAGCAATAAAATGGCGAGATTTATTATCATTAAATTAGATGTTAGCATCTCAAATTCGTGCATTACGATAAATTTAAAAATAACATTACGTTTGCGGTTTACTCGTATATACGGATAGGCAGCCAACATGGCATTGTAAACCGCAGTCTACACAGCATGTAATCTTAGTGATGGAAAAAATGTCGTTTCGAATTATCTTCTTCAGAAAATGGTTAATAAAACTTTCTATATTCATCTATCAATATCAATTTGGAGAGTGTTTTATCTTTTTGCTGAAATTTTCTACAATAAACTTTTTTTTTCGGGTTATGTTTTCCAATTTAATAAAAATTGTGATGAATTTAAAGCCATCTAACAATTGCTACAATTGAGAGGCCATAAAATAGCATCCCATTTATGACAGGTCATTAATGTAGCAACATTTATGACCTGTAGTCCTTCAAAATACGTAATAAAAAGCTTCATTTAGAAATTTATTTATTGTGCTGAACGTAGATACCTAATTAGATTCGTTTGCTAAAAATAGTTATTCAACATGAAAATGTTGTACGTGCACTTAACCGAAAGCAGAATTGATATCTTTTTCTATAAAAACTCTTTCATCATGAGCATTAGTATCCATTTATCTGAATTGTATTGATAGCACAGTCATAAAATTAATAAATGTTGAAATATGGGCTCGATTTCAAGTGCAACGAACAAAAAAGTGTGTGTGCGAGCGAGAGAGGGGTTTGGGAAATGAAGAATGTGTAGAAAGGACTGGCTGGCATGGGCATGGGGGAGAAAAGGGAAGAGCTCGTTGAGAAATTATAAATACAAAAGAATGATTTGATGCTTTTTGGAAAATCGTCTAGATGCTTTCAAGAACATATACATAATGGATTAACCATTTCCTTTCGTTCACCTGCTGGCCTGTTAGATGATGCGCCGACGCTAGCTCGCCCTTGCAAGCAAAAAAGACGCCGCCACCGCCGCCGCCGCTGCTGCCGCATTTTTTTCTTCTTCCAGCGAGCAATAAAATATGCAAGTTTTGAATTAGTTTTGCAAAGTGCACCGACAGCATGCTACAAAACTACTTATAAACACCACGAAAAACGTATATAAAAAAAGTTTGCGCGAGAGGCAAAAAAGAGAGAAAGAGAGGAGGAAAAGTCCCATATATAATAATAATCGTAAATGCTATAAAAATAACCGAATGGTGGAAGGAAGTTTGAGGAAAGAGAGACATTTTTATTGATTCTGTTATACCGGACATCAACAGCAGAATCGTTTTGTGAACTGATGCTTTTTTATGTATATGCGAAAGTTTTTTTTTAAAGCGAAAAACTTTTTTGGGGGCAGCAAGTAAACAAGTCGATCTACCTTTACTACCCATCCAACAACAACGCGCAAGGAAAAAAACTACGCTCCGAGTTTTTTGTTTACTTGATAACCTAAAACCATTTTCATCTATCAAATGTTTCTTTCTCTTCGTGTGTCATATTTACGCATCATTGCTCACACAAATACAATAAAAAAATGTGATTTATTTATTTGTTTCAGGGTAGTTTTTTAATCGCACACGAAACGGCTGATTAATATCGAGCGGGTTATTGACGCGACGCGGTCCAGGGGGCAGAAGGCGTCGCAGCCGGGAATTGTCAACGAAATTGGCTCCACATTCGCATTATCGCCGAAATAAACCTGCAACGTAAAAGTACAGCTACTATTGTACATTGTTCGATTGAAATATAACGCATAACTATACTTGCACTCCATAAATGTTGTTAATTAAATGCAGCTCCAATATAATATACGCGCCATAACCGATGAATTGCTTATTGTAGATATGCAACAGTCCCATTAATCCGGCCACATTTATGTCGTGCCCCAAATACAAGCTCATTTTGCGCTCTTGCAACGCACCACCGCCAACGCCACTACCATTTCCAGTCTTTGCGTCGATTTCCTCCATTATTTTATTGCCCAACTTATCTGAAAGCGGCCATCATTTTTTTGCTGTATTTCGTTCGGCGTGAGAAATAATGCAACGTTATTACTTATGCTAAGATTTAAACGATGAGGGTCATTCTTTATATCGGTGAAAATGTATTGGTATGCTGATTTAAATGGTTCCGGATAAATCTTTCTCACCCATGCTGGTGGCGAGATTCCATAATCCATCTAGCACAAAACCAACGCATTATATTTGGCACTGCACATATTTTACCAAAGCATTGAACAAATCGACAAATTTATTAATTTGTAAAAAGTGGCTGGCTGCTGCATTCACTCCCATCGTATCATCGTCATCATCATCATCGAAAACGCGCGTACTTATATATTGCAGTTCACATTCGATAACTACCTACCTACTTTCACGATGTTTGAAACCTAAAGTAAACAGATTATATTTCTATGTTTTATGCAAAGTTAGTTGCCAATTGCAATAATGACTCAAAACATTGCAAATTAATATGTACCTAGTTTTATTAAAATAAGTTTCTAAATAAATTTGTTATTTAAACAAAAGATTTATTATAAATTAAATGATTGATTTTTAATTCTTAATTTATTTTTTATTATTTAGATAAATAAATCTACTGAAATAAAAATAAATAACAAATCTGTGAATATTTTATTGATTTATAGAAAATGTTTATTTTTTCAACTTATTAGTGTTAAAAATGCATTTGATTTATAAAAATAATATTTAAATAATTCACAATTCATTTGTACTAAACCAATTAGTCCAGATTCAAATTATACAGCAGATTAAACATATTATAAGTAGTATTCCTATATAGCAACAACAAAAATGTAATGTTCAAAAATAAGCAAGTTTCAATATTAAAATCCCAATAAAATCAATTTTGTAACTTTATATAATTGATTGAATTTAAAAGTAGCTTAGGTCAATTTACAGTTCAAGTTTCCATTTATTACAAGTAATCAGAATAATACTCGTAAATAATGACTAACATTATCGTTATAGTTTTTATTCTTATTAAAATACAAGCAATTATTTAGCAACTAACCTGCAAAAAATTGAAATTGGGCGTAAATCAAATGCCCCAGTTGTTTTGAATAATTCTTTCTTGTGGCACTTTTTAGAAAAAAGTGTAAATCCAAAAATTAGTTTCAAGGGACATATTGCATTTCAAAGCTTTATAAGCTATCAATTTGAACTAGTTTTGTATGTATAGCGATACGATTTAAATAGATTAATGTAGTGTAAGCGCATAAACAAAACAGTACACAATAAATTTAAATTTTGAATAATAAAAATCGTCATATCTTATGACATATTCCTAATCGCAAAAAATAAAACGCAAATATAGATTTCACAGATTTAAACACTTTTGAAGATAAATTTAACATAAATATGATATTTAGTTCAATACAAAAAAAGGAATAAAGTATAAAAAGCCATGATTAATTAAAAATAGCTAACTGCATTTTATTTTTAAAAAATTTCTTAATTCCTTCATTACGCATTTCCAAACAATTTAATAAATACAAAATAATATTTAACAAAATAATGCAGAAGATTGGTCCACAATATTATATAATGTATTTATTGAGTTTCTATACATTTCAACATCGTAGTCATCAGATGCTGTAATGTACATAAACTTAATACATTTAATATTGTAGACAAACATTGCGTTTTATTTTATTAAATTAATAATTAAAGATTTTGATATTAAAATGTTTTACATTAAAATTAATGAGAACAACAAAGACAGAAAATCATATGTAATTAAAACCGAACTTCGATTTATTTTTAATAAAAAATTGGAAATAGATTTTCATCGGAAATAAATTGCTAGCTATTAAATGAATTATTTGATTTAAACTATTGCAATTGACCTACCTAAATGCTAATTGAACATTTTCCACATTTTTTGCTGAAATAGATTGATAAACTTGCGAAGGCAATAGAATTAATCCATTAGATACTTAGGCTGCAAAATTATGGGTCTATTAAATCAACCTACACTATTGCAAATATCCATACATGGCTATGAGAGGATTTCAAACTTTGACTATTCTATTATACCTCACCAAACTCACCAATTTATCAATACGTAAGCCGAATACTTTCAATTTCACAAACAAAATTAACCATGGTATTACACACTTTACGCCACGAAAATAAATTTGCGCACGTTGGATAAATTGCATCGCCCAACTATTTTTATTATTATTTAATTCAATTTTATGTAAAATTTCACATCTAACAAATGCATAATCATCTACATTTTATTAGAAAAGTTTCTGGTAAATTTGTTGTTGTACTTTTTCATAAAACTTTAAATTCGACCTCATATTTTACAAATATCACACATATAGAGTATTTTATAAATATTCTAGCGCGAATTAATTTATCACAGACAATGAAATGTTATCGTTTATAATATTTTTTTTCCAGGCGCGCTTTGTAGCAGCATGGATGAAATGAAATGAAATGAAGGCTGCTCGTAAACTTACCATCGTTTGGATCGTGTCGCACACACAATAAACATCGAAATTATTGGTAACGTTAACACCAACATGCTGCGAAAGGTATTCGAATAGGTGGTAAACATCGATTGATTGATCGTTTTTCGGTACGGTGATCGTTGGGCACCTCTCATATTGCGAGAAATACTGCAATGTAAAGCGTTCTTTTATGGAATTTATGCGGCAATGTATAAATCTTACATAGTCCTCATCTTTTTCCATATAAGTGTAAATAATTGGTTGCCATTTCAAGCCAATTTCAATTTCAGTACCAGCGACGGGTGGAAATAACGATGCAAGAACTGTTGCCAAACTCATACGAACACGTAGTTTCGGTGAAGATAGCGCGCCGATTATTCCCGCCGAATATTTTTGACCTAGAAACTTGTCGTATCTGGTACGTAATATTTTACCTAATTCGTACATTTGACGTTTTCCATTCTAGACAAAAACAACAATATTATGACTATATACACATCCACACACACACACACACATTTCTGCTGGTGGTTGTTGCTCAAAAATAACTTTATCACCACCAACTTTGAATTACTATTTAGTGTGCAGCGCTCCGCCAGCCAGCAGTGTGCAACACCACGACGACGAATTTGAATAAATATTTACGAAAAGCTGGGTGGGTGTCGGATGAAAAACGATGGCATATTAAAAAATTAAACCGAAACAGATTATTCGAGTTTGTGTGACGTTTTGCTCTCAAGATTAAATCTATCGTTATATAAAATTGAGAAAAAAATTCGTTTTTCTGCCATTCAGCGGGCATTATTTATGGTGCATTAACACCAATACAGGGATGGTCTCGAAAGTCAATTTCATTAATTCAGAACATTTGTAGCACTATTAAAGACAGATGTGACGCTTGCGACGAACACAACGGTGATTAAAACGAAAATTATCGCCGGCATTTCTTTATATTATTCGGATTCCTTTATTTATATTATTTGTCTATCTAGTTCACGTTTGTTATTTAAAAACCAAATTGTCTTGGCGGATTTGTGCTCGTTACACCAAAGCAAGTTTAAATTAATGTTTAATTCTTACACTATAAAAAAACAAGTAAATATTTACGAAAAAACTTACTTACTTTAGCTTCGCTTGTGTTAAAAACTACTCAAAATTAAATTAAACTTTGCAAATAATTTAGCAAATTTAAATTGAGTTTAAATTAAAATTAAAAACATTTCAAATTAAAAAAATCTTTCAATAATTGTTTTTTTTGTTTGCAAAATATATACAGTAATAGCTCAGTTAACGAACGATCTAGTTAATGAAGTTTTCGGTTAACGAGTATTTGTTGTAAGCTCTATTTTAACTCGGTTAGCGAACTTATTTAATCTGTAAGTATATATTAAGTATGTCGTTATCAATGCAATAGATCATGTTTAAATTCTCAAATTCGGTTGGCGAATATTTCAGTTAACGAACGTGAATTTGGAACGAATTAAGTTCGTTAACCGAAGTACCACATATCACTGTACCGTGTTCAGATAATTCACATGCTTTGTTTCTTTGACCAGACTGGTTAATACTTAGCCCTTATATTTTTATCAGTTCCTGGGTTTATCTCTCTGTTTAAAAATAGTTAAAAGTACATTAAAATGTTAAATACCAAAGAATCATGTAATTTTTGTTAATTTGACATTATTAGTGGATTATTAGCATCCCACTTGCTTTTTTTTCCTGAAATTACTTTTCTATAAAATATAATAAAAATACACAACGAAAATTATACTCATCTTCAATATATTTAATCATTGCGTGGTTGTTGACTTATTTCTGTTGTGTTCCCACAACGTGTATTACATGATTTCTTGGCAATGTATTCCGCTAATTTTGTTCAAACGCCAAAAAGTATGCTGAAATCACAAAATGAAGTAGCGAAACTTAATATGTCGAAGGCTAGTATAATTTTTCATACACATTTTCATCTGTGAAAACGAGTAATTTTAGAAAATAAATGTAATAGATACCAACCTCGTATAATTATAATTCAACCTAATTCTAATTTTTTGTTCGCTTTTAATAAACTACAATATGCTCCATCTGCTTTGTATAAATTCCAATGCATACCGTGCATACTTTTAGAAAGATTATTGTCAACTAAAACAAAGTATAAGTATATACGAAATACAACTGGCAAATTGACGAAGACGTAATTTTATGCAAATATAGAATATTTCATAAATTAGATTGTGTAGATTAGATTTTGTGCATTCGTAGAACAAGCACAAAAATATAATTCCATAACCTTTATATTTTACAATTAATACGAATTGCGTTTAAGTTTTAATACGGCGTTAATTCTATATCTCGACACAACCGAATTGTTTGAAAAAATTACTACATATTGAAATAATTAAATTTTTTACGATTTAGACAATCATTATAGCAGCAATGGAAAATCTTGGAAAACTCAGCATTTTTCCCACTTAATAAACAATGTTTATTCATGATTTTATTAAAATTTTAGATTAAATTTTGGAAAACTACTTCATTTAGCATTTATCTCACTTTAGCTAATCCAAAATTTGTTTAAATTAATGATACGACAAAAGTAATTTGCTACAAAATGTAGGTTAATCTTTCAACAAATTAATTGTTTATACAGATTAAGATAATTTTACACTTAATAAAAATTAGAGATTGGAGCGTGTAACTCAAAAAATAAAGAACTCGCATAAAAAGTGTTGAAGAAAAAATTGAACCAAGACACGCTCGTAAATTTCGCTTCATTGCAATTTAATAAACATAAATGTCAAATTATCATCCAAGAAAGTTTTTTTTTCCGGGGGATGAAAAATATTGGATGTGCGCCCGAAACTTGCAAAAACAATATTCTCCGTAGACCAATCTTCGTTAGGCGAGCAATAAATAATGTCCACGCTGCAGCATTCAAATTTGCAGACGTGCCGAACGTTATTATTTATAAAATATCAAAGCATTGTTGCACAAAATGTGAATATTTTAAATTCATCATCGGGCATGTTTTATTAAAGACCATAAAATAATCACAAAAATACACGTACGCGCGCTGATATATTTATTCGTATTAATCCTTAAAAGTTTTAAGCCGCTCAGCGGATTTTTTTAAGCGTTGCAAAATGAATATTTCAACTTACTAGTGTTAGTCCGCCGATACCATACGGCCAATACTCCTCGCTTGTATCTAACAGCAGTTCGGGAATTTGGATGAAATCATCCGGCGTACGTTCGCCATGCCGTGCCAACTACATACATCAAAGCGTCAATTTTTGTTACATAAACTGCATTAAATGATATAATTACCACTGTTACGTGAACCAACGTATCGTCTCGAACGACAACCAACGTAGCGTTGATTAAGATGAAAGCGATGATGTGGTACGTTTTTAACCATCGTTGCATGGTCGGATAGCTAATCGAGAAGAAACGTTCGTTTTTCTGCACTAAACTTAACTTTCCGTTCGGTTATTAAGCATTAATTTATTAATGAATATCTAATGTAAAGGTCGACTTTATATACAAAGGTAAACTCTATATACTGTAAAGTTTCTAAACTCCATAGGGTAGTTAATTTTACTCTAAGACAGTGCCTTATTAGTTTATTATTATAATGTTGTGAATAATCTTATCCGTTTATTTGCATTTTGATAATTGCATTCATTTCGCTGACCTTTCAAACATTAATTTCGTGTCTATTAATTAATCGTCTTGGTAAACATAAATCGTCCTAGAAAAAGATAAAGCACTATACATTTCAGTCAGTCAAATAAAGTTGATCTGTTCTATTGTAAAAACACTTCATTCCGAGAATCATATTTTCCCTTTGTCTGAAAATATGAGAAAAACATGGAATTATTCACACTAATGTAATAATTAGTATTTCTTATTATTGCAAATACCGTAAAAATCCAACCCGATGGTTCTTGGAAAAGTTTCGACTCCAACGTGTACCCACTGCAACTAAGAAATATTTATAAAACGCACTCTAAAATAGAAACGATTTTTTGGACCTAGAACATAGAATCTCTTATTGCACACTCTTCATTTAAAGGTTTTTAAGGAAAAAGTTCGTAAGTAATGATGAACATTGTATTGTAATTTTACAATCATAATTTAAAAATATATTAATAAAAAGAAAGAAATAATGAAAACATATATGTATGTACTTACTTAGTTTAAGCATTTACAATTGCTATTAAAATAATTGGCATGTATTAACAACAAACTATAAATGGACTTAGACCACTTTCAAAATAAAAGATTCATTTAAAATAATACATTAATTATGCAAAGAATCTGTTAAATTCGAAGTAATAATCAAATTTATTCTATTTTCAATCGTATATTCCCCAGTACGTAATTAAAAAAAATAAATCACAATTTGCCACCAACAGTGCACTAATGAAAATGGGCATGAATATGTGGTACTTATTCAATTTTTTAATGAAATATATGCATATAACAGATGATACTTGAAGTGAACAAAAAGGAACATTAACATTTCTAAACAATATGACATGATGTTGTTCACACACATATGCACTACAATAATAATTACAATAATATGCACAAATACAATATACCTATTTGCACCTTCACAACTAAATTGTATAGAAGTGACATAGACGCCGAAGAGGAAACACACTAACATGTTGCTTGAGGAAAAAGTCACTTGACGCTCGGCCGGTAAAAAAATATATAAGCAGACTATCGAAAAAATTGTCTTACGCAGCATTCTTTATCTTGCAACCATTTTTATTAAAAAATACTGGATTAGCTGCAGATTAAAATTGTATTTCGTATGTCAAAAATATTTTAAATAATATTGTTAATAATTTTGTGCACCAAGAGAAAAAAATGGTAAATACACACCAATACATTTAGGTTAAATATTTTACTGAATATAGAGACAAAATATTTTAATAGTAAGCCAATATTATCTAGTATTCACATATTATTTTATAATTCATTCTTTGATTATTCAAAAATTATTCTTAAAATATATTATTGGTAAAAACTAGATTATATTAACTTACCATTAAAATAACGTTAAAATTAGTGTAGCACATTTTCAAATATATGACCTATCCAATTTTTCAGGTGAAAATAATGAAAAGGTTTTATCGATTATTTATATTTATTTATATCGAAAGAGAAGGTGTATTTATCCAATGTGGTATGAACGCTGCGTATGCATATGCATGCATATAATCGCCATATACGTATATGAGCTTATATGCAGAACGATGAAGAAAATATTTTTTTAGACCACTTTCAATCATAGTAGCAAGCTGAAAATTTGTGTATACACTATTATTATGCAATTTTTAGATTGGCGAAAATCAAAAAATCAAATCAATCAAAAAAAAAGTTGAAAAAATGGTAAGGGGCCGATTTTTGCTACGAAAAAACGTTTCACGTACCAAATGTAGTAAATTGCTATATCTCGCTTATATTTAATTTACTGTTATAGGAGAATAATATTTACACAATTAAACATATTTGGCACTATTTCGAATGAACGTAAAAAAAAACACCATATTATACGTTAAAATGCCTAAATACCATTGAGTAAACTCAGGCTCTCCATGCTTCAATTTTGGAAATTATTTTCATTTAATCCTGTAATTAGATTAGATTATTATTTGAAAATAGTTTAGTAATTCAACATACCTTAGCTTAAAGAATAATAGCTGAAGT
This sequence comes from Adinopsis sp. GC000173, assembly GCA_030264715.1. Classification (NCBI taxonomy): domain Eukaryota; kingdom Metazoa; phylum Arthropoda; class Insecta; order Coleoptera; family Staphylinidae; genus Adinopsis; species Adinopsis sp. GC000173. The sequence goes on along the minus strand of JARJDW010016128.1, from coordinate 270,307 downwards.
GTAGAAATTTTGTTGCTATACGAAACTCTTTAAAAATAGGTAAGACACTACAAATATTTATTTAAAACAGATAATAAGTAATTTAGTTGTTATAACATTATCAGAACTTAACATAATCCACAAAACTATATGTGTTTTTCTAAAAAAGATTACATTTTACAGAGCAGAAATTAAACGTAACAAAGTTAAATTATCCCAAGTAAACGTGTAATAATTTTGAATTCTGAAAATTGACCAATTCATTTATTAAGGAAACTTTGTTGCTAAAGGCTTTTTTCACTACACATAATTTAAAATAAATAGTTGTGAATCTAATATATTTATCTTGTTATTATTAAACTTTAAATAGACTATTACATGACATATAAACGCACAACAATGTGTCTTGATACAAATATTCATTTCATCCTTCAAAGCATCAAAATTTCATCGATTTTGAGCGCACATTTACACGTGTAGATAATTGTCAGTGTGAGTTTAATTATTACAAACAATAACATCAAATGTTATCTTAAAATTTGTGGAACGAAGCAATTAAATTGAAATTTGTCTCGATCGAAAACGTTATTTATCTCTTCTTCTATACACTGGATAGTTTTAAGCACATATTTTATACATACACGTTGAAGATAAGCAAAAGGGAGCATTACCATATTTTTTAAGGCTGATTGATCACACGCCCTTTTTGGACAATAGCCAAGAAATTGATTTTTCATAAAGTGCTTCAAGTGCCGTTTTTTTCTCGATGCGAATAAAGCGCGTATAAAATAGTAATATGTCAGTCAAAATGTTTTCTACATATTTATAAATTTCGCGCTAATGCTGAAACTTATTGTGTGATCGAGTTACTTTTTTCGTCGCCGTCGACGAATAGGCCGTTTTTTACGTTGAAATATGATGGAAATAAAATCACATTTTATGTATTTATGTAAAATTTCGATTTAATGCGCATTCATTCAATAAAAACTACATTTTTATATCGGTACTACGAATAATTGAATTTTCTTGGTTTTAGAAAAATCGACATCACACTGCCATCTATTAATGCATCTTCAAATTTTACGCTTTGAATAAAGTCTAACAGATATCGCGATTTTTTATTCCGATTCTTAATTTTATTATTATTATTACAAATATTTAATTGCACGTTTAATTATCAAAGGATATAATGCGCTTTATTGTTAGCACTATAGTTAAAAATCTATAAAATGATTTTAATGTATTGAAATGTGTATGTATATGCTAAACCCTCTTAATTGAATTAACAAATTCAAACCGTAAATCAATGATTTCTTTTAATCCGCAGCGCATTCCATTAATTAAATGCGGCATTAATAACAAATAGGCAACATAATTTACAACTTTGTCATTATAGTCTTAAAGCACTGCCCCATAAAAGTTGATAAATTGACATCGTGTGCCCAAATAAAAGCGCGTTTTACGCATTCGACCAAAAACGCACCGCACACCGATTATTATCCAAAAATGAGTACCACCACCACCGCCACCACACCACCTCCACGTTCGTGTGCATCGTTAGATTAATCAACAAAAATATCTGCTTGTGAAAAGCCTTAGAAATATTTAAACAATTAAAATCCGGCAGAACAAACGGCAAAAACTATTCTTTGTTTTAAGATTAATGTCATAAAAGTTGCTTTTGTTACTCAAAAGATAAATATGCATGTTTTTGAAGTAAATTTTCTATGTATTGTTTAATTTTCCACATTATATAATATTATGTAAATTTCCATTTGCTTATATTATAATAAATATACACGAGCGGTTCGTTTATATCTATTGCAATATTGTGTAAATTTCGTGGTGTAAGAGTTTAATATTCGCAGTGCATATGACCAATATGATTCATCTTAACGAGACAATTTAGTAATTGTTCCCACTGTATTCTAATTCCTTGTCTTTGCCGAACGCTACAAATGCAATTAATGCGAATGGGAAATTGAACGCAAACATCATAAATTATCACAATTGCTCGAAAGTAATGGAGTGTACATTATCACTTGAAAATAATTATTATATTTCCTTAAAAACACCACACACAACACTTTGTTACATACTCGCACTTCGCATAATTGCATCACATTACAATTAAGAATTATTCTTTAATTCAAAGGTCAAACAAGTTGGGTTAATTCAATTTTTCAAATTAATTCGACTTGGCAATTGTGTCAATTCTGATATTGTAGTCACTTTTAATCATTGCATGGAATGATAGTCATTAAAAATTTATTAATTTAACATAAGATTGAATAAGTGATTGCAATTTCACCTCACACCTCATTCACAAATATTTATTGGCTACGTTTCGGTTTTTCCAAGAAACACTTCAACACGTAAATTGCGCTGCTACATCAAAAAGGAACGCGAATAAAGCGAATACTGACTGCAAGGCCAATTATATATTTTTGTACCAAGTGGCATATGAATAGTAGTAAATCGGATTTAATGGAAAAAAATTGTTTGTAAAATTCATGCAAATAGTGGCAATCTACTTAAGAGTCTATGTGTCAACATGTTAATTTATTTGCGAAAGCCTTCTTAGATGTGTGCAGTAAAAACACAATGAAATGAAAAGTTTGGTCGCATTTTTCGATTTTAAATTGCCGGTTATATATAATACGTGTTGGTATAGTAATTTAGTCAACTTGAAAAACGTCAGCTTTTGCGACAAGCTGCTAAAGATTTTGAATACTTTCAATACTATATAGTCTAGTCTTTCTCAGTTTGAATCCTTTGTGTCGCCCACTTCTAATACTAAGAACTATTATTACCAATGTAAATATATATCTTTATAAAGCAAATACGTGAAAAAATATATAATATAAACATAAATAATAGTATCTTTTATACCGGAGAACCGACAAAATTGTCTTTAGGATAAACACTGATGTAGTCTATTGAATGTAGATGTACTAACGACTAGCTAAGCACTACATTTGGAAAAAAAAGTTGTAAACAATATTTAAGAGTATTTTATTAATTGCAAATAAATCTTTATAAAATAAAAAATAAACTGCCGTAAAACCGACTTGGCTTCATAATATATTAAATGTATGTACGATATTAATAAATATGATTGCAAATAAAATAAATGTCTAAGTGCGATCATATTACTTTATCATTTCAGTACTAGTACGAAAATATTTTATGCTACCTGTAATATAGAAAACCATGTATTAGATATTTTCTAAATTCGGAACTAGGTAGTAACATATATAACGTATGAGTAAAACACCATTCCGATATATGTGTGTGTTTAGATTCGTACATTCATTGTAAGGTGTTATTTCCTGTTCAGATCGTGCAGCGTCATCTCAAATAAAAAACATCAATAATTGTAGGGCCTTAACATTTTTAGAAGCAATAAATTTCATACATTTTATCAATTGCAAGGTAATATAACATTATTTACGAGTTTACCGAGCAGCAACTTCTTTAAAAGCACACCAATTTATTATTTAAAGAAAGTTTTTAAAACACTTAATATTTTTCGAGCCGCAAACTTTCCGCATTAATCAAAAAATAAAACTTACCTTTTTCAAACAATAACAAACTGAACGATATATCAAAATAAGCTCCACCACCCGCAACCAGCTTTTGAAGATGTTATCACTGTTCGTTTCATTTTAATTAATTAGAATTAATGGTAATATATATACTAAGAAGCATTAGAAATGAAAGATTAGTGAATTAATAAAGTCAAATAAATATATTTCCTAATGAATTAATAATTCGCAAAGCAAAGCTGTACATTAAAAAAATACTGTCTAATTTAACTCCAATATTATCCTGTATTTTGTATATACAAATTGTTTTCTTTATAATTTTTTTCTTTCTTTGTTTTCTTATCATCTTTGTTTAAACAATATAATAAGTATAATTAAAATCTAATTAAAATTATTTTTGATCTCATTCAAACTTATACACGAACATGCTTTTATATATATTTTGTTATTTATTAAGAACACAGGCTCATAAAATTTATAGAATAATCCTTGTCATTTCAAAATTGGTTATATGTGACATATTCCATTCCACATAACTATCACATAATGTTGAATTTCAAAATGCAAGTTACGTTTTATGCACCAAAGTTATGTATGTATTCCAATGGTTACTTTAACGTGTTCAGAATCCATCTAGCGAAGAATACCTACACCTTAAAGTAACCACCAAAATCAATAATTATATACATATAAAATATATGGTATAACAGAATGTCATAAATGATATGAAAAATGATAACCTATATGGATTTCTTGGAAAAAAATCAATTGAAATTACTTTGTTTGTTTTATGAGATTTCTTATACACACACAAACACTTGCCTAATTATGTATGTGCACAGTACAGTATTGTTTCATTTTATATGCATTTTTTTAAAGTACGATTGTGAAGCTCTTCATCATCCTATCCTTCCCTTCAATCTAGTGTCAGATAGATTTTGCATCTCATTATTTTCATTTATACGAAATCATTTTGTACTATTATATAAAATAAATTCTGTAAGCAAACATTTCGCGTAGTACAAAACGTATCCAACACTATATTTATGTAATCAACATTTATACAAAAAAAAGAAACAATAGTGTTTCCAACAATTTTGCGTTAAAAATATTACATGCGATTGTATTTATACATCAATTTTCATCTACGATCCAAAAAAAAAATCGGAATTTGGTAACAAATCTAAATATATAGACCTGCGGGTTGAGTAACATAAAAAGAATAGCAATAAAAAATGTAATATCCTAAATATGTTTTTTGCAGCAATCACAATATTTATGTATTTAAGATTAAGTTTAAAAAATGGACTAAAAGCAATATATTTTATGTGTACTTATTGCCAACAATGAACTACGTCAAAGCGCGTACAGATGAAAACGAATGTTTCTTTTGTTTTGAAGATTTCGTAGAGCACATAATTGGCACTAACTCGCTAACTGAACGTAATAGATAAAGTAAATTATTGATGATGATAATAAAATAACATTCATTGAAACATGATTTAAAAAAATATTGATGAGCCAAAGAAACACAAACTTGTAGGTGGATTTCTTTGTCGGACTAGCACTTATTGACATCGGGTGGTGTAGGTAAATATTCATCAGCTCTTTTATGCTCATTTAATGCCTTAACGGTATATTGATCTTGAGGTAATTCTGACTTACGTCTCACCAATGGCTTGTTAACGTTACGTACTTTACTACTCTGCAATATACAACATTATTAGCAATTAATTAAATTCATTGATGAAATCCCTCACCTCTTGTGGATCATATTCGATATTTTCTAGATTAACATCACCTTCATCATCAGGGCTGGTTGATATATTATTAAATTCATTATTCATTCGTTGTTTTACGAAATCTTCAAAGCCGGGTTTTGTAGCTGCTAAACTTTCCACCTTGTTCCATAATTCTTCTCGTTTTTGTTGCCGTTCGCGTTCCCTGTTAACATTATATGTTGTGCTATTAATTTGTGAGTTAAAACTGCAGGGCATATTAAATTCGAATAACAACGTTTGAGAAGTGACGGTAAACAGTATAAAATGCATCATTTATAGATTGCCAAATGAAAATCAGAGTTGTGATACTGATTAATTTTTATGTTGCTTACTACCGCCATTAAACATCGATTGAATGTATAGGCCTATGGAAATGACAACGTTTTTAAATTCCTAATTTTGAAATTGAAATATAAATTTGAAATTGTTTTTGTTTATGCTAAAGAGAGATTACTTGGCACATAAATTCAAAATTCGCAGCTGTGATTGGTTAGATTAGTTTATATGAAAAAATAATCAGCAGATTCGCATTATAACTTTAGAATTCTATTCAGCTTCTTTTCTAACGCTCTTTTAAGCGAAATACATTGGAAATATAGTACTTTGTCTCGTCCATAGATCTATGGTGATAACAGATAGTATAAGAATCAAAATCACCTTACAATATAAGATTTTAAATGTGATTTAAGATGTTAATTCATCCTCATGCTATATAGTATTGCCGTCAAACGTCGGTGTATTCCCAAATTCCACCGAATATGTTTGAGGAGTGATAATTGCAGGCAGTGCTTTATATCGCTTACTATCACGCCGTAAAAAATCAGATGAATGTATTGCCAAATGGTTGTTATATATGGGTAGTATGAAAATTAAAAATGACCTAAGTGAACATGGAATTCTAGGGCGTAGTGCACACTATAACGATGCGATGACCAATACACGATACAATACGTTAAAAACCCAATCAATTTCGTAGGTTCATGTTTAACATATGATTTGACAAATTTAATTGATTTGCTATAGCATCGTATCACGTGACGCTCATCGCATCGTTATAGACTCCTTGTACACGTTAATATACGCCGCGTCTATAAGACCAAGTCATAACATGTGTAAAGAACCACAGTGTGCACGTGATTTGCCATCTCTTACATAGAGTGACATTACTCGTGTATAGTAGATAAAATGTAACCGCTTTCAGCGCACGTCATGATAGATATGAAATTCCTATCCATGTAATGTAAAAGTAATAAACAAATACAATAAAAAATAAAAAATAAAAAAATAAACAATTCGCATGGATTAAAAACACATGTGTAGCGATAACGTACACACCACCATTATGCTACAATTTATCTGCTATACACGAGAGTTATTCCAGGTAAAAGGAATCTAATTCCTTTTCATGCTGCTATAGTATCAAAAACATTCAAAGTGTAATAGAAAGTAGCATAAGAATTAACAATTTACTTTGTTTATAATTGTAATTCATCTACATACTGCATAATATCAATCTCAAACGTTGTTGATCGAATTTCATAACATTCTTATGTGTTAAGGGATCGACTTACTTTTGTCGTTCCTGTTTATTTGACTGCGAACACTCATCTATAAGCTTCTGATTCATTTCCATAAATAATTTTAAAGCATTATAAATTAAACCATGAATTGTTTTATTCCAGTGACTCTTCGAATTCTTGTACAAGCTCGGAAACATTAATGGAATAATTTCGGTTGCATTCTCAGACACTAATGACATGACATATTCATTATTCCAATAATATAACGCACGTTCAGCAACTTGAAAATGCGGTGAGCTGACACATTTCGCTAGCTGCCTAAATAAAGGTACCATAACTTTTTGGAATTCAGCCGGTTCGATAACATCGAGAATCTCTTCGAGTTCATTAAGGAACATCACCTCTTTGGGACTGTGAGTTTTCGGCCAATACTTTAATAGACTTTTAATTACTGGTTCAGTAAGGCTGGGATCCTTCTCTAGGAATTGTACGACACAATAAGCTAATTGCGGATGATACACCGATAACGATTTGACTTTATGCAACGGCATTAAAACTCTTAATAAAAACACTTTATGCTCTTCTTTCAGCGGTAATGCAAAACCATTAATAATCGAACCTAATATTTCTAATAATTCGGCAATTCCATTATGATGTTCGGTCTCGTAGATAAATCTATAAAATACATTGTTGATTTGTTTTCGTATAAATGCACGTAATCCCAAAAATTTTCCATAAATTCTATGTAATGTAGTCTTTAATAAATCACGTTCTCGTGGATCCTCTGAATCGAACAGTTCTAATAAATTTAGCACAAATTTCTGATCGATGTAGCGTTTGGCAACAGTTGGTTGAAAATCTGGTGCTTCCAAAACGCGCAAAAACAAATCGTAAACAAGTTGTAAATGCGGCCATGTTGCTTCTAGCGTTGGTTCATCTTCTTCGGGGTCAAATTCGGCACCATTTGGATTAGATGACGGTGGTAATGTTCGAAATAAATTCACAGCAAACTATAAATTTTACACGAAAATGTTAATAATATGAATAATTTATTATATGATGTATGTGTTACAGTCTACACGCTCCGAAAAAATTTACTACATTTTTCATAGAATTCAATTTCGTTTTATTTATATGTATGTACATACATGTTCCAGCAAATTTACTACTTTGTTTATATTCTGTATATTTAATAATAATATTACTAACATTTATTTTTCATATATATAATACATAATATAAACAAAGCGTTATTTGCAAAATATCGCTAAGCAGACTGTAATTTATACATTCGTTAAAAACAAACTACTATACAGGATGTTTCAGAATATCGGTTATCAACTTCTAGGTCAGGCAGTCGACATGATTAGCAACCATAATAGCACAGGAGAATCTATAGGAACAAATCAATAACTAGCGCTGTACGCGATATCTTAAAGATCGTTATTGCTACGAGTGCATTCATACCAATTGGATGGCACAATTTTTAAAACCCCTTGTGGTCTAACTAAATAATGATTTGTAAGGCTAGAAACATAACAGATAAGCGAAAAAGTGAAAAGAGCTCTAGTTAGGCAACACTGGTATACCAAAAATAAAGGCAAGCACTCATATGAACGATATAAATGCCACTATGTGTGGTCTAACATTGATACAATTGTTAATTATTTGACGCTTAGCTCTCGTGAAAAATCCGGTCGTCAAGATCTTTTCATCCGGCCCGCAAATGTTTTTAGAAACACTATGTGCCATGTTTAAACCATAAATACATAGTTTGATGCACTGCTATTTTTAACTATGTCTTTATGAAATATATCTATCTAAATTCACGTGTTGCTATCAATTTGTCGACCATATTAATTCAATAGCGCAAAAATAACAAAGAAATAATCGTTAAGATATGGTCTATATATGGGCCACTAATAATGTCCTCTATCCATCTACTAGAAGTATGTATAACAATAAATATTTTGGAATTCCCTGTATATGTTCGTCGCAATGGAACGTATGTATATTGAATTGTAAATGTGTTCATTCACCACAAAATATGCCTGCAAGATACATGTTAATGTTATTCATCTACTAAATGATGTAACATAATTGTAAGCTAGACTGTTTAAAAAATAAAATGAAGTAAACAGAATGTGTAATTTGACAAAAAGCAAGCCGTATTTATTGAGTGACTTAATTACTTTCCTCAACAAATCCAGCAACTATAGCTTTTAAGTAAATATATAACATTTAACTTGCTTCTGTGTGTAGTTAATAAACTCGTACATTTCCCCAAGATACATTTACTCCCAACATACGGTGTAAAAAAATACACATACCATATTTACTGCCTCTGGATATATAGCATCGGTAATGACGCCTTTCTGCTGAGCTACAAATTCTATCATTTCTTGCAAGGCAAACCGTTTGATTTCCTTCCATTTTATATCAGATAGTGGATCGGTAACGAAATCAAATAACACACAACACTGTCTCAATTTTTTTATAAACAATTCTTCGCGTTCTGATGGCGCACAATCTATAACAACAATCCAGATGAATATATTAAAAACAACAACTAGAACATCGACAACAACATCAACGAGATGAACAACAAACACATAACATATATTGTTTTTGTTATGAATTTTGTTTTGTGGTGGATAGATATGTGCGGGTGGTGTGTTTTTTCTGCATGTTCGTTTAGTCACCTGCTAAATGTGTCAAGTGCCCTTGCATATATAAATTTTGATGTAAGCGATTAGCTTCATTGATTTGAATGTTTGTTCCATCTTCAATACACTCTTTGCCTGTCATAAAATTACGTTTCGTATGCAATTTGACGCAATCATCAAACGAAAAGTCAGAATTATGCTGGTCGATATGTTCAATATATTGTGTGGGTTGTAACGTATCAAAGCTTGCCGATGCGACCAAATCAAGACCACTATGAAACGATGGCGATTTCGGTATACCTAGGGGTGATGTATCGCGACCCCCCATAACATGACCTTGCGCAAATGTTGAATGTACCATTTTACAAATCGCGCACAAGACCTTGAACAATATTCACTTGACACATCAATGCGTTGATTTACACCTACTAATAGCAATTTTCAACATCGCCGTTAATCGTATCAAACAATTATCACATCATTTTATAAAACAATATGAGTAATCTGTTAAAACGTGTGTAGGCAAGCAAAAGCGAAACATAACAGAAAGAAATATGGATTGGGGAAATGAAAATGGTTTGACGCTTGCGTATAATACACAAGCCTATATTTACATGAAATTCAAACAATACACATACCTTTTAGAGGTGGAAGCACTTCCAGCTCTCGATTTTTCGTTATATTGAAACGCGAACTCGAATTCCTTTTATCCTTTTTTATTATAGGCCCTTGTACAGTTCCAGTTGTTAATTTCGTTTTATTTAACGGTGTTGGCGGTGGCGGCGTACCAGACAACGAGTTCGTTTTCGGCTAAAATAGAGAGAATTGTTGTAACAACACACTTTTGCGTAGTAGCGAAAAATTTCTATTCAATTTATATCTATTTCGTATTAAAACAAATATATCTATATATATAATGTATATTAACGCGCAAATGAAAAACGATAAATACCGCCTCGACAACGCTGCGTTTACGTCTACGAAATAATCCAGTAAAGTCCATCTCACCTAATTTAACATTTACACACTTTAACAAATAACGTTTTACTATTATTATTTTCTTTATTCGTATTTTATAATCAAAATAATCCTATTCTACAAATAGTACGACGTTGAGCGTAAATATAAACTAAATAAAAAACATTTTTCTAATGTCGGTAATAGCATAGGTTTGTGTTGTTTACAGAAAAACTAGGGACGTCTGCCAAAAGACCTCGGTCACGTGTGAAACGTTTTTGCAGTTTTCGCGTTACGTAAACTTTAAATAAAAAAAATTACATATATATATACACAGATAGATGTTCCGTGCGCCAAAAAGTTTGTTTTGGGCTACATGACATGATCAATTCGTCAAGAAATCGGTTAAGATTTATATTGAAAACGTGCATCGAAACGTAATAACGACCGTACACAATTTTAAGTGATTACATTATCTACAACCAAACATAATAATAAATGACTACCAGCTAATAAACAATTAGTTGAAATAATTTTTATAGTCATAGTTACCTCTGTATCGCTGTCACCATTTTTATTTTTCTCTGTTTTTATTTTTGTTTCCTACAAAACAAAAGAGATTAGTTTGCAACTTACGATTAATTGGAAAGAACAATAAAAGATTCAGCGCTTTGTGTTACATATGAACTAATCACTTAGTGATAGAACATGTTGATCAATAAGAAAATATATGTTAATTGTTAAATATGTAAATAGAATCAAGCGTAAAACTAACACACTAAATCTTTTTGAGACTAACCTAACTGACATAGAATTTCTTCAACGAAAATCGTCTCGTTTTGTTTATTAAATCGCTCTATTTACACATTTTATTTCAAAATACATACCATTTTATTGTTGTGTATGGATTGTGTTGCCAATGAATGTGGATTTTCTTCAATAATTAGTAATTAATATAAAAAACATGAACCGCCACGGCGTCAGAAATTCGTTTTGCTCATATAACAAATCAATTACAAGTGTTATTTGAATATATTACTTAAAACAAATGTTTCACGTCGTACTTAAAGATATAATTATAATAATTAGAAATTAAAAGTCATTTAAAAAGTGGAATATTAAATCAACAAATTATTATAGGGTTAAAGCACATCAGGTTCTTATATTGGACATTTACTGACAAGTAATTGGTTAAATTACATCACGTGGTACACCTTATGTTGTATGCATTGAAGATAGCGCTGATTGAAGATAGCTGCCTTGAAACGCTTTATTTTCGGTTTTTTGAAAATGTTTGCTCCGTTTGCTCATTCTATCTATGAACATTAGTATAATAAAATTTCAATTTAATTTAGATATTATTAGCACAATGAATCTTTCTTAGAATAAGATGTAGCCGACGTAGCGTCATTAGCCATTTTAGATAACGGATGTAGACAACCATATTCACATCTCACGGATCGTATATGCTAGTGCGCATGTCAATTTTGTAAACAAACTTTAATTTTATTACATCTACCATTTTTTAATTAATTTATTATGTCCAAAGCAACAACAATTAAAGAAGCCATCAAGAAATGGGAAGAAAAACATCCTGGCGACGATATTGGGAAGGCGCAGGAGGTTGGTTTTCAATTTCAATTTCCACCAATTGAAAAGATGGACAATTCGTTAGCGATATTACAAAGTTGCTCGTAAGTTGATTTATTACTCTCGTAAATAAATATTTATATATAAATTGCACATTGATCAAATTACAGCAAACTGAGTCTAAGCACCAATATGATAGAAAAAATAGCGGGAATAAGTTCATTAAAAAACTTAAAAATCCTTTCACTCGGCCGCAATTACATTAAAAATTTATCTGGTTTGGTAAGTGTTATGCCATTTTAATTGATAGGAGATTTAATAAAATTGATTAGGAAGGTGTGGCCGATTCTCTAGAACAGTTGTGGATTTCGTACAACTTTATAGAGAAGGTTAAAGGCATCGGTGTGCTCAAAAAGCTAAAAGTCTTGTACATGAGCAATAATTTAGTAAAGGAATGGTCTGAATTCAATAAACTACAAGAGTTGCCAAATCTTGAAGATTTATTATTCGTTGGCAATCCGTTATATGACAATTTAGATGAAAATGTGTGGAAAGCTGAGGCCTCCAAACGTCTGCCGAATCTTAAAAAATTGGATGGCGAAACTGTTCTACGCGAAGAAAATGATTAATGCGCACCTGCACTTCATTACTAGCTATAATTTTCGGTGTTCATATCGTTTAGACCTAAATCTTCGTTTTGTTCAAACGTTCGCTCATATTTTACAATTTTTAAATTTTCATCGAGCTCTTCTTCCTCGCTCAAACTCTGTAAATAAAATATTTATCTTATGCATTATATTTACAACATTAAAGTATAATAAACCACCTGAATATAACTATTTCCGGCTGGATCGTCTAGAACAATAGTCACTTCTTGTTCGCAATTTAAAATACGATCAAAATTTTGTATAAACTCATTGAATTCTTGATGCTTTGCTGGATCAGTTGAATCACCAAATATACGAGAATGCGATGGATCACTAAGTTGTTCTTTTATTGCAATTAATAAGCCTTCCACGGTCGTAAAGCGACCACCAAGCGCATACGGACCCACTTCTAAGTCCAACGTTGGTATGCCTAACGAACATGTTTCCGACTGGAACATAATTAATTAGAGACAGGACCGGATTAGACAGATTGAATTGCAATCGGGCCCCGCACTTCATAACCAGTATATTATTTTCACTAATTATTACATATTATCATCTCATATAAACAAGATAATTGCGAAATGTTATACAGTTCTGCAATCTAATACTCCATGACTAGTAGAGTGTATAACTTACTAAACATCATTAATTAATTAAATATACTGTAAACTAAACTGATCCGATAATTAAGTCTGTTGTTATTTGTACTACAACAATGGCTGAAAGTTTTTAAATATATTTTTAAATCCATTACATCCCTAGCGAATCCCCTAGATAAGTGGAGGACAAAACGCGCCTCACGAGCGACATACGGCTTTTTGGCTCCTCGGATGTGACTCTTCCATAAAATACCTCTTATTGCAATTAGGTATTGCAAAAGCGGTAAGCCGGTGTACTAATTTTATTTCAGATCGCTTTGTTTGTGCACAAGAACTGGACATGTGCATTCGTAGATTTCAGCGACAATAAAAATATAAAAACTAACAAAACACGAATAAAGCCCCAACCAAATCTTTTCAAACATATGCATGAACAAAAAGTTAATGTCTGCTGACCACTGCCCTAAATGAATCATGTGAATTATGACAATTTTATAAGTTACTCCGAGACATTATTATACAATTATTTTTCGCGACTTTATCGCTAAGTATATTCTAAACATAAAAACACTATCAAATGTTTCCTAATATTTCCTAATATTTATCGACAATGAGACATTCGAAGAAAATAATTATGTAAATACGAATCAATTTTTCCATTAAAAAATACCCAGGTAAAGAATAATAACAAATTCGACGTAATGCAAATATGAAATACTTTCACAATAAAAAAATATGTAATGGGAGATAATAATAATAATATATGATATGGACGTTCGTTGTACGAAGTATCAAATATCAGTAAATATGATTAATTATTAGAAAAACATTGTTTTGTAACTATTATTTGCTTTGTGGAAACAAGCATTAAAAATAAATATGTTTACTGGTTGGGGTACGTTTCTGGGTACAGTTAAAAGGCGTAATTCTAATCTATAACGTCGGGCAGATAATTAGAATCTGTATGCAAGCAGATAGATATCAACATATTCAATAAAACTAGAAGCATTTAAAGTCAGCTGAGTAATGATCACGTGAAAAGGATCATGTTTTTTTATGCATATGTGAATTAATAACGCTCGTAAAGACAAAGAGTCGTTGAAATATTTTTTGCATACGATTGCTATATATCCTACATAAATATACTGATTTTTTGAAAAAATCCTAATAAACGCATATAAACTAGTTTAGTTTTAAAAATTCTTGCAAGAAGATAGAGTTTTTATTATACACGTACGTATATTTGTAGCGCAATAAATACCCGGATCAAGTCCTGATTATAAATTATTTCAAATTAACTAAGATGTCTCGTTAATATTTTTAATATGTTAGTAGGGCGTTGTTACAATATACCTTTAGTACGTCTCTTGAGAAATCCTCCTTCTGCTTAACAGTAACTTCAATTCTAATTCCTTTCTCCTCAATGCCACCGCTTGATTTAACTTCGTTCGTTCTATGACCGCAAGCCTCGCAAATCGTTGCCATAATTACAACTTCTTTAAAATGTGGAATGTCTAAAAATATCCAATCGTTTAATCAATACGATTTTAATTAATAGCTTTCGAAGTACTTGTAACTTTCATGTTCGTCTCGCATGGTGCTCCACAATTATTACAATTTGTTCTAAATTGTAAAACTTCGCCTTGGAAGTTCTCCAATGGATACTCCTTCTCATCAATAGGATGTAACAATCCATTCTGGTTTTCTTCCGATATTTCACCCTGCGTAAACAGTCCTAAATCGTGGTTTTGCTCTTTCGTTCTGGTAAAATAGCTGGAAGTACAATCAACATCTTTGCTTGGTGCATTTGGGTTTTCAATAAAACTATTTCCTGAGATGTCCTCTAAAATCTTGTAAAAAACCATTGTTATATCAGTAACATGATAAATTATAGAAATCTTACAACAGTAAAAGGTTTTTCAAATGATTTTAATTGTTTCAACTTTTCTATAAACGCATCGATTTGTTCTGCAGCTTCTGGATGCTGAATTCGTCTGAGAACTTGGTCCTGTTCCAAACCGTTAATGCTCCTTTGGATAATCCCTTCAATTGTAGTTACTTCGCCTTTCTGACTCTTTGACGGAACTTCAAATTCCACTTCAACAATCTTTATCGATGTATAATCACTTTTAACAACTTGGCGATTTAAATCTTCCTGTTTGTTAACATTTAAAGTCCATCGTATACCTTTATCATTAACTTGTCCACTGGATTGAATTTCATTATTCTGATAACCGCAGTGTTCACATGAGAATGACATAATCACTATCTCTTTATAGTAAGGAATTTTCGTAAGCAAAAGCCGTGTAACTCCCTATAAGAATACTTGTTAATCATCAATGTATTCATTTATTATCATGTACTTACATTTTCATGACAACTCATACAAAGTGACTCCACTTCAGTTACTTCCGGATCAGGATCATCAGCGTTAAGTTCCCTGAATAATGGTTTACTTTCCGATTTTTCCATTTTATTATTGTACACATGTGTATACAACGTGCAAAACGTGTAGTTCTAGTGAAAACGTAGGTCGCAGTAAAACCGCATGATATCTAGTTTTACATTCCGCATTAGCGCCACCGTTGTGATGGTAGCCAAACTAAAGTTTAGCGTAGACATAAACTAAATTTGTTTTTCTAGAAATTGAGATGTACATTAGGTTGCCTATACCAAGTAATTTAAATTTTGCAAGGATTTTAAGGAGATTTTTTTAAATAGAATTGATATAATTTAAATAGAACGTTACACTTATATGGAGAAATTAAATAGCTATAAATTCAATCACATAACAGCATTCTCACAAGCGTATTTTTAGAAATAAAAGAGTTTTAAGCGTTAACCTATACAAATTTTGGTGATTTTTGGCTGAAATTTTCTCAAAAATGGACTAATTAGGCTCAAACTCGTACTGGTGATATACTTTTAGATCCCCTACACGATGATATGCTTAAAAGTTCAAAAATAAAAAAAAATTTTTTGGTCGAAGAAAAAGGAAAATAATTTTTTTAGACCACTTTTAGTCATCGTAGCAAGCTGAAAATTTGTATACACACTATTCTTAGGCAATACTATGATATGCAATTTTTAGTTTGGCGAAAATCGAAAAAAAGTTGAAAAAAAATTTGTTGAGCGAAAAAAACGGCAAGGGGTTTTATTACACGTACATTACGATTTTTGCGATTTTTGACGAAAAATAGATTTGGCTCAAACTCGGTCCCTAGCTGTATTTTGACGTTCTAAACCCATTGCGACTACTCCCAAACGCGTATTTTAAATAATAAAAAGGTTATAAGCGTTTAAAGTTTGGCCAACTTTAATTTAAATTATTGTGGATTGCGCACTAGCGCCACCTGTTTAATGATAGGCAAAGCAGTTTATAGCGTGGACACAAACTGAATTTATGCCTTTAACCTCTATCGCCTCCATCGCCTCTATCAACGTATGTTGTGTATTTACATCATTTGCATCGCTATAAAATGAATCCATTTAGTGGTTTGTTAATTATCCCTAATCATGGAAATTTAAGAAGAAAACATCGTCTTAACAAACACAATGTAAGTGTATTTAATCAACTATGCATTAAGTAATCCAAATCAATTAAAAATAGATGTATTGCGAGTGTGCAACAGCCATTGAGCCTCATCCGAACAACATCTGTGGGGAAAACCTGATTTGTCCTAATTTTAGTTCGTTTGATTTCGTTGATTCTCATACAACGTAGGTCGGAATTTTCTGTCTTCTTCTAACACATTTAAAGTACTACCAATTTCTAATATGTTAGATCTATCTTCGTCCAACACATTAATCCTACAAAGTGAGTGTGGTGGACTTACGAGTATTAGGCTAGGTTAAGAGAGAAAGCGTATGATGTCAGCTAGTGACTGTCTGTATTGGGATTGGTTAAAATATTTTCATGCCTTGCATTGCACGTTACAAATTTATATAAAACTTTACAGTTTTCGGCGTTGTCTGATTTTGTGTTGTGAAGCATATTTTTCTGAAATCACCGCTTAAAAATATAACTAAAATTGAACTTATTTGAATTGCTATTTAAATAATTCATATATTCCTAGCAAGATTTAAAATAAAAAAGTTTACTGCGTGGCTTGTTTTATTGTTTAATTCTCGGAAATATGTATTTGACATATTTTATTATATTTATTTAATATTGTGTTTTTGGGTGGCTTGATGGTGTGGGTAGTATTTCATATATAAATCTACACAATATTAAAAAATTTAGCCGTACATAAATATGTACCATCAAAAATGAAAATTTTCAATAAACTTATTTATCAATCTGGCATTGCCTCAACGTTTGTTAAGGCTGGTGATGTTGATGGAAAAACAAGCGCCGCTTCAGCAAACATGAGCTCGGAAACGTCCGGGTATATGAGCAATCTGAAGCAGTGGGATTCGGCGGCGGTGAAGACAGCTCAATCTGGCATTGCCTCAACGTTTGTTAAGGCTGGTGATGTTGATGGGGAAACAAGCGTCGCTTCAGCAAACATGAGCTCGGAAACGTCCGGATATATGAGCAATCTGAAGCAGTGGTGTTGGGCGCCGGTGAAGACTCTTGTAACAGCGCAATCTGGCAATGCGTCAACGCTTGTTAAGGCTGTCGATGTTGGTGGTAAAACAGGCGCCGCTGTTTTAGGCGTTACAGCTGTTTTACCAGTACCGGTCGCCACGCCAATTATTGCTACCGCCGCGACTCTGGCTGTAGCGGGCGGTGTAGTATCAATGGCGCAAAGTTCCCAGGATATCTACAATAGATTCCAGCTTGGTGAAGATCTTTCGATTAGCAATCCAGAAGCACGTGCGGCATATCTTAACATCGCAGGCGGTTCCTTGTTGCTAATGAGTTGTGGAGCAACAATGTATCTTGACAATCTTGCTAGTAATGGCGCAACGATTGGATATGTAAATCGTTTTCAAATCGATTTTCATATCATATTATAATTTTATTGTGTTTTTTACAGATGACACGTAGCGCGGTGAATGCTTTGAATGGCGCAACAATGCTTGTAATCGGTGTTAGCGTTGCAGACGGCAGCTATCAAACGCTGAAGCAATTGATTGACACTCAACGGATTTCTACCTTTCAATTAATGCAACTTACGACATCCATACTGTGTTTTGCGCACGCCACTTACAATTTTAAAACGGCAAATGCGATTATAAATGATGCACAGGCACGACAGATTCAGGCTCATTATGCATCGCTTACCAGCAATAAACAGAGGTACAAATTACGAAATGTGAATACGTTGTTTGGCAGAAAAGTAATGAGACTGGTTTTTAATTTATCAAAGTTTTTATTTTTTTGCAAACATCAATGTAATCTTATTCAAAATAGTTCCCCTGGTCAGCTTCACACCGATGAAGACGTTGTTCCCAATTTTGGTAACAGCGCTGGAAGTAGTCTTATAGTCTTTTGGGGGCATTTTGCAGTTTAGAAGAAAAAAATAGATAACAGAGGCTGAAGTAAGGTACATTTAGAGGCTTGGGAACCACAGCAATGCATTTAGAGGTAAAAAAATCTGTGACCATTTGCCTGCAACTTGCTATTCAGTACTTATTTATTTATTTTATCTTGGTGGATATATTCATCTGCTATGCTTTCTATTTCTACCATTTTCTGCATTTCTGCATCTTAAAAGATACTTTTTTAATTTACAATAGACAGATATATTTATAACATACTTTCTCGTTCTAAATAATCCAACTCTTTTGATAATTCCAATTCAGCTTCATCAAGCTTATATTCCATTATTAAAATCGATATATTTTCCATATTTAAGAAATTATTAACAAGTAAAATAATCGGCAATGGTATTGAATTAATTATTTATGAAGCACCTATGAATATTTTAGTTAAAAAATTATGTTCAAATAATTTAGTTACAATGTTAGGACTTAACGTGTTTAAAATTTTAACTTCTTTGATGTACTGCGTGTACTGACTGGCTGTCAATAGCAAAAGATGACAAATAAATTTCATAACGAATGTAGGGACATCTATAATATAACACAACTAGTTTCATCTGACGTCAGCCCATGTGACTTTTTCCTAAACTGAAAAGCAGCATTTCAGTACTTTAGAAATCATCCAAAAAGGGGGAAGGCCGATACTGATACATACGACTATACCGCTTGAAGACTTTCAGCGCTGTTAGCAAAAGTGGGAACAACGTCTCCACCGGTGTGTAACTGCCTAACGAAACTATCTTGAAAGGGATAACATTGATGTTTGAAAAAGAATAGAAACTCTTTTAAATAAAAGATTAGTCTCATTACTTTTGTGGCACTTCATGTAATTCTGATTTTAGGCGGATGTTTAATAAACTAACCAAAGAAACAATCCGGACAACAGGAAATGAACAAATAGGAGTAGCAGAAGTGATAACAACTCTAAAGAAATTAGTTGGTACAATTCCTGAAACAATGGCAACTTTAGGCCAGACCAATAAACAGTTCAATCGACAGAATGTTCGATTTGCAGCTAGAGGTGGCGAAGTTTACTTTAATGGCACTCGAAAAGTTGATGTATCCGATTTTGGCAGGCAATCGTTACCAAATCGACTAGCAACCTTGTCGAATATTCCAGCAAATGGATGTATATCTCCCAATTACAAAGGAACGATAAATTATGGTAGTTTATGGTCCAAACTTAATCCTTGGTCCAAACCCTCACAGCTTTTTCTGCCATACTCTCCACTACAAACCTCAGTTGACGTTGCTTTGAATTTTACTGTGAAGCAAAGAATTTTAGATGTGAGCGGGCTTGTTTCAAAAATGGCTTATAAAACAACCATTTCAATTTATTGACAACGTTCTCCTAACTGCATATGTATATACAAAGAATGGTTTTAATATGAAGAGAAAAACTGTAAATATATGTAAAAAAATAATATACGTTTGATATTGTATGTATGACTATCCCAAGTATGCTGATCCCACCAACGAATAAGTTTTTGATTGCAATCATAGACTTAATTATTTAAGAAGCACCTATGAATATTTTTGTTAAAATCTTAATACCAAACCGATTCAAATTTTTTAACTTTAACGAATGTGGAGACATCTACAATAATCTCAGAACTAGCTTAACTATGTATTTTAAAGTAAATAATAAAACAAATTAAATAGTGTTTAAGTAGTATAGATCATTTATTATTAACGTAAATTGCAATATCATGCGTATTTATAACGTAAAGAAATGACGCGTATTAAAGAAAATTCTAGGCGACATCTTTTGAGCAATAGCAGATGCGGGTGGTATAGAATAGCTGCGTACAATAACAACCAACAACAATAATTTTGGCGGCAAACGCAATTTATCTAACCTGTAAATTAAACGAAAACAATGTGCAGTAACATCAAGCAGCTGAGAGTTTTACTAAAACAAAATCTACAAAACAATGCCACCAATCAAACGGAACACGTCAAAGAAAAACAGCAGGTTTATGATTTAATTAAACGCACGGTAGAGGTAGGAGAATCAAATTCGGCATTGATTATCGGCCCGAAAAGCACAGGAAAGTCAACGGTAAACCACTAAAAGATTCAAATCATCAATATTGTTAAACTATTTGACTTACAGCTGATAAAAGAAGTCATCCATGATGTTAGATCGCTGAAAGACTTCAACTCAAATTCGGTCCTGGTTCTACTCAATGGATTAATACACACCGACGATCGTTTGGCGTTAATAAGCATCACTAGCCAGATGAATCTGGATAATGCTGTTGATGGGAAGGTATTTGGTAGTTTTGCCGAGAATTTAGCATTTTTGCTGGCGTGCTTGCGTACGGGAAGTCGCACACAATCAAAAAGCGTGATATTCATTATCGAAGAATTCGATTTATTTTGCTTCCATCACAATCAAACACTACTGTACAATTTATTTGATATATCGCAATCGGCACAGGCACCGGTATGTGTAGTTGGCGTTACAAGCAGATTGGATGTGATTGAATTGCTAGAAAAGCGTGTCAAGTCGCGATTTTCACATCGACAGTATTTTATACTTCCAAACTGCGATACTGATACTAAAACATTATTGAACCAACGCATCGCACGTTTGACTAATTTATTAACTATCAACAATAAGAAAAAATCGGATTTTACTAAGGAATGGAACGATCACATCGCAAACTTAGCGGAGAATAAACAATTTCGCAACATCATTCAACGCTTCATCGATATCGATCTCAACGAGCACGCGTTGAAGAACTTTTTGGTAAGTAGAATGGAATTTCGTGTACATATATACTAAAAATAAATTAAGCAATTGATTATTTCCAGTTTGAGTGACACAAAAACGAAAATAACCGTCAACGATTTCGAAAAGCAACTGAAAGACTATGAGGTGGATGAATCCGTCGAGCAGTTGTTGGATTTGAACGTGCTCGAATTGTGTCTGGTAATCAGTATGAAGCATCACGTTGAGATCTACGACATGCAATCGTTTAACTTTGAAATGATATTCACACGCTATGTGAAGTTTGCGAATGCAAATCCCAGTGTGCAAAATGTACAGCGGCCGGTTCTGATGAAATCGTTCGAACATTTGCGGGTAAGAGAAAATCAATTCGCATATGAAGCTAGTTTCGATTTAAAAGCATCAATAGCATCCATTACTTCTTACTGGGGTAGCGCTTAATGTAGAATCTGTCAGCTGATGACAATCTATAACGGGGATGACCAACACGTTGATCGCCATCGACCGGTTGATTCTGAAGCTATTTTAGTTCGATTACATGCGACATTTTGTTGGTGAAAACGACTATGTTTCAAAATTACAAATAGTTGGTTCGAATATTTAGATATTGTTATTTCCTCCTGTTTTTTGCTGAAATTGCAACTTCTTTGAAACATATTTTATATACTGTGTTCTTACTTAAACTAGAGGAAGACTAAACAACGTAATATCCCAACCAATTTTCCAATGGAAAGGTCATTATTATCTTTAGAATTACGATTCTTTACTTAACTTTCAAAATAGCTGACCAGTTAAATTATTACAATTTTCACATAATTATGATAAAATAAAGCTGAGCTGTTTAAAAAATAAAATAAACTATGCCACAATTCGATCATGGCGTAAGAGCACCATTTTTCGAAATTGTGAAATTATTTGGGATTTAAAACAATGAGAAATTCTTTTCAATTTTTTTTAATCTGTATTTAGTGATAAAATAATGATAGTGTAAGTAATCTTAAAATAATTCGAGATTAATATAAGCTTGGAAAACATTTTTAATAATAAGAAATTTCCTTTTTTTCTGAAATACCAATCTTGATTTTGCTAATACATGTTTATTGTGGCTTTTTTTTCATTCTAAATGACAAATTCAGGGTTTCTTCTATCGCATGACAAAAACTAAAAAAAGTTGACTATATTGAAGATGACTATTGAATCGTCATTCTCACACAAGTTAGTCGTGTCCACATAAAAATTGCCGTATTTTCCGGTGTATAACACGCACTAAGTTTTTGGCACTCATTTATGGGGAAAAAAGTTTTACTACTAAAGCAAAGAATGAGATACTTTTTTTATTCATCATAATGTTCAATAAACTCAACATCACTATNCTGATAATTCAACTTCATTAAATTTCACAGCAACTTCTATAACCTCATTATCACTCTCTGACCCACTCTCCATGTAAACCCGGTGTATAACACGCACCCCGTTTTTGGGCCGATTTTTCGGGGGAAAAAAGTGCGTGTTATACACCGGAAAATACGGTACTTATATTATAAGTGGACAAAATTGGAAATAAAAGCACCAACCACAGTATAGCTTCAACTTGATTATTATTGAAGTAGACACCAGTCAGAATTGCTTCTTACTCTGAAGGTTTTTGATGAATTTGTTCGATGACTTAAAAACAAATCGAATGTTTCTTTGCAGAAGATCGGTTTTATTCAGCCGGTGGCGACCACAACACGCGTGCAAAAAGAATACGAAATGTTCAAGTTGCTGCTAAGGTCGAAGCAGATAAATGAAGCAATTAACAAGTATCAAGGGCTGCCTACCGAAATCGCACAATGGGCGATGAGTTCGCTGGCGTAACAAATGGAAGTTAGGTAATCAAGTACAAAAACACCATCGATTTTTTTTATAATTAATAATAGTGTAATAGATATTTATTTCTTTTTAATATAATAATAATTAATTAATAATAATTTTTCTTACAGTTTTTAATAAGTTCCTTATTACAATATTCAGAAATAAGCTAAAATATTTAAAAAATAATTAAGGGTTTTTCCTCTCATCATATTTCAATGGAATGAAAAATTAATTAAAGTTGCGTTTGTCGTATTTAGTTTCAGTTAACAATCATCCATCAAAAAAATTAAAACGAAAATACTGCGCATTAAATACATTAGTATAGCAATTTGTGTTTTTTCTTGTTTTGTTAATCGATTATTTAATTGTAAGAGAAATTAGAATTTAATTAACAATAAACATAAAACTAATTATATAATAATTGAAACTTGAAATCTAACTATACATAAAAATGTTCTTTTTTTGTAGCTTTTTGACAATTTTAATTTTTTTTTGTTCATTTTTTCAATTTAATTTTTTGTTTTTATATTTTTAGGGGTGATTTATCTAAATCCGCACAGTTAAGACTATTAGTTTTAGATTGAATTTTTAATAGCGCATATTGAGAACTTTTACCTCTCACTTAAACCCACACATCAAATAGAGAAACAAGCTTTCATTCATTTTTTTTTATCATTTTTCTTTTCTCAAAAACACCTAAATATCAAACTACTAAACTACAAATAACATACGTTTATAAATACCACTACCGATTATTATTTACACAAGCACAATATTTATAATTAATTAAGAAAAAAAAAAAACAAAAAACAAACATTGCTTCGTTGCCGAGAGAAAGAGAAATCAAGCCCTCAAACCATCTACCGTACGCGACATAATTTTTTAAGCGCCAAGAAGTAGATGCTTTGCCCTCCCTTTTGATTTATTAAGTGTTCCATTCAACAAGACAATGAACAGAAAAATGAAAATCGAAAACGAAATTCTTCTTTTGTCAGTGTGTGAGGATTGATTGGAAAAATTCTAATATTAATTAAAAATTGGCGTATGATACATATTATTAAGTTTTTTTTTGTGTGTGTGTTAATGTGTGTGTATATGTGTATATGTTGTGGGTTTATGTGAGAAGTTCCGAGGCTTTCAGCTGGGAGTCAACTACTCGATATTGTATAACATGCAAATGTTGCCGGCCGCTTGCTGTGGCGGTACCATCGGAGAGGTCGGCGACAAGACTGCAAAGCCGAGAAACATGAACGTTCTGACCAGCATGGCGCGATCGGCTCGATCCTTGGAGAACACCTGAAAACAGAAACACATATTTCATGAGCAAGTATTTAATAAAACTGTAGTTCATTTTTACAGTTCACTTCTCCTTTAATTTGATGCTTAGAGGTACGTAAAACTCGGAGTTTTGAATTCTTCATGTAGCAAATAAAATTTCGATATTTAATTTATAAAAGCCCGCCCAGTTATCATCCATATTTTATTCTATCAATTTGTTAGAAATAAGCTAATTATTATATTGGGTCGGAAGAAATATTATTTTCAACAAACACATTTCAATTTTTGCGAAAATTGTCAACAAAAAATTATCATATTTAATATTTATTGTTGTTGCAAAGACAAAACGCTACCTAGGTTTACCAAAAGATTCGTGAGATTTAGAATACTTATCACATAAAATTTCAAAATTCGTAAATTAAATTAGGCGCGATTGGATTCTGAAGAAATACTACTTAGTGATAAAAAAAAACAAGTCTACATAATTAAAAATATCAAAAGTATCGATTTACTCTATATTGCATTCCCAATTATCCAATCAAAAAATTGCACAAGAATTAATAGATTAGCTATTAAAATAAATTTTCTAAAAAGCTGCAGTTAAGTGCAATTATAAGTTGTAAGTGCGGTATATACTTCATGGAATTTTGTTATTATTCTTCCAAATTTTAATTCAATTTCAGCCTTTTACACCGATTCAACTATGGCTTTATACATTTCTTCCTAGAATAACAAAATATATATTTTGTATGAAAATAGTTCTTGGGACCAAATAAGATTTAATTTGTTGAATTCCTTCCGCAATTAAAAACCAAAAACTTTTTTTTTGCAATCAAATTATGCGTACTAAATGTGCATATGTTACAAAACTGCACAAACATATGTGTGCGCCGCTGCTGGGCGATTGCCTAACCGCTTTCATACTTTTACTTATTTATTTACGCGATTGTTTGGCAACAACAGCAATTCATTTCTCTCTACACTACACACAACAAATGCACACACACACACAAATACACATACACACAAACAAGCAGACACACGCGTGGTTATCAATGCGATTTTTTCTAGATTTCACGCTAAACAACCGTATGATGATGTTGTACGCCCAAATTACCCATCTAAATTTAGTAGCGCGGTTGAACTTTACAAGGTTACCGATGTAAACGAAATAAATAAAATTTGTCGTAAGGAAATGTTGAAGTAACTAACGGCAATTTTGAAGGTTATTCCTACAATTTTGTAAATAGATAGGCGCGAGCAAGAACAAAACCTCAAATCTACCACCACCGACATTATTATCGATTCCAATAAGAATTGCAAGAGAGGTACACGCATTAATTAATAATTATCGCCTTGTTTTTAGTTTTACACGTCATTTACATTCAATACATTTTCGATTTCACTAAAATACACATACAATAGAACAAAAACAGCGGCTGCAATTGTAGATAAAAACAAAAAGCCATTCGCAGAAAAAAAAACATTGTTGAAATTATAAACTAATTTCATTCCCCACATCAAATTTATCAATTAGCTTGTAATTGTAATTGCATAAATTACAAAAGCGGTCGGGTGCACACATATTGCAATTAATACGCATTGTTTTATTGCAATATAATAAATATATTTTTTCAACAACAATAATATTGTCGCCGGATAGAAAATGATAAGAATAATACAGACGACAGACGGACGACGGCTGGCGTTAATCCAATCGTCTGTCTAATAAAGGTAAGAGTATATATGGATGTATATGTATATGGAAAACTACTTACGACAACGACATGTTGGCAGTTCAATTTTTCTTCGGCAGCTTCCAGCAGTGATACGAAAGCCTCACGAGAACCTTCAGGCAACATGCACGGTGGCAGCGCTACGTAGAGCGTACGGCCACAGAGCACGGCGTCCCAAGGCTGACGTCCTGTGCGGAAGGTAAGCCGCAACGGCGGCGGAGCACCCCTGGGTTGCCCAGGGGCATCAGGACCACCACAGAGGCCCCGCACCCAAAGACATGGAACTACTATGGGAGGCCGGCGTCGAATCACTCTCCACCTTACTACTACTACTCATCATAAACTCTTCTCTGCAAAATGAGAAAACAAACAGCAAATTAGTACATACAATATTGTATTGGCGAGTGTTGAAATTGACATATTTAATTGTCTGATTTGTGGCCGCTGCTCGTTGGAAAAAGTAGGAAATGATATTGCACTTTTTAATCAGCGTCCGTCTATATTCTAATCAGCAATCTCCAACTCCAATTACACAAAATTAACAAATACAGCTGCGAAAATATTGTCTTTCTTGTTGTACTGACATTACACCACACAAAATTTCGAATTTCTCACAAATGTCAAGTTGCAAACATAACCTTGTACAAATAATGTACACAATTTCGTAAATATATTCTAAATTTATAATAAAAACATAATTTTGCAATTAGCACGTAATGAAGTGCATAGAGCCCTAGAAATTTTGGGCAATGAAGCCGATACGCAATTTAGGAATAAAATTATGTCAAAATAGCATCATCCTTGCAAACTGCATTTAATCAAATGAAATGTTCATTTTGTTTTTGCGTATGTCAAATCCTAAAAACTAATCGAACGACCAACCATCCTTTTCATAATCATTTCGCATAAATTCGTTTATCGCATCCGCAATTTCATTAACAAATCTGATTTTATATGGTGCATTTAGAACTTTAAGAAATACGTCCATCTTACAACTATAATAAATAGAACAAGCCCGCTTATTAGCCTAATATTGAGTTCATTATTTTGAGGGTCTACCACCACCTAGGAATGTAAGCATTGAATTTTTTTTTTAATAATCTCGATAATAGTTTAATACGTGGCAATGTCTTATTTATTGCCATCTGAATATGGGACTGATGTATTGGTGTTTTCACAGAATACGAATTTCTAAAATCTAGAAAAACACAATCTTTGGAAAAAAAATTGAATAAAATTAGACAAAACTTTATAATTTTGCTTCGATTTTCACTGATTTGCATAATTTTTAAAATTTTTTGCTACTTTATGAAATTGGATTTTTGAGGGGGGCACTACGATTAATGTACACTAATTTACCGTATTTTTGTTACAGTTGTGTCCTCACAGGTTGAAAACCACTGAAATATTCTATTAGTTATTATCTTATACAAACAACGTATTAAATTCGGTAACGGAAATATTCTTTCTAAACTTATCTAGAGACAATACTGTTTACAATTAGCAGGTGATGGAATGCATAGACCTTAGACGTTTTGTGCAATAGCGATAAAAAATTATATAAAAATAATAGTATCAACTTTACAAACAACATTTGAGCAGGTTAAATTTCAAACATCTCACATAACGTAAACATAATGGAGTGGTTTTCAACCTTCTTGCATTTCAGCCCCCCTCTTTTTATTATTATAAGATAATTGTTGCTCTCCACGCAAATTTGATAAACAATCTGGTTTCATAAATGTGAATGGTACAATTCTCGCATATTTATGAATATTGATTAGTCACAGACATTGATGGAGACAATGTAACTATAGCGTTCAATTTATTTTTCCTATTTTTCTTATAGTCCCCTATACATACGGTAACAATATTTGCTAATAAAAAATAAATGTCAACTCCAAATTTAACATAACAAAACTCAAGACTACTTTATGGTATTTTTCAGAGAAATTTAAACAAAAACTTTAAAAAAGATGAATCAAATATATTTGAATATATTCAATTGTTCAATCATTAAATTTGAGGTACATTTACCAGATTCTTGATATTTGGTGGTTTGAGAGTATTTGTAAGTAAATAATTAATTCAATAAATAATTGTACCATCATAAATAATCCAAAATAAAGGAGAGAATAATGTTTATCGCACATAAATAAATCTAAAGGACATAAATTTGGAATAAAGAACTGTCCTTTAAAACGATCACCGTACCCATAAAGTAAAAACCAATGACATAATATTATATTAGTGAATTTGATAGTATGAAACATTTTGCTATTAAAAATAACAATTTAACAATTTAACAATGAACAGGTATGAACAAGTCCATAGACCTTAGATATTTCGTCATACAATTGACAATGATAATAATAATGCGATGATAAGAAAATTTAGAAACATTTTTATGTTGTTTATAAATAGCATCGTCCATGCATTTAATCGTGCTTATCACTCCGCAATGTATTTATTTACAACGTATGAATGCACAATGAACTAAAACCAGCGACAATATTTATCACATCTATATACATATTTAATTATACATAATACAAAAATTTGTATTGTAAAAGTATCGACCAACTTACATCCGAATTATCAGAAACGTAAATATTTACACATCGGCAATAAATCGACTCCTCTCTTTTGTAATGGAAGGAAAAACAAGGTCAATGCGTTTGGTCATTACTTCCAATAATTTATCTATACATACATACATACATTTTATCATTTGCCGTACGCACACACAGATACATACATACATACATAAATGAATAATTTAAAATTAGAACAAATATTCTAATAATATTAATACAATGTGCATCCGTGAACTTTGACACATTACTAAAACAAATTTTGTTATTGTTCGAGGAACGTCACAAAAAATCTTCTAGAACGATGATCGAGTACAACCATAAGACGGTTTTTAATTTGAATTTAAATTTAATAAATGGTCGAACAGACATTGTTTTAAAAATAAAACGGTTAGCGTAATAAAAACGCAAACAAAAAATTATATATATGTTGTTTTGGGCCTGGAATAGAGTTAAGTAAAAATTTTGCCAAACAAATAATGCGCATTTTCTTTTCTCTAAATTCAATTATTAGCACACACGATTTTTTATATCAGACTTGAATGCTTAGTTTAGCTTAGCAATGAATTTATAATAATATTGATGTTAATAGTGTTTTTGTAAAAGAAAACAAAGTCGCGCACGCTGCTAAGGAAACAAATATCAAGTCACGTAATGGAAAATTACTGAAGAATACAGAAAGTCAGCGGATTAATCAACGTATTACAATATATAGTACATACTATATAGTATATTGTAGTACAATATACTGTATTTACGCAAAAAATAAATGAAAAGCGATTGTCTGTGCGATAAGCTATCGATGAGTAATTTATCATTCCTAAAACTGGTTTAAATGTCTAATTACAATTATTTCGCAACATTGACGAAATAATCCAAAAACCTATTTTTTAATGCGTGCGTACATACACGCATATATATATCCATCCAAGATGAATGTATCGCGTTTTCGAATGGTTTCGTCATGTTGCATATGATCATTTTTCTCGTTCGGTTCGCGTACTTACATATTATTGGTTTTTATTAATGCTGGCATGGCTTCAATATTTTCCGTACTATCAGAATTCAATGCCTCACTGGCACTAATAAACATAATTAAAGAAAACGAAAATGATAGAAAAAGAGCACGACACGATTTAGCGAAAGCGTTTCTAGTCAATGGCGATTTTTATTCAACCGTCTGACTTTATCATTTCTCTCACCATAAAAAGTGAACAGATAACAATTTGACAGCTCGCTAAGATGGCTGCCTTCGGTCTCAATCGGTCGAAAATACAATACGAAGATTCATTTATATTGCGCATATATTAATAAATAACGCATTTTTATTGCAATTTGAGCTCTTTTATTAAATTACATTCATTGTTGAATCATCATTTAGCCTTGTATTTTAAACAATGTTGGTGAACCCTATGAGCGAATAGAAGAACTATTGAGTAAGTTGAAAATTTCTAGAACTTCTAGAATTTGTTATTATTTGAGTGATTTTCATAATTTCTTAGTAGAATATCATATAAACGGACTTATTTTAAGAATATTTTGCTAGTTTCATACAAATTTAGTAATTCAAATGATTAAATATTAATTTAGGAAATGGCTGATTTTCTTTTTATCTTCCAATCGGACAATTAATGTAAATCATGTAAATCATCTAAATATCCATGCATAATGTAATTTTGTGCTATATTATAATATTTTATTAATGCTTATTGCGAATTTAATTAACATTTTATATTTGGTCGATGGTGATGATGGTGACAATTTATAGGTATTATCGGTATTATGGGCGAACAACACAAACCAATTACTAGAATCAATTACAATTGCCTGCCTTATCTACAGTTTAACTTTTGGAAACTAATACGAATAAATATTTCTTCTTAGAATTTAATATAATCTAGCTTATTGAAACAATAACTTGTGATTTGATACAGGAAATAGTTGCTTTGGTCAACAATGCTTTATAATTTCTCTAATTTGATACAGATGGTTCATAACTTCACAAATACACAAATTTAATTAACTTGTTAAGCTGCATATTTACTAAAATACAAATTTAAAAAAATCCGCTCTATATACTTCTCTCCCAAGCAAAAATTGTTTCCAGTCTTTGATAATTTCGAGTTATGTACTTATTACGTTTGTTATCTGCTTATTGTTTTTTAAATGAGAACCGTGAGAAAAGCAGTATAGCAATCTTATTCCTGTGACAATTTTATTTGTGTTTAATGTAATGTAGCCAAATGATTAAAATACAATTTTGCAGAAATCCGTCCATTAGTAGATATTAATAGACCTTATCGTAATTAAAAAGATAGTATGTATAATATTTTGTTTGTGCTATAGTGATATATACATTTTGTATGGTAACATAGCCAATACGGGCCAATACGGCCAATACGAGATATAATATTGAATGTGAGATAAACCATTTAATTGTGGAATTGTCCTACGTAATATTGAACGGCTGATCACTATAAATTAATGTATAATTATAATTTTTGCTTATTAATTAAGTTACCTGGAAAGTGTGTCATCTATTTGCTGGTAGCAGAACTATTCAACATTCCAATGTTGTCAGATCGTAAAGGAGGCGTCAACAATTGTAAAATCTACTCATTCGAACGCTCGGTGGGGTCTTGCAACAACTCAAAATTCCTCTGTCGTTTGCATTCTGACATTGACGTACATTTGACAGTATAAACGTAAAACGTCAGAATCATCATTAAATAATTAGCTAATAAAAAAAATGTAACTAAAGATCATCGTCAATTAATCATTTGACAAAAAACAATATTCGATGTATTAAAATTATCTAACCAATGTAAGTGTTGTACGTTGATAATCGTACATTGTTGTCACACAACGTGAACGAACGAAAAATCGTGGGCAATAAAATTAATTATTTATGTGTATTTTAGAATATAATGTCTTGTAAATATACGTGTAGTCACTTGGCTACGATCACAGACATTCCCTTAGCGAACATCGTAAATTCTAAAGATGTAAGTATAGGAGAAAAAGTGGAATTAAGTTGGATTAAATTTAACATTTAACATTTCATTATAGAGATTCGTTTGCGCTGATTGTGATTCATCTGGACCAAATTTATGGATATGCCTATATCGCGATTGTTTGAAGGTTGGCTGTTCGAGCAGTCTGAAAGACCATAGTACGCATCACAATGCTGTACGTGTGTGACATTAAAACCCCATTTGTCAATTCAAAAATTAAAAAAAAAATTAAAAAATTTCTTTCTTTTTTCTTCAAAATTATCTTTGTTTTTTTAAATATAGGAACAACCAACGCACCACATACATCTCAATCTAACGACGCATCGGATCTGGTGCTACAAATGTCAGACGGAGGTGATTCTCGATCCAACCAGTACTAGTAACACGCACTGTATGGCCAACAATGAGCAGGAGCTGCTGCATCATCCACAGCACGATGAGTATCAATCGGAGATAATGCGCGAACAGGGCAGCTACAATACCTCGCAAAGTAGCAACGATAAGGCGCTACAATATGAAAATGTAAGTGAGAAAATAAGTTTTCTTTTTTTTAAGGTTAGGTTTTATTTATGTCTAGTAGTAGCATTTTTTGTTTTTTAATTCGTATTTAATGCGAAATTCTGCTTTTATGACGACGTACATTCTCTTTATGACTCATTACGTTGCGTTTTTATAAATGATTGTCGTCTGAACAATTGCAGAATGGGGTTAACAAAGAGACAATGGCATATGGGGTATAGATAATTTACGCCGATGGTAGCAAAATTGCATTATAATATAATGTCTGGGTACCTTGGCGTCGTCACATGCTGTGTGTAAAAAGAGCATTGCAAATTTTGGTTAATCGTTTGAATTTTTCACTAGATATTTCGGGCATTTTATGTTGTATCTCAACAATATTCCTAAACATTAAATTTTGGAATCGATTTATTCTTTGCATTTGAAGACACTTTTGTCGACTTTTTGGAATTTTCCATTAATTTTTTGTATAATTGTTGCCTTTCCAAATAATTTTTACTAAGACCCTGGTATGCTTGGGTAGAAATGATAGAAAATCAAAGAGAAATCATTGAAGAAAATTTTCTCCACGCAAGAAAAAATTAATTTTTGAAGATCATTTTTAAAGTTGAAAACTGAAATAATCGACAATATGTAATTTTATAAGTTGGGGGGTTTTCTACGTTTCACTTTCATTAGGAAAATATTTTTAATTGGAGTTTAGTTGTTACTTTAACAATCGCCATGAAATCGGCTAGAAACATATCAATACGAAGAATTGATTGCCTTAAATTTTACTCCACTTTATGAACATAGATAATTACTACAGCCAGTACATAAATATTATACAGCTGATATTTTCCAGCAAAAGTACATAGAAACAGGCAGCTATTATAATTATTATTTATGCAATAATAATAGCAACTATCATATTTATTATATAATTTATCAAACAAAACAATATTATTTGTTAATAATTTACGTGTGTACATGAACTTGGACTATTTTCCATCGTGTATTAAAATTTATTGTTGTTAATTAGATAGCTTTAATAATAAATACTTGGAATAAGTCACTCACACAAACCATAATATTCCTAGTCGATGACAATGAAATTTTCATTCGAATATATAAATATGATTGTTGTTAAGCTTGCTTTTCTCCCATCGTCGTCCTGTTTAGAGAGAAATATGATCATTATTCGGCCAGGTCTGGCTCGAGATTAATTCGGTTTATCGTAGGAAGCCGGTTCCAACACTGCCCCTAATATATTTACCGTATTTTATTTAAGCAATCCAATTTAGATTTAAATTTAATTAAAAATAATTATCAAAATGACAGCTGTATTGTATGTGTAATTGCAAATTCCAATTGCACTTACGGTAAAATGATAGCATAGCATGTAACATTCTTGGAATTTTCTAGATATTACTAAACATAAACATTAAATTTCTTTGCGATAGTCTTCAATGAATGAAAAATAAAAAAAGCGGAAGAAAATCGATAAAAAGTTCATCATACGCAAAGAAACACTCTGCCTTTTGTAATTGCAAACTCCAATATATGCTTTTCAATTGGGAGAAAGTACAATTTACAAAATTACAACGTATTTTTGTGCAATTGTCAAAAATAAGATCTATCAAAAATAAAATATTATTTCAAATAAATTATTGATTTTTTAAACTATTTATTCAAAAAAGAAAATAACATTCATATTAACAAAACCAAAAACATGATTCGATGATAAATAGACAGACAAAGTGTCCTCAATCTTATATGAAAATTCTTCATTCAAACGTTGAACGGGACGCGGACGGGTTCGCCGGCGAAAAACTCGTTGCGGAAGAATTCTTCAATCCATTCCATTAATTCGGGATGAGGGTGGAAGGAAATGCTTCGAATTTGAAATTTCGAGCAGCGTCGACGGCATTGGCACATTTCGACTATACGCAATTTTGACAGTTTATATTCTAAGTTACGATGCCTAACCTCAAAATTCAAATAGTTTAAAAATCAACAAAAAGAAACACCAATCGAAAATTTTGTGGAGAGAAAAAAGCATTTTTCAAATTATTATACTAAAGCATTTCATCATCTTGTACGCACAATTTACAATATATATATTTATATATATATGTATTAAGTATAATAAACGGCGATGACTTAATAGATAAAAAAAAATATTAATTATAATTAGCCATCCTAACATTGCATATTATTTATTTATCATTCTTTATTTTAGGTGAATTTGATGCGTCGTATGTCGGGCGACACATCCGAATCGAGTGACAATGAGGAATGCGATATCATATCATCCGGCAAACCAATCGGCCTGGTCGGTTTACAAAACATAGGCAACACATGCTATATGAACGCCGCTCTGCAAGCGCTCAGCAACACGCTACCGCTCACCAACTTCTTTTTGGAATGCCCAACCGTTGTACACCTACTCTCCGAGGACAGGAAACCCGGCCTGAGTAGACAATATCAAGCGTTAATGCGGGAAATTTGGTTGAAGAAGAATGGCGGCTATGTGACGCCGTCTGGCATTTTATATGGGATACGCAATGTGCATGCAATGTTTCGCGGCTACCACCAGCACGACACGCAGGAGTTTTTGAGGAATTTCATGGATCAGCTGCACGAAGAGCTGAAACAAATCTGTCCGCCAGAATGTACCATCAATGATGTTGAGAATATGACGATCGATGAGCCGCAGCAAAGTTGCAATTATGATTCCAGCGAGGGCGAGTATGAGACGTGCGATTCGGGTGTTAGTGAGCGATCGAGTTTGAGTGATGATACGGAACGGTCGCCGAGTCCTACCAAGCGACGGCTGAGTCGTAGTACGAGTCCGGGACGACGATTACGAGCCAGAGTGCACAGTAATTCAATTATCGGTGCGTAATTAAACGTTTTTTCGTTGTTGTTTTCATGACGTAACATTGTTTTTATTCATATGCTAATATTTGCCGTGCAAGGTGATTTTTCATTAATATTTTAACATAATATTATTTACTTCCTGCATTGTTACGTCATTTACTGCTAAATTCATACTGCTGCTTTGAAATTTTCGCGATATAGCCAACAAAGAAAATCTACCAATTTTCTACGCTTTATTCAAAGCAAAAAATGAGAATTAGAGCTTCCGACATGTAAGATCAAGATGCCAGACAAATAAAAAGACTATAAATGTCTATATAAGTTTTCCGAGAATAATTTCGGTAATTTAGTATGTTCATTTTAAGACTTAAGTATGTGTTGACGAATAGAATAAGTCCTGGGAAGGCAGTCTTCTTATTTTCGGTGGTACATGAAGTTGAGTGGCTGCAAGGAAACTAACCTTTAGCGTTTCAAGCACATTTTCTGCTGGACCGTCAATATACCTTTTGCAGGCATATTCAAATTCAATAACGCAATGCACTTCGAAAAATGTTCGGCTTCATTTGCCACCGAGTTTATGTAACATATAAAGGCGACACTCTCATGTTGGTTCCAGTGCGCATGAATACTTAGAACATTTTACAATTTACGCATGTGCTGTATTTGCATACGTACATTATAATGATTATAAGTTTCAGAGAGTATATACACGTATAGATAACACTCTCGATGTATATTCGAGAATGAAAGTCATTGAAACGCTTAACAAAAATCTGCATAAAAATGCATTGTTTCGCCTCTATGCGTATATACTCTCGGGATATCTAGTAGTAATCCAGTTTTACTTCCCAACTCTACTGCGCAAGTCCGGAAGCTATTGTTCTTTCGTGCCGAAAACTCTAAAAAAAACTTTCAAAATGGCCAAAAATGAATACGTCTTTTAATAATAAATTTTATTTGTAGATTCCCAGCCGAGTACATGTTCACCAAATTTAGCTTCCACTTCCAAGAAACAAACGAAATATCGTTCGATAATATCCGACATCTTCGATGGCAAACTCTTATCCTCCGTGCAATGCCTAACATGTGATCGTGTCTCAAGTAGGATAGAAACATTTCAAGACTTATCATTGCCGATACCATCGCGGGAACATTTGATGGTGTTGCACGGTCGCAATTCGAGTAGCGGCGGCGGTGCGTGTTCGGATGCGGTGCTACCGGTGCAGGACGGTTGGATATCGTGGCTGTTGGCATGGTTGCGTTCGTGGTTCTACGGGCCAACTGTGACGTTGCACGATTGTTTGGCGGCCTTTTTTAGCACCGATGAATTGAAGGGCGATAATATGTACAGTTGTGAGCGGTGTAATAAACTACGCAACGGCCTTAAATTTAGCAAAGTACGCAAATAGTATAAAATTGTATCAATAATTTGTACTTAATCTAATATTAATTGTAGGTTTTACAATTACCAGAGGTGCTATGCATACACTTGAAACGCTTCAGGCATGAGTTGATGTTTAGCAGTAAAATTTCAGCGGTGGTTAGCTTCCCGCTGAAAGGATTAGATATGCGCCCGTACCTGCACAAGGATTGCGTATCGGAGGTGACAAACTACGAGCTGTTTTCAATCATCTGTCATCACGGTACGGCTGGCGGCGGCCACTACACGTGCTATGCGCTCAATAACGGCCAGTGGTACGAGTTTGACGATCAATGCGTGACGCGCGTTCACGCCGAAACAGTACAAAATTGCGAGGCGTACGTGCTCTTCTACCGAAAGGTCACACAATCAAATAAATTGATTCGCGCAAAGGTGACGGAAATCTTTGAGGGTTGCGATGAAACGACAGAGGTGGCGTACATCAGCAAGCAGTGGTTTAGTCGATTTAATACGTGCGCTGAACCTGGTCCGATTGATAATTCAGACTTCCTGTGCGTACATAACGCTGTCAATCCGAAGCGGACGGTCGCCATCGAGCAGCTGACTGCTGTCATACCGAAAAAGCTGTACGATTACTTGTATAAGAAATATGGGGGATGTCCACCGTTGCAATCAATTCACATTTGTGGCACGTGCCAGGCGATGCAGAAGCGCATTGCGCTTGAATACGAAACGTTGCAACAATTGTACATTGAGTTTGAGAATGAGGAGGAGCCGCCAACGCATTTACTATCGGCGAGCTGGTACGGACAGTGGAAGAATTTCGTCGAAAAGCGTTTCCTGGAACCGCCCGGCCCGATCGATAACACGAAGCCAAATATAAAGCAAGGCGGCAGCGAGGAATACATTAATATCAACTTGGATATGTGGAACTTCTTTTATAGTATTTACGGTGGCGGTCCGGAGCTAATAATACATAGAGAGGTCGTTCAACAACCACCAATCAGTAATAATAATGAAAAGATAGTAAATATAAATCTAAACAATAATAATAATAATAATAATATTACAAATACTACAACAACCACAACAATTACCAATAATAATAACAATAATAATAATGAAGTAATGGATAATTTATGCAAAGGTGAACCGATGGAAACCGATGATAGTAGTAATAATGCTGCGGATGTCGGTGGCGGCGGTGGTGTGGTTGATTACATGGAAAGCAAGGACGATTCGCTAGATAATCATTCCAATAATTCAAATAGTTCCATAACAGGTGTGGTGGTCGTTGAAGAGGGTAAGGATTCAGTCATTCCTCCATATAGAAGGAGATGCAGGCGAAAAGTAAATTAAATTATTTTTGCAATTATATAATTTCTATTTGATTTGTACATTATTTTTCTCTTTATTTGTTGGTGTATATTTCACAAGTGTATATAAAAATAATACACTTTTATCTACACTTTTTAAATAAATATATTTTTGTTGATAAAAATCACACGCATTATTATTTATCATTATTATTATTATTGTGTATGTTATAGTGTATATTATTTATTCATTTATTATATATCGCTGCAGCGCAATATTAAAATAAAACAAAAGCAAGGAACTATTTAAAATTAATAACTTTAAAAGCAATCAGCCAAAGATTTTATTATTCATTTTTTTTACTAACAATAACTTTTATTTATTTTATTTTTAATATTAATCACAGATAATAACTCAAGAAAAATGTACACGATACGAACCGGCATTTAGCAGGTTCGCATATTCACATAATATGGCTACTTTTTTTTCATCATCTTCATTTGTTTTAGAAGGCTAATATTGACTTTTCTTTTATTTAATTTATTGTACAATTAGGCTTCAATTATTATATAATTAGTTTAGGCCAAATTAAAATATAAATACACTAATTCTTTCAATATTTATATATACAACTTATAAAAATTCATTTTTTTTCAGGCCATTAAATTGATTTATCATTAAAACTTTAACAATCCAATTAAACTATGAAAAGTTGCTTAGACACATAAAATTGTAAATTAATTATAAAATCATTCTATGTAGACTATATTTAATTATTGAATAAGCAATTTTTCACCCTATTTTTTTTCGAACAAAATTAAATCACAATATTCCATTTGCGCGCGCGCTAACGCCCAAACAAAACGCAAAATTAGGAATATATTATTCATTTAATAATCATTTTAAGCATTTTGTTTTTTTTATTAGTTAATTTAAAACCTAGCTACCCGTGTGTGTAATAACCTAAATTATCTTCATAGGCTTTTTCTTTAATACCACATTTATCCATTTCTTAGTTACGCTAGTCATTCATCAGCCATTGAATTTCCATTTAACGGAGCGCCACTGCTTTGTTCGTCGCTGCTACCAAAGCGTCTCAAACGTGTGATTCGCAAAGCCATTCTTTCGCGCCTCCCAATACTTACCATTGTAATCCCATACATCATCCTTATCATCGCTTCGTTGTGAGAACCATAGCGGTTCGTGCTTCTGCTTAATCTCTTCGCGCTTCTTTCGTCGATCGCGCTGTTGCGATTCGAGCTGATGCTTTAGCGATTCAGCCGTCGCCAGATCGCCCTCTTCCAGCGCCCGTTGATCCGGTCGCAAACTACAAATCAATAATTGGTACAAATTCATATTTTTATATTCATTTATTAAATACCGTGTATCGGTAGGTGGAAGCATCTCCGAGTCGGGACCAAGCTCGTTCAATTCCATCGCAAAGCGGGTAAATCCATAATATTGTTCGGCATCGGGTGGCATTGTTCCAGCACGCCATATACAGCGAGCGGCAGGCGCGACTCCGCAATATAACGATTCTGACCATTTGCCAAATAAATTATACACAGATTTTTTGTTCTCGTCGTAGACAGCACCAACCACCTACGGGGAAAAAAAGGATGAGGAGGATGAGTAATTATTAATCAATAAACATATGAAGATTGTGAAATATCGTTGCCGCTTCAAAATATCCGCATTTTCTAGCCTTGAAAAAAAAGGTCGAATACAAGATCTGCTCGAATTTTATATAAAAGTGTAAGTTGTTTTATTCACAATCGGTTACTACACGAAATTCAAAAATGTGAATTTTTATTTTCAATTTAAGAATATGGCAAAATACTTTGTTTAAACAATACATGGATATGTATGGACCATCCAAAACTACATTACATGCAATATTGATAAACTAATTAATTGGTTGCATGCAGTTGTATGTAATGAAAATAAACTCATTCGCTCTTTAAGTTGCGCACGCAAGCTGTTAATCGTAGCCTGCGCACGCATTCATGAAGTCGGTAGTGTAGCAGATATAATATATTTTTGGTTTTTAATTGCTAAATAATATACGATTGTGAATAAAATGTTATTGTTTTCTAGAAATTTAACTCTCTTTGAATCGGGTGCATAATCTAGTATTTTGCACTTCTGTGTTATAAAGTACCACTTTAAGTAATTTCACATTTAACAATTTATTAAATAAATAATGATTAAAAATTACCTCGTGTTTCTTCACTGACCAATAACTAGCCTTCGAGAATGTTAATTTACATGAGATTCTACCATTCGTGATGTGCAATTCGCCATACTGATCGACCCACCGTTGATTGCTAAACAAATTATGAACACATGTTGTTATTTTATTCCACGTGTATAGGTCGCCAGTGCGCGGCAGTAGGACGTGCACCTGCCCGACGGGCTGAAACTCCATGCTCTTGCCCCAGAACTTCGTCTTGATGCGCGCTTCCTGCCAGAACGTAAAGTTCCTGCTCTCTGCATGGCAAGCGCTAATCGGCGGATGATGCGAAACCTGCTCGGCGAGGAACTTAAAGCCTTTATCCTCGCGTGTGCATTCGTACGTTTCGCCGAGAAGTGGATTGAATGGCTTATTACCGGCACGACTATACGAGCTGGCATACGACGATACGGCAAAGGCGGCAATGTGTACCATTCGCTCGTAAGGATCGTCGAGATCGGCTGCTTTATCTAACAACTCGCAGTATTCGAGTTCTTCACATAAGCGTTGGAGCATGTTGAGGGGCTCATTTAACGCCACCGGCATGCTCACCTGCGATAGGTCTTTGCCGATATTCTTGCAGAGGAGATTCCATAGGGAGAGACCTTCAGTGTTTGGGCGCGGCGCTGGCAAAACGGTTCGGCGGCCTGTTAGGCCTTGCGCTGTCTTTCCTACAATCAAAATCAATGAATATAATAATTTATCATTTGTAAATTTGATCAATTACAAACCTTCACTAACTGGCAAATTATTCGAATGATTATACTCCCCGCCAATTTCCGATTCGGAACTGATACTTCCCTCGCCGCTGGATAGCGAGCCCGCCTCCGAACTGCTATCCGAACCACGCGTACAAATCTCCGCTTCAACATCCTCCGGCTGCAACTTATCGTTATTGTACTTTTCACTACCCAATTCTTCCGCGTCAAAAAACTCGCTACCACTCACACACGAACTACTATAACTTAACGAATTATTAAATGGACGATGCTGAAAAGCAAATAATCCATTTATATCAATCAATTAGTTTTCGAGAAATTTCCATAATTTTACCGTATCTGATACAGGATCTAACGATGATAAATCACTAATATCGGAAAGCTCATGCACTTTATTGAGGCGACTCTTCAAATCAACGTTTTGTTGTAGTGCTTGATTCAATGACGATTTCAACGAATTTACATAACTGGAATTGATCGAATTTAACGACATGCTTTGTAGATTTGCTTCAGCTTCTAAATTCGTTTTAATTTGATCGCGTTCGGATGATAGGCTCAATGCGATCATTTTTAAACTACCTAAAACTGCAACCAATAAAACATCCAATTAATTATCTTCGATTTAATTGATATTGATGTATTCGTCTATGGGGTGGGCAATCTTTTTCACATCACGAGCCAAACTGAAGGTTTAAAACTTAAGTTTTGACTGGGAGTGCGACGAATAAAATAATGGAGAAATGTAAATAAAAATGTTTAAAAATTTTGATTGATTTTATGACTCGCACATGAGCGTCCAATGATTAAAAAACAAAAATAATCATTAAATGATGCATTTCTATGCAGGTGTGGAATATTTTGTAACTTTTTTAAAAAATTATAGTAGTTTAAATTAAAAATTATTTTTTTAATGCCTATAAGATTCTTAAATATTAAATTTTTCCTAGATTTTTCATTGAGCTGTAATATTTTTGCAATTTTCTTTCGATTTTTCATTGATTTTTGGCATTTCTATTAAATTTTCTATTGAAAATTATTGGCCGAAAATGGAGAAGAATAAT
Source organism: Adinopsis sp. GC000173 (assembly GCA_030264715.1). Lineage (NCBI taxonomy): Eukaryota > Metazoa > Arthropoda > Insecta > Coleoptera > Staphylinidae > Adinopsis > Adinopsis sp. GC000173. The sequence continues at coordinate 228,222 of JARJDW010016128.1, read as the reverse complement.
TTTTTCACCTATGTCAAACAATTTTAATGTTTTAATGGAAAAGTGCAAACATTTTAAGCTTAAGAGTTCTAAAGATACTAAAAAAATAAGTTGTTTAATAAATGTGCTATTGTAGAAAAAAGGAAAGTATTTCATATAATTTGTAAATTAGGTTGCCTACCGTTGTTGCACGTATTTATTATTAATCTACATTTAACGTATTAATCAAGAACATTTTAAGCAATTGGGGGAAATTCATCAATAAAATTAACATCAAACATAACAACCTTAAAATAAAAATGAAAATGAATGATAACATTGGCAGTAGCATATAGATGTCTAAGATTGATTACCATTTTTCGCTAGAAAGACAAAATCTTCGCGCGCTTGATTGTCAGGCCCGCAATAGGAATGTCGATCCATGCTGTGCTGATCGGTCGGTAAGCTTTGCGGCCCCATTGGAAATACTGTCAGCGTGGTGCCATTTCCACTATTCGCGCCCGGCGACACCGATAATCCCGATTGAGAGTTCGTCTGGAAAATATATAAACCAGTCAGCACAATTCAACATTGCCAAGTTTAAAGTTACAGCATTACAGCAGTCAGCTAGACAGATTTCGCGATGTTTATGTTTTTTAAAAGCACAAAACTATAGTTATTATTTAAGTTGTCTAACATCAAGTTTGCCGAATTTTGTTGTTGATCTTTCCAACTAGTAGCGCGCCGCTCATCGAAACGGAAGACAAATATAAACATAAGATGCATAAAATATCTTGTACTCGTTGAAATTTCATGCAAATTAATTATATTTACATTTAAGCTAATTAAAATATTACTATGGAAATTATAATAATGCAAATTAAGTAAAAAGTTATACCGGATTTTGTATTTTAAAAAGCCAACCATGTTGATATGGAAGTGTTTGACTTGTTAATCAATCAACAATGACGTAGACAAGAAATTTTTTGTATTAGACGAAACAAAATATGCCATTTTAACTATTACAGATATTTTAATGATGATTTTTATTATAAGAAATTGGTCGCTTTGATTCAGTACTTTGAATTGCCTTATTGCAACATTTGCTGTGACGTTAGATCAACTATTGATAATTCGTATATAGCGTGTGAGTGATTTTTCCATTATTATTCACATTGCGTACCAACCAATGTACCAACGTGATAGTCACTTCCAAACAATTGGCCTACATTTTAAGTCATCAATAATATTATCAATCGTTTCTAGGGAAACTTAAAAAACGGTCCTTGAACGCAATTGTGTACGATTCGATACAAACTGGATTAAATTTACAGAAAAATTGAAGTTTATTCAAATATATATTCAATCTGTCAATTGGCATTCGTTTACTTTCTACATGATGCGTCTAAACATGACACCATTGAATTGGAGCTTCTTTATATGCACTTTACAACACAGTGCATATTATAACGATGCAAAAGAGCAACATCCGATATAATACCATTCAAGAAATGATGGTAAATTTTAATGCCATGTTTATCACATTGTAAACCATTTTTTTAACTTTGAATATATTTAATTATAAAAACTCAAGGTTTGTTCACAAAATTTATTTGGAGAACTGAAGCGAAATTTCGCTATATTTAAATATATTCAATACCATATTCAAAACTGTGTGAGGAATTTTATTAGTGTTTAGTTGCTCATTGCATCGCTATAGTTTCTAACAAATGTAAGAGAAACGCGCGGAATCCAATACGTTGGTGCATTGAATAAATGCCCTTTTCACATGTGGCAATGCCAATAAATGTCCGTGGGCTGTCTATATTGCATGGCGTACGTGTACATTACCAAGTAACGATTTCATGTAAGCGAATACTAAATATAATAATAAAGTTAATAAACATCAAGTTTTGCCCACATTTAATATATTACACGGAGAGAGACCCCAAAATAATTTATGCATAATTGAAATTTGAAATGTTACGTCTGGGTGGTTATTGGTTTAAGTTAAATAGAAGTGAATATGACTTTAATACCGAATTTAAGATTTCGCGTGAATGAACAAACAAACCCTCCAAATGAATATACCCACGCATTGTAATAACTCAATTAGATTAAAGATAATTACCGATAGTGGTGATATATTTTCCGGATCCAGGATAACAGCCCGATTAAACGTCATCGTCAAATCGACGCTGCCACCTTTCGCCGATTTCTTCTTCTTCAAGCCGAACTTTTTGCCCTTTTTGACATTCGGCGACAAACCCTCGCCCAGCGACTATAAAACGAAACAAGAAAAAGAAAATTTAGTACATGCTTGAATGGACAATGTGTATATTTGAACGTACTTCCGTTTCGCCGTAGCCGTAGTTATTACATCCCTGAGATTCGATGACATTCAACAGTTTCGTCAGCTGCGTGAGATTCAATTCAACCAAAGTGACGTCGCGCTGAATCTGCTCGAGATTCGTATTCGCATCGATCAGCCAGCTCGCCAACCGTCCACTCGCACCAATCGGTTTCAGGCTGCGAGTTAGGCTGCCATCGCGACTGATAATTTCAGGCGTCAACGGCATATCTTTAAGAAAGGAAAATATACAAATTAATTGATCGAATTAATCGTGATGAATGTAATCAACGACTTACTGCGCTCCTCGTGGTTTGTGTTTAATAAACTAACCACCTTCGTGCCGTAGTTGAGAACGTGCTGCCGATAGAGTCGATGCACGGTGAGCTGTTGCACCCAATTCTTAAACGACTCCTCCGTCTTCGCCTTGACGTGATAGATAAACTCCTCGGCGTCGATGTCCAAGCGACGGCGTGATACTTTGCTCGAGATTACTGATAAGCCAATGTCTACAGACCCGTGAATTTTGCCCTTCATGATTTCATTGGGGCCCTTGCCGTAGGTAAGGATGCCTTTGTCGAGCACAAAGTAGCGCTGCAACAAAATAAATGCAATGAATTCACTTCAAAATCAGATGAATTTATGATGCAAAATGTATTTATAAATATAATATAACTTTTAAATAAAACGTATTCTGTAAATTGTGCATTCGCAGTGAATTGCAATTACTTCCGGACGAGCAATTAAAACAAAAGTAATTTCAACTAAATTGAATTTCTTGCTTATTCTCATTTAATACTAAATTATTTTCTTTTTAACAATTTTTAACAGTTATCGATTTAGCTGACCTTAAGTCAAGACACATTTACAAGTCCCTTCAATGCATCAAAATTTTTAAAACGCGTCCTTTAAGAAGAATTCGATATTTTCTATCTAATATGCTCCCCTGGCCATGGCTTATTTGTTCTTATGCGTAAAACGGCAGTGATTATTAAATCATTTTAGTATAAGAAAAAAAAATGATGATATGAATAGAAATTGTTAAATTGTAAAAAATGTTACAAGTAAATTGAGAATGTATACTATACATATATCTTTCCACATACTTCTCATTTTATTTATTTTCTCTGCCGTATATATTGAGCCATATGTGGTAATTGGCGCCCAATTTTATTCTGATCTTGGTAACAGCCAGACGCATTAATCTTATTTCATAATATTTTTTAAGAAAATATCTGAGAATCAATGCCATTATTGCAGGATCAATAGTAAACATAATACAGATTTTAATTTTCATGTCTTTAGATGCAATATACTGATGACCCACTTTACCGGCATTAGTGCCTTAATTATATTCCATCAAAATTAGTCGCAAATATTTGCATTAATATGTAATGATGTATTCTAAAAATAGAACACATTTTTTATCAAAGAGCGCGGTCACAGTTAGTTGGAAGTAATGCTGGACGGCAGGTATGAATTTATGTATTGTATTTATCACCGAAGATATATAGAGATAGATCTCTCTGACTTCATTCCGATCTTGATACTGTCCGACACATCAATTTTGAATGTAATTTTATTATATATATTTTCTGCTTTTACTAGTATACATTATATTTTTTAGGAAAATCAATGTTGTTATTGCAAGAACAATAGCAACAATAACACAAATTTCTATTTTCCCATCTTGAAGCGCAATATAACGACTATATAATTATAGTTTATTAAAATTAGTTGCAAACATTTGCGTTAATAAAGTAGTAAATTCGAAAAATTGAACGCATTTGGTGCAGTCACAGTAAATTGCAATTAATTCCCAACGACAGGTACGAATTTATATGTATTTATCACCAAACATTTATAGCGAATGAATTCCCTCACTTTTTTCACATCTTGATAATTGTCAGACACATCAAATATTAATGTCATTTTATAATTTATTTAATCAATGTTGAATGTAATTTTCTTATATATTGTCTGCTTTTACTAGTATATATTATATTTTTTAGGAAAATCAATGTTGTTATTGCAAGAACAATAGTAATAACTTAAATTTCTATTTTCCCATCTTTATTATATAATTATAGTTTATTAAAATTGGTTGCAAACGTTTGCGTCAATAAAGTAGTAAATTCGAAAAATTGAACGCACTTTGTGCAGTCACAGTAAATTACAACTAATTCCGAACGACAGGTACGAATTTTGATTATATTTATCACAAAACATGTAAACTGAACGATTTCCTTGACTTTTTTCACATCTTGATAACTGTCAGGCACATCAAATATGAATGTTTTATTTCCTACTATTACTAATGTATTTTAAATTGTTTAAAAAAATCACTGAAAATCGTAAAACTAATCCGCATTTGAATTTTCACACTTTGTCAGATGCAATTCGGGGGCGGTCGAGCTTTCCAATAATATTTTAATTAAAATATTTATTAAATAGTGACAAGCCATGCATGCGACACCTTTTTGCATGCATTTCATATTAGTTGGTATGAATTTCAAAATGTGAAATAGATTTAATAACTATACATTCTGAAATACATTTAAAGCAATTTCTCGAAATTTAACGCTTTTGAAATCGAAGTGCGAAGGTGTAGGAAGGCTTGTCACTATTTATTTATTTATTTATTTATTTGATATTTTTTAATTAAATTAGCGGATATTATTGTGCGATCTTAACTCTCTAACATAAAATTTGCATTAGTTTGTTTATCTAGATGAAATATCGATAAATATTAAATCGGACAATATAAATTGAAACGTCTATGGCAGCGCTATTTTTGGTTCAATTTTGATGCAAGTAGCTTTCAATGCAAGAATCTGAAAAGTCAAACAATATGACTTATTAAATAATTCAATGAAAATACACTTGGAAGATTCACAAATATAGAAATTAGACTGTAGTTGATATATATTTAGACTTATAAGGTCATCTTCAGAATTAATTTCTTTATTTGTGAATCTTCCAAGTGTATTCTTATTGAATTATTAATATCAACAATGTGCACCAAGTGAGTGCAATAAACATCATAAACTTTATTAATATGACTTATCACTATTTAACAATAAGCCTTTCCACCAAAATTAGTTTCAAATTTAATTTAACCCTCTGCTCTCTGCAAATAATTTGGAGAGGTATTCGTCAACGCAGAATTTTTCTGGGCATGTGACAAAGTTGAAAACCGTTTTATATCAATATGATAATGCTGCTCGGGGCCCGCGATTAATTAGGGCCCGAAAAAACGATCTAAATTTGCCATCATAGTAAAGGTGCATTTAGACAAAGATCGCCATCGTCAATTTTCTAGTATAATTTTGATTAAAAAATTATCTATAATGTTTATAATATTCTTTCTTACACCTTGAAGTTACTTGTAATGCCATAAAAATTGGAACCAAACATTTTACACATTCAGGTCTATATTCGGCAACGTAATACTATGTGTAAAACTAAATCAATTGTGATTCAAACATGTAAGAGTGTTATTGTTGTTGGGCTGTAAAATGTGTAAAAATGTCCGTAAATCGTATTTTGCTCAGGGCCTGTGCATGTCTAAATTACGCCCTGTTTAAAAGGGTTAAAAACTATTAAATAATAAGGCAAGTTCCAAAATATATGTACAACGCATTTTGCGGTTGCACAGTTGTTAGTTTTCAGTGGTTCCGAACTGACTGTACCGACCCCTAATGTGTTCCACACATTCTTTTTTTCACTCATTAAAAATGTAACCAATTTATTGAATAATCATAATAGTTGGTTACCCGTAAAAGTGGAACAGAATTATTAAAATGTTATCGATTTTATCAAATACAACACAACACGCCGACGACATGCAAACGATATGTAACATAAAATTTTATAATGCGCCATAATTATTTTTAGTTGTATGATAGAAATGTTATTTTTGTTAGTTAATTTGTTGCGGGTACGCGTAATGAGATTTGTATTTCCATCCTGCAGCAGAAAAACGTTGTTTTTATTTCTGATAAATGCGAAATTTTTACAACATCGAGAAAATTGGAAACGTTTTCCGCTGCAATTAAGTTTCACAGCCATAAATAATTTATTAATCAATCGTGCATAACGATTATGCAAATCGGGACGTATATTTAAATTGTTTAATTTATTAATAATTAAAATCGATTCATTGCACACACATAGATAGGAATAAAAAACTAGTTGGCATATTCATTAGTTTTTCGATAACTGGTGTGAATATAGTAAACATGTTAAATTAGAAGTTGGGCAAACGACGATAAAAAATTGATTGGTTTATTTGAAAAGTGTGTAGAGGAAGGGTATTTATAATCGATTGCATTTTTCGAATGCTTTCGTAGAAATTTTAAATGAAGCACACAAACGCACAAATGATGAGAACGTTGTGAATTTCCGCTTTTCTTAGAAATTGGCATGTGTGTTAAGAATTAGGTCATTTGCAATTCTTCTATCAATCATTGTTTTTTACAAATACTAATAATCATTGTTTATTCGAAATGTGCCGGCAGCATCACAAACAATCGCATCAAGGATACCTGGATTATTTAAAAATATTAATTAATTAAATATTAAATCAGTTTTGTTTTCTTGTTTAGAAGTTGTAACAAAATCGAATACAAAATGTAAAATTGCACAACAAGTAATATCAAAAGCGATAGTTTGCTTATATTTCTTCAACAATTATTAAATTTTGTAGGTATTGATATAAAATATCAATTAATGAAGTAGACTTTTGCAAACAATGACAAGTTTTTTAGTTTCTTACTAACTTTTTGTGGTTTTATATGCATATTTCATGAAAATTTCCCAAATTTAGGAATTTTCTATCAAAATGTTAAAAAATGTATGATAGAAAAATAAAATCTTTACAGCAAGGTGTGAAAAGTTTGTATTATTTAAAGAAATAAATGTAAATGTTTCTAGAGAACTGGCTTTTTTAAAATATTGAGAAATTTGTTATTAAAAAGCAAATTATTAGATGGTACAAGTGATTTTCATGTGTTTTTCATCAAAATTTCTCAAGTTTAAGCATTTTTAATTCTTTCCTTTGGCCCATAATATGAAAAATGTTGCCCAACACTGCCCTACAATAGCAAATAAGAAAAGGTTAGCTACCTAAAAATATTAAAATTAAAGCTTCTTGAAAAATACTAAGTCTGTTTTCACAAAATTTTTGATAAAATGGAACACAAAATGTAAAATTTTAAAGGTAATGCCATATTTTCGAATAGTGTTATGTGACGAATAAAACAATATTTTTGCAAAATGTAAAACATTAATCCTGTTTAAATTGTACAACAACTTCATAACTGTTGGGTGTTTAATATGTAAATAGACATGTTGATAATAATGCCGAATTACTTCACAATTGCTTGAAGCGCACGCGACAACTTCTTCCTTTGTTCAATGACTGTACACCGATTTTTTATTATAAATTCTAATTCTATTGTTGTGCGCTTTTTATTATTAATCATTATTTATTCGAAAACTACCAGCATAATATAAAAAGTTATATAATTTAAAAAAAATTGCATCAAGGATAACTTGTTTACACGAATCAAACAAAAAAATGTAGATCATTTGAGAGTGCCGCTGACTACACATAACATAACATCATAACGAGCAAAGAAATCGTTAAAATGAAATAAAATGGAAAAAAATATATACATGCCAGTTGATTACGATAATTTATATATAATACCTATTTACGCCGTTCAATTATTTTATTATTGTAATCAATGTCGATTAATCGTTGCCATAATTATTTTAATTCATGATTAAATTACTTCAGAAGTGTCAATTCATTGTTTACGGAATTAGCGCGCTTGGTAATAAAAATCAAAAGGCTGAATGATTATAATTAAGTGCGATTATTGTTCTAGAAAAAAACAAACAAACGACTAGAGAATAAATAATAAGAAAATGATTATTCTATTAATGGATTTATTATTCAATTTGAAAGGTTTTCACTTTCTCTCTGATTTATATAGGAACGAACTTTTTTTTTAATTTAAATTAAGCATAATATTATTTTGTTGTCACTGAAAATATAAAGCGTAATTGGTTAAAAAAAAATTGATAAATAACACTGTTAAACAGTATTTTTGTCACAAGAGGTCTGTGATGATTTTTCTTTATGTAGAGAAAATTATTCTAGTTTGTTTGAGTCACGTTTGGTTTTCTTGTGACAGCTACATCTTCATTTTTATCTTATTTACATTATTTTGTCTGAATAAGTGAATATTGCCGACTAAATAATAAGCTTTTCCATTAATTTAAACTTATTGACGTTATTTAAATTTTAAACATGTCAGTTTAAATAATCCGGGCAGGATTTGTTCCGTATGTGGAGAATTAGCTTTTCGGTCTCAGTGTCAAAAATTTACACCATTAATTGATCTACAAGCCAAATACTCACAAAAATCATAATTACTTATTGAACAGTTAATAATATTTAAGGGCGGGGTATCTACAAAAAGTAGTTCAGATCACTTATATTTAAAATGTAAATATCTCTGAAACCGTATGTTAGATTGTTATATTGTTTAAATAGCATATTAATAGAAGAGTTTAGAATGCAATGACATATTCATTATTTGCGTCACATCTTCGAGTACTATTTAAAAAGGTAATTAAAATTAAACTATTTTCAACTTGGAATCCCATTTTCTCAGAATCTAATTACGATACCGACTTAAATCAAACGATTTTGAGTTTATAATAATGAAAACTAGGACCTAATATACATTGACATTATTAACATATTTTTTTCTTAAATTTCCAACTCAATAAATATAGTTACAGTCTTCCAATGAGTATGAATTTATTACATATCCTGGTGTTTGTGCTAAGTAATAATTTCCTCTACAGCAGATAAAGATTAATTGCTGGGTTTTCTCAAAAATGGGATTCCAAGTTGAAAATAGTTCAATTTTATTTGCCTAATTTCATAGCCTCTGAAGATGTGATTGATTAACTTAATATGCCATTGCATTGTAAAACTCTTCTAGTTATAGACTACTTTAAGAGTAAAACAATCTATAATACGGTTTCAAAGATATATGCATTTTAATTATAAGTGATCTGAACTACTTTTTATAGATACCCCGCCCTTGAGTAAATGTGGGGAATTTTTGTATTCTTCATGCAAATACATATTGTGATCACAAAGAAACATAACCTGTCAATTTTTTTCATTAACACAATATTATTTGATAGCCATAGTCTATTTAAAATTTACTACAAGTTTCGAATTTTCTAGAGCAGTGTAATTTATTATTAAATTATTTTTGCATTTCTGTTTCTATCATATTTCTATTATAAATGAATATTTATAACCGGAACGAATACTTAACAATTGTTATCGTATGTATGTTAATTTTTTTGTTAAATATTGAATGTTTGAACACACTTTTTTGTCGCTTGAAATTGAACGAAAATATTGTTAATTTAGCAATTATCGCTTGCTAAAAACATCAAACGTATTTAATTAAAAGACGAGCGAAGTTTTAATTAAAAAATTGTATCATAAATAGATCGTTTATAGATTTCATTAATTTTTTTATAAACTTTGCTTTTATGAAATATTAACCGACACGAAAAAATTATCCTTTATCATTAAACGTTGTCTTGTTTTATAATTTGAAATTAAACTTTGCTCATAATTGCCGGTAATTTAAAATTATATAGCCGAGTTTGACGTTAGTTGTTAGAATGTTGCAGAAAGAAACGTAATTTTATTTTTTGTTTGGGCTTTTTCCATAGAGCTACTTTGTTTAATTTGAGTCATTTCATTCATTCCTGTCAAACAATGATTTGAATTGAAAGAAGCTTTGTATTCAATGATTTATTCCAAGACACACTCGACTATCAGTTGATAAGTGTTGGAGAATGTAGCGTTGTTGTTGTGAATACACACCGTCTTTTGGCAAGAATAATGGCACAGCTCAAAATTTGTATTTTTTTAAATTTATACATAAATTAAAAATCGACATTTTTGGACAAAAAAAGTTTCACTAATATATTTTCAATAACTTCTTCTAAAAATGATTTTGGAGAAATACACGTTGAAAAATAGACGCTACGAGAATTGCGTAGAAAATTTTAATAGGTAGAAGTCTTGGCAGTGCCGATTTGCGTAGATTTTTTGGTCAAAATGTTTAATGCGAAATGTATTTACAGTAAAAAAATCTACGCAATTGGAGACAAATTTGTACCTATAACCAACATCCACCTGTCTAATTTCTTCTAAAAATGATTTTGGAGGAATACACGTTGAAAAATAGGCGTTACGTGAATTGCGTAGAAAACTCTAACAACTAGACGTCTTGGCAGTGTCAATTTGCGTAGACTTTTCGGCCAAAATGCTTAATTCGAAATGTACAGCAAAAAATGTACGCAGTTGGAGAGACAAACTTGTATAACCAACGTTCACCTGTTTAATGTTTTCTACGCAATTCACGTAAAGGCAAAAAATAGCGTCCTTTCTCAATTATAATACCGATGTGTTTAAAGAGTGTATATTATTATTGTTGTTATTATTAATTTTTTCCATTTTAAACCTTGATTTTGAATGCTAATTTTATATTTCGTCACATAACTGATTCCACTGACTCCAACTAAAGATCTGTGACATTTACATCTACAATTTCATCAAACATTTAGCGAATATTTCTTTAAATACGTTATATCAATTACTTGCTTCTCTTATTGATTATACAAATAACCAATTAATTAATTAATTAATTAAATAAATAATTAATCAAGAACTAACATTCATAAATGTAACAATTTCTTTTGAAAGGTCAAAGAGATAGAAGTTTGTTTGGAATCAGTTAGTAAATTGACGTCACAATTTTCTTTTCTATTGTGACACTATTCTTGGCGACGGGTAATATTTTGCTACTGTGTAGAATCAACACTAGCATAAGTAATGCAATGTCAATTTAAATCCGTAAAAATAAAACCAAAAATATTAATTTGTTAATCTCCGAACCATAATTTTAATTATTAATCTAAAATCAGGTAAGTAAATGTGTATGTACATCAACATAGAAAATTCAGCCGTGCTTAATGCATGAAATGCAATGGCTCCTAAGAGCCTGATTAAGTCAATTTGATTCGGGCTAATATTATTTTGTAATGTAAACTCGCTTTTGGCCGTGACGTCACATTCTCCATAGGCAATGTGTTGATATGATAATGACATATTGGGTTAGTTTCGCATCTAGTACAATTATTTAGACGTCGAACACAGCACATCGGACTACACAGAAGCTTTTAGCAGCAAGCCTAACATATTTTGCTGCGTTTCTTTTGTAATTGATTAAAGGATTCGATTCCGAGAATCGAGTACTCCTCGCGTAAATGAGATTTTTTGGCTGTGACATTACATAATTCATAGCCCACCGTTGTAGAGACGCGTAACGCGCATTTATTGCATAGACACTCGTTCCCTATGAAATGGACCCATATAACTGTCAGTTGTCAATTTAAAAAAGCGCTACAAGGAAACCATTAACTAAAATCAACAACACTAAATTGCTACTTTACTTTTTAAGTCGTAGGTTTCGATTCGAGTATAAAAATGCTACACACTATCTTTGATAAAAGATTTCACGAGCGTAATCCTGTTTATTACCGTGCAGGTATTGTATTATACCTTTGTAATTACGCCATTATTCTATAATTTTATTCTATTGTTCTCTTTCTTTTTTACAGAATTTAATCCGAAAAACTTGTACAATAGTTTTTCAACTAGCAGAATTTTCAATAATAAAAATCGATATTAGGATCTAAAATTTTGAAGAGTGGCAAGAGTATGTTTTACGTTTTATTGAATAACTCAAAAATTAATTGAAGCTCAACAACTGCATTTTCAATTTCACTACTTTATTTATGGTTTATGGCTGTACCAGCCGATAATACTCGCAACTACCTTTATTTGTAAACTTTATAGGAAAAACTATATTTCGTTTATAACGGACTGCGTTCTTATTATTCAAGATATCAGGTCGACTGGAAAGGTCTGTCCGTTTATAGTATGCAACAAAAATATTTTTTTCTCTTGATCTTTAGTAATATTTACTTTACACTATATAGTGTTTATCCTCATTTAAGATTTCTTACAAGTATCATTCCAATTTTCAAATATATATACTTTTTTTTACTTTTGTAGGCCAATTTACCTGTTTAGAATAGCCATTGCCCCAACTTCGCACTTTAAGAGCTCACTATTTCACAATGCAACGTTGTAAATGAATTTTTATTGATTGGGTAATATTGTGTATTGGTCTAAATGTAGAATTTATCTAAACAGAATTCCCGATCTCTTTCGTCTTTAATTGGTATACTGTTTAAATAAAAGTTTTCAATTAGCAAAAATTGATGTGCAATCACGTACAGTAAGAATGCAATAGTTAATACTAATTTTTGTTTTAAAAATTTGTACTAACTGATTTACTGCTCTTATTTTATTATATAATATAAACTTTATTCGAAAAACAAAATAATAAACGCAGGTTCCTAGTAAACCCCCTTTTTAATGCCAATATTCCCAAAATTAGTTAAAAACTTGCGTCTATTATTTATTTAACTTTATTTTGTAATTTGTTTTTGAATGAAGTTTATCATTAAAATAATAGAAGGGCATATTGCGTCATACCCGAAGCAACTTTTTCTCATTTTACATTAAATTGGCAGATACGTGGGGGTCAAAGCGAATGATCAAATATCAGTGTTCCTGGAAATCATTTGCTTTGATCCACGTTCGATAGTACAGCTTTTAATTGATAAAAGCATTCACAATATTTTTTATAACAGAATAACTATTGAACATATTCATTATTTTTCAGCCGAAATAAATATTTATTGCAACAAATAGTTTATACCTCGATCATTGTTCAAAAAATGTTCCCTGAAAATCATTCGTTTTAACCCACGTTCGCTAGTACAGCTATTAATTGTTAAAAGCATTCCTATAATTTTTTATCATTGAATATTTATTGAACATATCTATTTTTCAGACAAAACTAATATTTATTGCAACAAAAAATTGCTGCCTCGATCATAATAAATACAGAAATACGAAATGTTTCAGAAAAAAATTAAACAATTAATAACTTTTCAAGTTCCAGCATCGTCATAAATATCGCTAATAGTGCAATGTAGCATGGAGAATTTTGGACGCACATCAAAATTCTAGAAATAAAATCGTAAATTCAATAACGTATAGCTAATAACCTATAAATAAATACAAGATAATACTTATGACACAATTTCGCACGCGAATTACATCATCACAATCAATCCGAACGTGCAAATTCGTCGTGCATTTTAAAAATAGCGCGCCGATAAACACACACACACACATCCACGTGCAGCCAAACAGACATTCAGGTAAAATTGCGAACGAAATAGTCGTAAAATTCGTGCATGCATGCATGCATAATTCACGTGAATTGCCGGCTGGGCAAATTGTAGAAAAATAAATAAATAAATAAATAGCTAAATAAACATCTAATTTTATCTCATCATTATTAATAATTTAGATTCGCGGAACGCTGCCTTCTGTTGCTGTACATACACTACAAAAACGATCTTGAAATGTTTACAATGCGAGAATAAACAAATATGCACGACTCCTGCCAAATATTATCGAGGAAATTCTTCGCATCGCATCGTTGCTGCTCTGCCGTCGCTGCTGCTGCCAAGCAATGAAAAAAAAGCGTTAATTACGCCAAAAAAAACGAGGGAAAAAACTATTACGCGTCGTCTTATTACGTAATATTCGTAATAAATGATTTATCGATTCATAAATTTTCAAACGGGTTAAAGCGTTTCGAATTTTATATTTCACACACTAATAAAACATTTATCGTTTCGCGTTGATTGCTATACTAAAATTTCATTGTGTTAAAAGGAATGGTTTTTGGCCAAAATTGCAACCGCTCAAATTTATATTTCGCATAAATTCATCAATTATTCAATGAATTTGCGAATTTTATTTGACATTATACAACATAAAAGGTTGCATAATTAATACCAGGCAAATTTTTCACGATGGTTTATCGAATCATTAAAAATTTGAAATTTCAGTTTACAATTTTCTTAACTTGGTCTAGACTTGCCACTAAAACATTTAACGCTTTGAGTTGATTGCTAATAAAATTTTATTGTTTAAAAAATGGTTGCATCGAGTTTTTGCGAATTACAACCATAGACAGAATATATTAGTGCAATTTCGAGTAAGCTTCATCAATATGTCACCACTTTCAGAATTGTTATTTGTCATTTCATACTGGAATTAAGCATAATTAGCATTAGTATTGACATTATCTGCAATTACAATTAGTGAACTTCAAAATGATTTGATAATCCACGGCTATGCAGCAAAAGAATTATTTTTGCATCAATGGATTTTCGAAAAGTTGTCTTAATTAAATAAATATTGACTAACACGTCTCGTTCTTACAATAACAAACAATAGTTGTCGAAAAGTGTTTTTTCAACAAAGTATTTGTTGTAAAAGGAGTTTACTACCGAATTCAATTTATAAACTTGTCACTAAAAATTGCATTTTTGTCGCCAGTCTATATTAGCTACATTGCAAAAATGTTGCTATTTAAGTACGTCACACACAATTTAAGATGTTTAAAAGCCGTTCACATACCTGCCTGTAATATCTACCGCTTTGCTAGAAATAAGCTTATCAGTTAGAAAAATAATTACAAACAAGAAAATAATGAAATTGTAGAAGGGGTTTATTATTGCATATAGGCATAATGTTTGACCGTCATAAAATGTGAATAATAAATAATGCGTTACAACCAGAGGTAATTATTATTTTATGTTTAATACAAAAAAATTTGTAAATCAACAATTTGAGTTCCACTTTTAACTTTTAATTATTATCAAAATCGTTCACCAAGTAACGGCAACACCAAAGTACTCTATAAAATGTAAAGTAACGATATTGGTTGTACAAAGATTCCAAATTTTTCTCCCTAGTGATAAAGTTATTTCCTAGAAAACTGTACATCACCTTTGGACATTAATTACTACTCAAAATCGTACTCATATATTATCCACATTACTGGCAAAGTAAAACATTATTCAGCAAACATTTAAAATTACATAGTTGTTTAAGGTAAGTGCAAAAAGCGTGTGTAATTATGTTTACATAATGTGTTTTGGCCATTCGACAAATAACGAATTTATTAGCAGCGTTATCGTATATGTATGTTTGACAGCCGTTTGACATCGTTTTGATTCAACGAAATAAATTAGTGAACGAATTTCCAGAGCGCCAGCCTTGACACAACGCCACAACAACATCACTCTCTATATGTATTTATAGGCAAGCGTAAAAATTTAACACCCAAATGAAATAATAAATGATATATTGATTTTTTTTTATTTTAGGATAATCGTTTCTAATTTTATTTCACACGTATGTTAAACTGGCAATAATTACCTAGTTAAAGAAACATATTACGTACATCCATAATTCAAGTCAATCAATATTTTTTAATGTCATATTTTCGAAATATCTTCACATTTTTTATGTTTATTAGCATTAAATATTTCTAGTGAGAAACACAAAATGTAATTGTCGCTTTTTGGTAAACCTTACACGTGTATTTTTTGCTAAATAATGGTAAATCCGAAGTGTACTGTAAGAATACGTCACAATTTAATATCCAAACGTAATAATAAATGATTTTTTAGGATAATTGTTTCCAATTTTATTTTACACTTAAATTAAACTAACAATAATTACCAACAAACACGTGTATGTAATCTATAATTCAAATTTCACGTTACCGTCAATATTTTTTAATATTTTTATGTTTACTGGCATTACATCAAAATTATAAACATTAAACGTGCATTTTTTGCAAATTCTGATTTTAGATGTACTAAACGCACAGTAAATGCGAGTGTAATATGGCATTGCGCCGCAATTTTACATCTAAAATTCGTAGTAAATAATGATACTGATTATTAGTCTTTTTAGGACAATTGCTTCCAATTTCATTTCACACTTAAATTAAACGAGCAACAATTACTTACAGAAATATGTTACATACATCCGTAATTTTAGCTTCACATTATCGTCAATACTTTTTGTTTGTTCAATTTACTAACCTTTAATATTCATAGCGAGGAACAAAAATTTAGTATCGGTTTTTACTATAATACAAATTAAAAATTGATAATTTTGCAGAAGTTTGATATTAGATTTATTAAACGTATGGTAAATGCGTGCGTGCTATGCCAATACGTCATAATTTAATATCCAGACTACCTAATAAATTATATATTGATTTTTTAGAATAATTGTTTCCAATTGCATATCACACTTAAGTGAAACTAGCAATAATTACCAACAGACACATACGTATGCAATCTATAATTAAAGTTTCAGGTTACCGTCATTATTTTTTAATGTCAAATTTTCCAAATTACACATTTTTATGTTTACTGCCATTACATATTTATAGCGTTAAACCATAATTGTAATTGTCGCTTTTTTGCTAAACATTAAAAATTCATAATTTGTGCAGATATTGATATTGGATTTATTATTAAACCGATTGTAAATGCGAGTGTACACTGCTAATACGTCACAATTTAACATCCAAAGTACATAATAAATGATATATTGATTTTTTAGGATAATTGTTTTCAATTTTATTTCACACTCGTGTTAAACTACCAATAATTACCAACAGACATATGTATTTAATCCATAATTCCAGCTTGACACTATCGTCAATATTTTTTATCTCCAAACTTTATTTTTGCTAAAAATTAAAAATATATTGTTTGCAGATTTTGACGTTAGATTTATTAAACGCAAGGTAAATGCGAGTGTACTATGACAATCCGTCACAATTTAACATACAAACTTGAAAATAAATGATATATTGATTAATGTATTTCTTAGAATAATTGTTCTAACCCAGCAATATTGTGAAATCATTTATAATTCAAGTTTCTTATTATATTTATTATTTCTGTCGAATCTGCTACAGAATTAATTAACATAAATATTTGTAGAAAGAGCAAACATTATTGTCGATTAATAAATGTATGTATTATATATTGTTTGCTTGCAGATTTTTGGGTTGAACGCATAAAACGCACTGCAAATCATAGTGTGCAGCAGTAACAATGGATGAAAACCTTGATAATGACATATGGCAGAAACATGTTGGACCTTCAAAGCGAATAGAATGAAAATCACAATAAATCAGTATTACCGTCGTGTAATATTATGATAAATATATACAATTGCGATGGGCAAAACGTAGAAAGTGAACACTCATACTTCATGACAAATGATGTATTGATTATTATTTTTCTTTATTCTTTCGGATAATTATTTCCAATTTTATTTATTTCACGCTTACATTAAACCCGACAATGGAGGAAAAAACACGTAAATAATCTGTAATTTATCATTTTATTATCGTCGATATTTTTAACTGTTAAATTTGCTACAAAGTAAGCAGTAAAATTGTTTACGATAAATATTCATAGCAAGAACAAAAACAACAACTTTTTTTAGTATAAAACATTAAAATATAGTTAAATTTTTCACTGCTTTGAAATTTTTAAAATAAATTTTCGAAAATCCAACAGTTTTGATGGAAATTCCAAAAATAAAAAAAACAATCATTGAAAAAATAGCAAATTCCCTTTCGCAAAGAAATATTGATTCAAAATTGAATGTTTAACAATCGGACATAATTTGTAATTTTTCATTTTATTATCATCGATATTTTTAACTGTTAAATTTGCTACAAAGCAAACAGTAAAATTGTTTACGATAAATATTCATAGCAAGAACAAAAACAACAATTTATTTTTTAGTATAAAACATTAAAATATAGTTGAATTTTTCACTGCTTTGAAATTTTTTAAAATAATGATTTGAAAATCCAACAGTTTTGATGAAAAACCTTAAATGTTTTGATGAAAAACCTTAAATGTTTTGATGGAAATTCAAAAAAAAAATCATTGCAAAAATAGTAATATTCATTCAAAATTTAATAAATAAATAAATAAAATGCGCTGTATACTGTAGATTATTTTCACGTATTTTTTCATTGGATTTTGGTTTCGAGTTAATTTTTCATCAATTTTTTTTATCGAACTTCATCATTATTGATCGAAAATCCAACAGTTTTGACGCAGGACGTTAAATGTTTTGTTGGATATTCCAAGAATGAAAGAAAAATCATTGAAAAAATATTCAAAAATTCATTCGAAAATTTAAGTTGGATACTAAAAATTACGTTTTAATAAAATCCAGTCTATATAATAAAATATTTAACGTATTTTTCCATTGAATTTTGATATGGAGTTCAAGTTTTTCATCAAATAGTTTATCGAGTTTCATCCAACAGTTTGGACGTTAAATGTTTTAATTGAAAATACTAAAAAATAAGTTGAGCACTAAAAATTGCCCTTTAAATAAATTGCGCTTTATATTGTACAATAAATTATTTAACGTATTTTTCCATTGTATTTTGGAATTAAATTCGAGTTAGTCTATAAGAGAATGACAAACGTCCGATATTTTGATTAATACATTATTGCGTCATAGTAAATTTAATTATAAGTAAGCTGCCTTCTTAATGCTTGCGATTACATAACCTATAAATGAACAAAAAAAAGACCACAAGCAAACAATTATTATTAAAAGCTGTTGGTTTTGTTTCTTTTCTGCTTGCACATCGTCTTAGCGGCGTTTATGTGTCGTAGTCGTCGTAGTCGTTTTGTCGGTGCGGTGGCTTTATGACTACGGAGAAGGCAGGCAAGGCAGCTTAAATCAATAATTCACCTAGTATAAAGCAAAATTCTATGAATTAAATCTTCCCACACACATACAACACATTGCCGGAAAATGAATGAATAATCATGTAATTTACATCATACATTTTTGCGTAGCGTTCAGAGCACGCCCGCCCGTGTACTGCCTTGCCTTGCCTGCTTGCCTGCCTGCCTGCGTTGTAGTAGCAAAGACTGACCCAATTTCGCCCTACGCATTCAATGTTACACGAATTTTAATTAATCAAAAAAAGGAGAAAAAAAACAAATTTTATTTCATGGAAAAATCACTTTCACAGAGGCGCGCTTGTTAATGTATTGCGAATTAATTGCCCAATTAATAAAAGTGAATCTCGCAAAAAAAACACACGCGGCGCGTTCGCTCAACGCGCGCGCCTCGTTTTTATTATCATCATATTTAATTAGCAAAATTGTATTTACAACGCCTCGCGTAATTAAGTCGCATTTGCTGTTTTACGCTGTGTTATCAGCGCGCCGACAAATAGTTTCCTAGTTAACAAGCACCTATAACCTAATCGCATTTGTTTTATCAACTTTTCCGTGCTGTCATCGTTCCCGGTCGTGTGTTTCGATTTCTATGACAGTTTTTCGATGATGAAAGTAGAAGTTCTGTATGTGTGTTGTTGGCGTAAAAATGGGTCAGAAAAGTTTTGACCCAAATTTTGTTGCACGTTCTTCTTCGACTTTCCATCAAAATACTTAGATACAGATAAATTCTATAAATTTTTTGCTTTTCTTATAATATAACAAGTTAGAATATTTAAACTCAAGTAAAAAACACTTGATTCGAACTTTTAGTGCCGGGCGAGAAAAATTGCCGCCTTTTCGATATAAATTTCTCTCATTTGAATTGAATTTCCTAGTTAGGCAAGCACCTATAACCTAATCACATTTATTCTATGAACTTCTCCGTAGCGTCATCGTCGTGTGCTTCGATTTCTATTACAATTCTTCTCTGAAAATGGTAGTTGTATGTATGTTGACGCAAAATGGTTCAAAAAAGTTTTGACCCAATTTTTATTGCACGCTTTTCTTCGGCTTTCAATCAAAATATAAACATACACACTTTTCAGCATCGCCGCTTTTCAGATATGAATTATGCTCATTTGAATTGAGTTTTCTAGTTAGCAAGCACCTAATCACATTTATTTTATCAACTTTTAACGACTTTTCGTGGTGTATTTCGATATCTATGACAGTTTTTCGATGAAAATAAAAGTCATGTATGAATGTTGACGTAAAAATGGATCGGAAAAATTTGCCCCAATTTTTATAGCACGTTCTTCTTCAGCTTTCAATCAAAACACATAGATGAAGAAAAATCGCCGCCTATTAATGTAAATTATGCTTATTTGAATTGAATTTCCTTAGTTAGCAAGCACCTACAACCTAATCGCATTTAGTTTATCAACTTTTCGTGTTGTCGTCATCGAGTGTTTCGATTTGTATTACAATTTTTCTATGAAAGTGGAAGTTGTATATGTGCGTTGGCGTAAAAATGAGTCAGAAAAGTTTTTACCCCAATTTTTGTTGCACGTTTTTCATCGGCTTTCAATCAAAATACATACAAACACACTTTTTAGCATCAGACGAGAAAAATCGCCGTTTTTTTTATATGAATTATGCTTTTTCTAGTTAGTAAGCACCTATAACCTTTTCCGTGCTGTCATCGTCTTGTGTTTCGATTTCTTTGACAGTTTTTCGATGAAAGTGGAAGTGGTCTATGTGTGTTGGCGTAAAAATGGGTCGGAAAAGTTTTCACCCAATTTTTATTGTCGTCTTTTTAATATGAATTATGCTTATTTGAATTTAGATTCCTAGTTAGCAAGCATTTATTAATTTATCAACTTTTCCATGCCGTCGTCGTGTATAGCGATTTCTATGAAAGTGTATATGTGTATTGGAGCAAAAATAGGTCGCAAAAGTTTTGACCCAATTTTTATAGCACGTTCTTCTTCAGCTTTCAATCAAAATATATACATACAACCTTCTTAGCGTCGGGTGAGAAGAAAAATCGCCGTCGCCTTTTAGATACGAATTATGCTCATTTGAATTGAATGAAATTACAGTTATTATTCGATGTACACGTTGCGATTTTTACAAAAGAATCATCAGCACGACGCTTAATTATGGTTATTCATAAGACTTTAGCAAAATGCGATGTATTGCGAATAAAAGTGACGTAGTTTGCGTTACGCCCTCGGGCAAACGTCAAAGCAAACTTTAATGTCATCATTAATTCCCACGAATTCTCATTAATTTTTAATTCACGATCATCAGATAAGAGATACCAATTAAGTGATTTTCGAAGTGAAATAAAAAGTAGTGACAATTCAATGCGTTTGCAAATAAAAAACGATGTACTTCCTGCAAGGCATTCTAGCAAATAAAATTCAATGCATTACGAATTAGAATGACGTGTTGTAAATCTAAACGCTAGTCTACAATAGTCGTAGTCGTAGAGTCGTAAGATAGGTCGTTCAGGATTTCTGACAGTCGTTGGACGCCTTATTGAGGACGCGTATACAAACTTCAAATTCTACGTAGTATTATCATTTCGCACGATTTTCGAGAATAAGTTACAGTATTCATTGAAGTACTAAGTAAAACCTGTTTGGAATGTCACAAACAAAAATTGACATAATTTCCGACTAACATTTTATCAAATTTTGATTGAGTCTTTAAATAAAATATTATTTTATAATTTTTTTTTTAATTTTTTAAGTAAATCACTTTAATTTTCATATTTTCGAAGCGTAGCGAAAAAAAAAACGTCACTATGCAAATTTCAAATTTAACGAACTGACATCGACATTATCAGCACAACAATTTCCGATCAATTTTCAACAAATTTAGAAGTAAATCGTCCGATAAGATATTGACTTACGATTAGTGGTTTTTGAAAAACAATGCTACATAAATAAAAATGTATGTAAATATTGAATAAAAATTAAGGAAACGTCAATTTCAATGTATTGTTATAATACCACAAAATCTTTCACCGATTTTCACCATCGAACTTTGTCTCGCAAACATCAGGTAAGTTAATTTAGTAATTTTCATAAAACTTGCAAAGTAGAAAATATTTCAATATCTAAATTTCCATGTCGAGCACTTGGATAATGCAAAGATTCCATGCGTTACTAATAAAAATGAACATTGCTTCCTACGCTTGCTTCCTGGAGAAAACGTGAACTACGCCACAATTTCCAAACAATTTTCATCAAATTTTGATCATTATCAGATAAGATACTAATTCACGATTTTATAATAAAAACAATTTGGTACATCAAATTAATTTTTTAAAAGTTTTTCTCATTAAACTGTCACAGTTCCTATTAAAAGCTGCAACTTTCTCATTAAATTTTAAGATATATTTTAAACTATTTTATTATTTCATGTCAAATTGCATTATAATATTTATAATCGGCAATTTGTTGGCGCATTTTGACAGATCGTTGATTTTTCGCATTTCAGCAATAAACTGCCACATTTTTTGAAATTTATTGCATACGTCAGATCTTACAAGGTGCGAATAAGCCAAAACACACATAAAATTGATAAGAAAGAATGTTTAAGTTTTCCGTTATGTTTTCGACGATATTACGATTTTAAATGAAATTGAAATTTAATATTTTTAATCTACAATTTATCTTTTTAGCTGTAAATCGTTAGAAAAATAAAATGTTTATATAAAAATAAGCAAATTATACAAAAGCGTGAATAGCTAAAATATTAATGAAAAGTATAACAATTTTCAATAAATATTTTTGATTTCTTTATTTTTACTTTTGTTATGGACTTGGCCACTTTCAAAATAATTCGCTCATTTATAAATTAATTTTAAATGATTTTATTATTGTTTCTTTATTAAATTGCAATTTAATAATTTTAATCTGCAATTTGTCAGACAGCGCGCGCTAAGTTGGAATTAATTCCGGCGTGTTGCATAAAAAAGAGGAAGAGTGAGCCCCGCCGCCGCCGTCACACTTTCAGCAGCAGCAGCAGCAACAACTCTCAACGCCCAACGGGGACTAATTTAACATAACACACAAAAAAAATGTTTTAACTTGCTCGACACAAAGAAGAGTATTTAATGTGCATTGTGTTAATTCGTTGTCGCTGCTACAAAGACGAAGTGCAAAATGACTTCCGCGATATACATGTATATATTATTCAAATGCATCCCAGTTCTAGTGACCTAATTTTTAATAATCGCATTGGAGATTTAGAATTAACTATACAACTTTTTTTCTTTTAATCAATTTTATTCGTTGCGCGACGAATTCAATACGAATGAAATGAATTGACCTGCTTTGGATGTGTATATATCAATTCATGTTCATGTGTTCAATTATTTTAGTATTATTTTGAGTGTTAAAACTTTAGTTCTGGAAAATGTGGTGCATAAATTACAATTTATTTAAGCGCACGTGTAATTGGAATATTTCCCTTCTAATGTAGTATTGACCTAATTAGGCATTCGCCAGTTGGGTGGTTTTTGTGTACCCCTCGAAAACGCAAACTTTTCCTACAGCTAGAGCAATTAATTTATGCGTGTTTATACATATATGAAGAAAAGTTGGTTGCTTACTTTGTGCCAGCCTTTGAGCGGCCACTTTCGCTTCTTGTGCAGGTAGCCGCTAAACGACGCCGGCTTCTTCTCGAACTTTTGCCCGTCCTTGAGGCCCTCCATAATTTCCCATTCGCTACTACGACGGCGGCCCTTCTTCGTACGTGTCACAATCTTGGGTATCGTCGGCTGTTCGCCGCCGCCGGCACTCTCCGCACTCAAACTATTTGTTTCCGCACTCGCCTCACTGTCACTGGTTGCATTCTGGCTGTGCTTGGGCTTGATGGACACTTTCGCTGGCATCGGACTGCGCTTCTTCTCCATACCGAACGCACCGCGCCGACTGTGTTTGCTTTCGTTTATTTTTGTGTTTGGGGACACGAAAATCTGCCACAATTTCGTCTCAATTCAAGGCTAACAACTGCTCTCGCTCATATTCATATCCATCCACATGTAATCTAAAATGGAAACAAACAAATCGGCAAGGTCTTCCAAATAAAATAACCATTATGAATTTTTAATTATCATTAAATAATTATAGATCTTTGAAAGCACGTTGTCATTACAAATAATTTCCTAAATTAAAAATTATTTAATACGTAATGCTTCACTTAAATTACTAGATTTAGCCAGACAAAAGTTAAACGATTCAAAAATACAAAAATCGTTTACATTCTTCGTAGTGTACAATTCAACATTTACTTATATTTCGTTAATGATAAAAATCAAACACTTACATTATTCGTTTATTCATCGTTATTGATCGTATTACACTATTCCGTTTGATTCGAGCGCGATTCGGAGAACGATTAACAGCAACTTTTCATAGATTGTAAGGCGCTAAAATTGTTAGATTGTACATAAATACATCCTTACGTCATATATACACATCAAACATTGTCACCCTCTCGTAAACTGACAGATACAAATCCGCAACGTAACTTCTAAAACAACTTGTACGTGAAGCAAGCCTTTACAGTGTCGCCAACGTTCAAACGAAATCTGCCGAAGGTGCGAAATGGTAATGAAGATGCGTTATCACGATTATCACAGCTGGTTGAAGGTAATGTGTGTTTTAAATTCAAATCTACATTTATTGATAAATGAATTATTGTAAATTGTTATTTTGTTTATCATTAATAACGTGCATCATCTCGACCAAAATTTGAATTGTTTAAATACACAACTTGGATAATCAAAACAAATTTATTAAATAAATTAAATATTCGAACAATGTAAGTGAATGTAATTAAAATTAAATCTTGATATGATAAATCTTGACTTACAAATGCTGGAAACTAACTTGATAGTATTTCCGCTTACCAACCTCTAGAAAACAAAATTAAAATATAAAAATTAAACTTGTCTCTTTTATTATTAATATTAATCTTATTAAATTATAAGAAATTCACAATAGTAAACGTGTCAAATATTATAATATATCACAGTACGCTTTCGCTCAAAATACCGTATGTCTCAACGGTCTGCTTACGTTTGAATATTAAAATGCTGCCCCTGCAATAAAACAAAATTAATTAAAACATCGTCGACACAGCACCGATGGATTGCATATTTACATCAGGATGACTTCAATCAACGATAATGTGGCGCTGAATAAATTAAACGCGCCCGGAAACGTTTTGATTGTTGCATTGTAGATGAGCGTGTAGCTCGGCTCGTTCGTCACCATCATCGCCGTCTCGAATGCAACGGAGAGCGCAAATATTTTACCGACATCCTCGGTGGATACCGCTTTGGAGAGTAGTGAGCGTAACATTGGACTGATCACACCGATGAAGATGTTCATCGCACAGCCTAAGTACAGGAAATTGAATCAAAAATTTTCGAAATTATTTAACGCAGTGATCTTCAAACTGTAGATTGCTACGATTCCATGAAGGATCCTAAGGATGAGAACATAGTGAGACATTAAGCATCGAGTAAAGAAGTTCTGTTAGGTAGTAGGGATAGTTAGAGATGTGCTCGGTCTATCTTAAAACCAAGTATATCTCTAAACATCCCTACTACCTACCAGATTTGCTGGATGCTTGACGCGCCTTACTACGTTCTCAGCCTAAAGATGCATTTGCAGGTTACGGAATTTATCGTGAATAGTGACTGGACGTTAACTCTTACTCGAACTTAAGACTTGAGTATTCAAATTAAGTGCAAATATGTTGCAATTGTACGAATAGAAGATAACGTTCAGTTTTATTCACGATAAAATTCGTATTGTGGAAAAACACCCTAAGAATGAAGTTCCACGTTCCGGTAATTGGCCGATCCAGCGTTTTTCCGGAAGACCCCCACTCTTACTTAACTTTATGGCAGTGCATCTACATTTCAATACTGATAAGCAAAATATATACGCGTTGCTATAGGTTTAAGCACAGGAAGGGAGCTTCCGGCAATTACCAGAACGTAAAACTTCGCCTTAGAATAAAAATTTGAAAATAAACTGAAAATAACTGAAATACGCAACAAAATATTAAATGCAACTATAGATAATTCAATTCAAATAAATTGAAAATATGAAATTTTCAACTAAGCACTAAAAGTAATGTTCTATAATACCCTGTTTCCAAAAGGTTCTCCGACACATGAGTTGACAAAGTTTGAAAACCCCTGATCTATCAGCAAAAATAATCACCTATATAAATTTGAGCGTCATTCTTGGCGAACGCCAATATAAAATCGTTGCAAATTTGCAGAACGAATGCGACGATTAGCAAGAACATTTCCGGAAACGAAAGCAATTTGTGTAGAATGTAAACACCGATAAACGTGCCAAATATTAATACGCCCGATTCGATGCCGGAGAAGGTCGTAAAGTGTTTCAGCGTCCAGCCAAACTGCGAGCGGAAGTACAAGTTGGTGATCGTGCTGCTCTTCATCGTCACCATAAACAGGCCCATCGAAACAATCAGTATCAAAATGATTGGACGCTTGTAGTTGTCGCGACGTTTGAATGTCGCGCGGAGCATTTCCTTGATATGTTGCAGCGTGAACAGACTGCGAAATTCCTATAAACGTACGATTAAAATACATCCCGCGAGTGAGATTGCATTAAATACTAGTCGCTCCGGTCGTATTGTATCCTCCAAAAAGAAGTAAATTAGTAGAAAGGCGGTGATCGCACATAAGGCACTAAGTGTATAAACTCCACTGTAGTTTAAGGCCGCAAATACGTATGAGCTACTCGACACTCCCAGGAGCAGTCCCAGCATTATCGATGCTTCCATTACTCCCATCCTGCAATTAACAATAGCTTTGTATCACAAATAACAAAAAACAAAGAAATCAGCGAAAATCGTCCCATCATGCGATCCGATGCGTCAATTAGTTGTATCAAGATATTTCTGACTATAGTCCGCTGACAATCAAACCGGTTGCTAGTCAGAAGTAATGATGAATAGTCAGAACATTTTTTTTGGTTTCGTGGAGTTTAATAAATGGTAATAATGTGGTAGCAGAGTTTGCTTTTACCGCTTCTACATCCAAGTTTTATATCATTTTGAATTTCAAATCATTTACGAAACACAATCGGAGAAAAACGCGAATAATCGACATCGGCAGTAGATCTGTGATTGTCAAAACATTTAAAACCGGTCGAAATATGTCCTAGCGAAAATCCGGTTCCGACTAATTGCTAACCAGTCATTGATTATTGGCATTCAGACTATAAAATCAACAAATTTATTCTGTTGATACGAAGTTAATATTTAAAAAAATGTCGGAATTTTAAACCGTCGTCTGAAGTTAGCAAATTGTAAACCATTAATTTTGTAAATATTAAATGTGATAATTATGTGAAATTGTTGTATTGCAGATAATTATTGCATCAAATATTTACAAAATAAATGTTATTCAAATAAACAATTTTGAAATTCGTCTCTAAAGCATTCCACTTGCAGCAATTATTCAAATACTGCGATAAATAAATAATTCGAATATCATGCGCGTTTTTTTGCTCGTTAAATGCATGACAATGATGAATAGCGTTGATTATTCGCATTTTTACCTCAATCCTCGATTTTCAATCGTTGTAGCATCTGTTATATAACACAAAGTAATCATTATCAGTACACCCATACCGCCCGATAACATAATCGGGACGCTCTCCAATAGTAAACACCAGGGATTCGCGTTCGGGATCAAACTTACGATAATTCGTACTACATACATCAAAAAAGTTCCTGCAAAACTTAATAATTACACCACAATCATGGATTGTTTGGTATTATTTATACCGAATGCATTCGTTAGTAATACGATCTTGCGTCCATTCTTATCCGACCACGGTCCGATGAAAAGGCATACAAAGACGGGAATTAGCGCTGACACTAATCCGGTCGTCATCTGTATCATATTCGCATAAGGTTCCACCTTCTTCTCCAGCGCGATAATTGCGGAATCGTTGAAATTGAGCCCCAATTTCGCGCAATCGCTTTGGTTTTGCTGGAGTATCACGTAGCATGTTCGATAAATTACAAAATTCGTATTTACCGGACCTGCATGAAAAAATTTTTTTTAATTAAATATTACCTATATGGAACATCGCTTGAAATTTAATTATGTAGAATATCGTTATCACCTCTTCATATTAATATTTCATTTATGGTAAATAAACCTAATTGGAATTGGAATTTATTTAACAAAAAAGTATGTTGCGCTAAATTTCTAATACCTGTCGTTTTAATTCGCAAATATAGATAAGACTCTCAATAAAGTTTTAGTAATTTGCATTTCTAATAAATATCTAATTTCAATACATACATAATATTCATATGTAGAAAGGCATAGAAAATAGATAATCCAATCATGTATGAGTATTATGTACGTACGTCATTAATCATGATAATAAAACAACCGAATAAACAAAGTGATACATTGTTAATTAATGAATTAATAATTAAAAATTTAAGCAGATTTATGTTGCGAAATATGCAAATATAGTACGTTTCCTCTATCACCGTGTTTGTTTGTTAATTACGCTAAATTAGGCGCAAAATAATTTGATAATATACGTTCCTGATAATGAAGAGGCGAAAAAGATCAAGAGCAGCGACGCCTCGATGCGGATTTTGATTCCCATCCTGCACGAACAAATAAAATTCCTAAAATTATAAGCCAATTAAATGTCTATTGGATTAATGGTACGTAAACACAACACAAACACACAATACTAACCTAGTTCGAATATTCGCTTATATCATCGTCAATAATCATCAGCTGTAAGTACAACGTTCGCCGTTGGAGTAGTTGATTTTCATATTTTTAATAACCTTGTTATTCCCTGTGATATGAAAATGACTGAATGTATGTAATTTATAAGCGGGCACAATGCGGATCGGCTGCTTTGTTGCGAATATACGTTCTTAAACAAAGCTCATTACTACACTACAACATAATTATAGCCTCCATTCGCGCTATTTTCATGGTCATGAAAGAGAGATAAGTGATTTGCTAATAATGAACGCGTTTAATTATTGCATCGAGCACTTTTGAACTGTAAACACACACATGCGACTTTTCATTATCTTGTCTTTATGTAAATTATATAATAAATGCAATGTAAACATAGAACACATGTTAAACAACAGTTAAATGTCATTCTTTCGATTCTTTCTATCTAAATATATGTTCAACTAGAATCTTGCCACCAGATGAAGTTGCCTAATTTTTAATTGCAATTCTATTCAATTAATAATATAATAATTATTATTTTTTAGTGTAATGGTTGGCGTTGATTAATAAACAAAAGATTGTTCTTAAATAATACTGCTTTAATATAAACAAAACTATATAACTCATTAAACACCACATTGTTCATAGTGTTGCCTACATCACACTAACAAAAATTTGTTGCAATTGTCCGAAGTTGAATAAAACCAATAACAATAATTATTAATAATTTAAATAAGCCTTAAATTACTTTTTGATTATAAAATCTTGCAGCAAACTTCAATTAACATAAATATTTGTAATATTTAATAAAATAAGTGTGTTAAGGAAAACCCCCATTTTTTTCCTTATCGGTCTCGTGACACTCTACATGTGATTTGAAGAGGTTATGTTGCACATGTGAAGAATGCAAACAACACAAATACACAAAAATGAGTGATAACGAAGACCGCGTTGCTAAAAAGCACAGAAAACCACTAGCGGGTAAATAAATAATAAATAATAAAACCAGTACATAATTAATCAACGTCTGTTACTACAGGTCGAAAGGCTGAGAAAAAGGAAACACAGAAGAAGAAAAACCAACCGCCCGATGCAGCTACTGCCCAACAGAATAACCCAAAAGCGTTTGGGTTTAATTCTGCGGTTAAGGCCGAACGTCGCTTCAGACGCAAACAGGACCTCGAGACGAAAAAGCAGCACATTCCTTTAGTCGATCGTTCACCTATCGAACCGCCACCGATATTAATTGCCGTTGTAGGTCCACCGAAAGTAGGCAAAACCACACTCATCAATAATCTAATCAGACTATTTACAAAATCACCGTTGACCAATGTTAAAGGACCTGTAACGATTGTAACAGGGAAAAAGCGCCGTATTTCCCTAATTGAATGCAACAATGACATTAATTCGATGATCGACTTAGCAAAAGTAGCCGATTTGGTGTTACTGCTATGTGATGCCAGCTTCGGCTTTGAAATGGAGATATTTGAGTTTTTAAATATATGTCAAGTACATGGAATGCCACGTATTATGGGTGTTTTAACCCATTTAGATATGATTAAAAGCAAGCAAGCGTTGAAAAACACGAAGAAAACGCTGAAACATCGTTTTTGGACAGAGGTATACGCCGGTGCTAAGCTGTTTTACTTATCAGGAATTCTCTACGGCGAATATTTGCGCAATGAAATAAAGAATTTGGGACGATTTATATCTGTGATGAAATTCAGACCGTTGACATGGCGTTCAACACACAGTTACTTCATGGCTGATCGCTATGAAGACATAACATCACAGGAAATGGTACGAAAGAATCCAAAGTGTAATCGCAAGGTTTGCTTGTATGGATATATACGTGGTGTGCCGCTTAATCGTACTGATCCCATGCACATTGCTGGTTTGGGTGATGTGCACATACATGATATATCTTTCTTGCACGATCCGTGTCCGCTTCCGGATGAATTAAAAAAGCGTGGGCTAATCGAAAAGGAAAGACTTGTCTATGCTCCATTTTCCGGTGTTGGAGGTATCGTCTACGATAAGGATGCGGTCTACATTGAATTGGGCGGCTCGCACAGTCACAAAAAACACCGTGAGGAGGAGGAGGAGGAGGTCAATGGTGAATCGACCGAGATCTTTGCGAATATAATCGAGACGAAGAAGACGTTGGATGAGAAGATGGAGGAATCGGCGATGCAATTGTTCAGAGGTGCTGCCGCATTTACGGGGCAGGAGTTTGAGGAGGAGAAAGAAAAAATGTTGGAGGATACGACTCACACAGAAGAAAGAAAAAACAAGAAAATTATTTATAATTCCGATGATGATGATGAAGAGGGTGATGAAGAAAAAATCTTGGAGGATACAACTCACACAGGACAAACAAAAAACAAGAGAATTATTTTTAATTCCGATGATGATGATGATGAGAACGATGATGATGGCGATGAAGAACCTGAAACCAAGCAAAAAACAAAAAAGGTGACTTTCATGGATGATTCTTATAATTCCGAATTGAGTAGCAATGAGGATGATGAGCAACATGAAACAAAGCCAAAAACTAAAAAGGTGACATTCATGGATGATTCTAATAATTCCGGCTGGAGTAGCCATGATGATGACGATGATGAGGAGGTTGAAGAAAAACTAAAATTAAAGCCAAAAACCAAAAAGGTGACATTCATGGATGATGTTAATAATTCCGGATTGAATAGCAGTGATGATGACGGTGATGAATCAAACGATGATGATGAAGTAACTCACAAGCAATTTAAACATAAAATTGAAGAAAGCGTTGATAGTGGGACAGGTCGTATCAGAAGAAAAGTCATTTTTAACGATGATAATAAAACCGAATTAGAATCGAGTAATGAGGATGAAGATGATGATGATGTTGATGGTGATGACGATGATGAAATTAACATGCCATATGATAGTCAAATGAGCGATGAAGAAGAGGAAGAAGAATTGGATGACGATTTTGGCTTGAAATGGAAGGATAATTTAACCGAAAAAGCGCAGAACATGTTTTTGGAACGTCAAAAATCCTCCAAGAATTTAATGAAACTTGTTTATGGTACGCTAAAACAGAATAAAAATAATGAAAACATGGATGTGGATAATGATAAGAATGATGAAGATGATGAAGAAGGTGAAAGCGAACAAGTTGGAGGTTTATTCCGTAAAGTATCATACGAGGAGCAACGAAAAAGGACTGAACGCGACAAAATGGACATGATCGATACGACGCTATTCACGCCATGGAATGAAGGCGTACGTGATTGGCTCGAAGCCGACAATAAGCAGCTGATTAAAAACTGTTTCGTCACCGGTGAGTGGAAGGAATCTGAAGACGCCGCCGAGTTATTAAAACTAGACGATATGGATATTGAAAGCGACGATGAAATGTATGGCGACTTTGAGGACTTGGAAACAAACACCAAGTTTACGTCTAAAAAACAAAAGGATGATGAAAAGAAAACGGAGGATAAAAGTGATGATGAGGTGGATAATAGTGATGACGTAAAGAAGGAGCAAGATAATCATGAGGATAATCATCAGGAGAGTAGAGCGAAGGCGATAGCAGAAAAAAAGCGCAAATTAAAAGAGAAATTCGATGCTGAGTATGATACAGGAGCAACATACTACGATGAATTGAAACTGACCGCCGAAAAGCAAGCGGAGCTAAACAAATCGGTGTTTGAAAATATGCCCGACGAAGTGCGTGTGCAAGTTGAAGGATACCGTGCCGGCATGTATGTGCGCGTTGAATTCGAAGACGTACCACACGAGTTTATCACGAACTTTAATCCGATTTATCCAATAATCGTCGGCGCGTTGAATATGGGCGAGGAGAACGTCGGCTTTGTGAGCGTTAAAATCAAGAAGCATCGTTGGTACAAGCGCATACTGAAATCGAACGATCCGTTAATGATTTCATTAGGCTGGCGACGCTTTCAAACCCTAGCGCTGTATTCCAAACTTGAAGATAATTTAAAGTATCGCTACTTGAAGTACACGCCAGAGCACATTACGTGCAGCGCACATTTTTGGGGTCCAATTACGGTGCAGGGCACGGGATTTTTAGCGATTTCCAGTTGTGATAATGACATTAATCAGGTGAAGCAGCAAGGATTTCGGATAGCAGCGACTGGTGCTGTTCAGGAATTGGATAAATCGACGCAAATCATGAAAAAGCTGAAATTGGTTGGTTATCCAATGAAAATTTATAGGAAAACCGCTTTTATTAAAGGTAATTTTAAAGGTTTAAAATGACTTAACGCTGGAAGAATTAAAATCGCGTTTCATTCTACGTGTTTTGTGCGTCAATTGCATAGAAGTTCATTTCGTTTCATCCAATGCGCGCATCAATATATGTTTAAGTTAGTTGTTTTCCAATCTTTTATGATTTCCGCCTTCTTTTTGTGTTGAAATAATCGTCGAAATTGTACATTTTTTTAAAATGCTATAAAAATCAGGAAAAATCGAACAAAATTAAATTTTTTTAATATTTCTTGAAAGAAATAAAACAGAAAATTTGAATTTTATTCCGATTTTTGCTGTTACATAATTGGACCTAGTTATGCAACAAGCGACCAAGCGACATTTCCCGCCAAAATAACTTTTTAATGCTATTTGCTTCTCTAGGGTGTGAACTGCAAGTATTGTAATCGCTAGACACGGTAACAGAGTGCAAATATATTATTTTTAACTTTAAACTAAGCGAAATCCCTTTAACTGCTGCCATACTGTCGAAAATCGTTAATTTCTCTTGTAAAATTTGATTTAATTCGCTTGATGGATTGTTGCATAAGTATGTCCAATTTATGTTATTCTTTTATACAGTGTTGCGCCGGTACTTTGAGTATATTCATTTCATTCGCATCAACGCGATCAACAAAGCGAACGATACGATTAATAAACAGAATAGAATGCATCTTCATTTGTACAAATCAACATCTAAAGTAACAATTAAAAATTAATAACGTCACTTACATTATTATTTTTCAAACTTTTTATGATTTGTATGAATTTAATTTAGGAATGTTTACAAGTTCGTTGGAAGTAGCGCGCTTTGAAGGCGCCAAAATCCGAACAGTGTCAGGCATTCGTGGACACATTAAGAAAGCATGTAGTAAACCAGATGGAGCCTTCCGTGCCACATTCGAAGATCGAATTTTAATGAGTGGTAAGTAAACAAAGGCATTACTACTCTATGCAGCATCTAACAACATTACATTTTTAAAAATCTTTTAGATATCGTTTTCTGTCGCACATGGTACAAGGTTGACGTGCAGAAGTTCTACACGCCTATTACGAATCTTCTACTACCGACCGAGAAAAAATCGTGGCGCGGTATGCGTACCAAAGGACAAATCAAATACGACGAGAATATTAAAGTTGTGCCAAATAGTGATAACCTATATACGGTAAAAGCGTATTTATCGTTGATTTATTAATTTCCTATAATTTGGATTTAATTTGCAGGAAATTAAACGTACTCCCAAAGTGTTCAAACCGTTACATATTCCGAAAAAGCTGCAAAATGCGTTGCCGTACAAAACTAAACCCAAGATGAATGCCAAGCTGGATAAAAATCATCAACCTATTGAACGTGTGGCTGTGATACGCGAACCGGAAGAGCAAAAGGTTAGTATCAATTTGGTTGATTTGTTGCTTGCCTGATAGTAGTTATTAATCTAACACTTTTCATTTAAACTTTCCAAATCTAAGGTTTTTCACATTTGCTCTAATAAAGCAGTGATGGGCAACTTTTTTACCATGTTGCGCGCCAAAATATAATGAAACAATTTACAAATTTGGGATATTTTGATGAAAAAATACATAAAATTCTAAAATTTGCTATAAAAAAATGTCAGATTTGCAAATTTTTGCACTTTTTTGTAAATTCTTCTTATTTTTATGTAAATTCGGTCTTTTGACACAAATTGTCTTAATATATTTCGAAAATTTGAGAAATTTTAATGAAAAATACTGCAAAAACAATCGGAAGAGTTTTTTTTCGAGGGCTGTATTGTCCACCGTTATAATTAATAAAACATGGTTGACTTAAGACTTGATTATTTTCAGATTCATCATATGATGAACATGATTCGCACAACGTACCAGCATAAAGAAAAACGGATAAGGCAAGAAACCAAGGCAAGATTAGCGGAACATAGAAAATATATCGAACAGCAAGAAGAGTATAAAAAGACTAAGGCGAAAGCGCAAAAGAAAGCAGTGTCTCGTAGGCGGACCAAACAAGAAATTTCAAATCAAAAGAAAGAGCAAAGATCATCGGGGGGCAAAGGGCGCAGAAACGCAGAAGATTAATTGTTTAATAAAAAAAATTGCTAAGAAAATTGACTCTAGGGATTAAATTGAAATCAATTACTTGAATATTTAATTAATTAATAAAATATATATTAAATTTCCAATAGACTATTGCACATCGAAATTTTATAAATAAATGTTATCTAAATGTGATGATCGTACTACCAATGGAGTCGTTCGATTCTATATGATTTAGTGCCTTTTGTACGTCACCAGGATGGAACACTTTTTCTACCAGTGTGCGCAATTCGCCATTCAACACCATTTCATGTAGAATATCCAACGACTTGAATGATAAATTTAAATCGTCAAAATCGTAGAATTTATAACCGAGAATATTTCTCTGTAAACAAATTACCATCTACGTGAGATAAAACATACATTTGTATAAAAAACACTAAATATTTCAGAAAATTATTTGCACTGATCCAGGTTTCTAATTATCATTTCTTTCAAGTGAAAAAGGGATTTGTGCAGAACACCAATTATTCTTTAGAACATATGACGATATGTAGACCAGGGGGCAACCTTTTTATATTGTGGGCCAAAATAAACTTAAATTTACTTATTTATTTTGATAAGAAAACACACTAAATTCTAGATATATAATCTAGGCTTTTTTAATTGGTGTGAATTGTTTTGAAGTCTGTTATGATTTAATACAAACTTAATGTCCTAAAAAATACTGTTTCGAACATCTTATGGTGCACGAAAAGTCGAAAATGATTTCATCATTTTATCAATGAATAAAAACCTGGATTGGTATAAATAAATTTTGTGAAACAAAAATAGTACACGTTAGCAATAATATTAACAAAATAAGCGCGATAATACTTACATAAAAAATAGTTTTTATCTTTAGATACCCGTAAAAAAATAAGGTCATTATCGATCCGTAGCTATCAGAGACCAGCTGTCGTTGATTCGTCGTATAATAATTTCGACAATACACCCGAAACACATCCTCGTTGATACCGCACTTTCGCGTATTGATAATCACATCAAATTTATCACGCAGCTCCAGCTCTTTTATTAATAATTTTGCCTGCTCCTCAATCGTCGTCACGTTTAAATCATCTTTTGTGCGTTCGCGCGCTTGATCGGTGATGATGAGATCGCTGGCGCCGAGCGCTCGCGCTACCGGACTCGCCCGCTCATTGCAATTCGTTGTTATGTGTGCGCCCCAATTCTTCAACACCTGGATAAGGACACAGCCTATTGGCGTACAACCACCCTGCACGAAAATACTAAACATTTTGAAATAAAGTTTTTACATGTATAAGAAATAATAATCATAGCAAAACAAACCGTTTATTAATCGCATTGTGTGGGGTTAATTTGCAATGTTCGAGCGCTTTCAGTGCCAAACTACCGGCGAATGCCAGAGTGCAGGCGCCTTCGAAACCAACCACGCTCGGTTTTTTCGAAACTTTATAGTCGGGAACCAGTACATACTCGGATAGAGTGCCAGTCGACCAAAATGGTACTGTCGTCCATACTTCATCGCCGATCTCGAATCGTGTAACGCGTTGACCTATATCAACTACAACACCAGCACAATCTCTTCCAAGCGTTACGGGAAGGTCATGTTTGGTGCACTAAAAAACAACAACCACAATATTTTATCGAGGAATAAAAGCAAACTCAATAAATATTAATTGACAGATGTAAAAATTGTAAAAACGTAAATTAAACATATTAAATGGAAAAAATTCGCTTATAGATTAAAAAAATCAATATTAAGGCGTTTGATTTAATAGCGAATTATTTAATTTTATTTAAATTGGCTTACATTTTGTTAAAATGAAAATAGCAAACTCAACAACAATTCGTATCAAACTGTCAAGTAAATTAAAAACGATAGCTGATGTAAAAATCATAAAAAAAGCAAATGAAACCTAGTAAACCAAATGTGAACAAAATAATTCGCGTGTAGGTAAAACAATCCATGTTATGCTTTCGATTTAATAACAGATTATTCAATTTTACTTAACCCTCTCAGTTGTAAATTGATGATTTTTGACTTGAAAATCAACAAACAAAAATAAATTTCAAGTTTATTACACATACCTAAACATAGACTATCCGTCATTCCTTGCATGAAAACATATCGTTTGCTAGAGATGCAGTTAGATCGAAAAAGCTAATTCTAAAGGTATAGAGGTTCAAGTCTGGCAAAGGGAGGCTTCATTCTAAATGTATATAGAATTAATAAATTCAAAAACTAAAACATGACGCCAAATAGAATCATTGCGGCTGAAGGGGTTAAATTCAGTGCCTAATTTATCATAAGGCAGGCAAGGCCAGCGATTAATTGGGGCCCATAATGCGCTCTAAATATGATATTTTAATAAAGCGGTTCTTAGATTATCAATCAAATAAAAATGTTGTGTCAAGGATCTCTATTTTTTCTTCTTTATAGGATTGTAGTCTTTATTATTTGAAATTCCACGAGATTCCTTGCCGCAATTATAGGAAAACTTGAAAAACGTTTAAAATAAGAAATAGATCTTATTTTGCCTAGACTGTGGAAGTCAAAATTAGATCCTGATTAAATGAATTTACGTTTGGCAAGAATTACAATGACGTGCTAAACAATAATTAGTTTCAAACTGTTATTAGTAAGTTACCGAATAATAATAATGAAGCTAATAATTTGCCAAAAATACATTCGATTTGAAGATAAATTGTTAAATTTACGTCTTTTAATTAATTGTCATTCTTTGAATTCGTCTCGACTACAAATCTACAATGTAATTGAACATACCGGCAAGTTGTGATTTAACAATTTACGTAGCGTGCGCCCATATCCCCTGCAAATTTCAGCGTCAATCACTTGAATTGAGGCTGCTTTCACCGAGATAAGGACCTCATTTTGTGCGCATGTTGAGGATATCGTTGAATCTTCCACGCTTAAAATATACTGCAACACAACACAATGCTCATTTAGCTGGTGCTACATACAATGAATAATAGACATCTACCTCCGTGTTGTTTTCATTCGAAATAGTGCATTGTACGGCTTTGACATGTCGGAGAACTTTCGGCGGATCTTGCATTGAAATTCCAATTGTGACTCCAATCACACCGCCAATTACGATTCCTATACATATTATATAAATATCCCTTTTCGACCCTACAAAATAGAGGTAGATATTTACAAAAGTAAATCCATTAAAACGAAATCATACATTTTGACATAAAAACCTTCTTCAAACTATTTAACAATTTTCTTGGATTGACGTAATAGAATACAGTACATTTGACCTCATCGGCGACAGCCAGAAATTGAAACCACAATTCACGAACATAATTTCGAAGTTCGACCGATTGCGGACTGTTCACATACGAAACAAAACAGTCCTTCCATTTTGTGCTTTGCTCCCCCAAGAGTCGCTTACCCTCAACCGCTGCATTTCCAAATTGATACTGCAATAATAATGATACACACAATAATTACAATATTAAGCAAAATTACTTGAAAGTTTTCGAGTTTCTGTGAGCTTCGAAACAAAAACTCATCCATAATTCGATCAACGCTAATTACATAACCTAAAAAATGACTGGTGCACTGCTATTTAGCATATTTGTTGTGCGGTATCGTTTTTCTAACTAATTGAAAGCGTTCATTGCTATATTTGCTAGAAGAGAATGAAATTCGTTAAAGGTGATATTAAAAAATAAAAAAACTGGGAGTGTACTTACGATTACACTCATCGAACAGCTGATCGCAAACTACAAACGCTTCAAGCAGCACAAATTGAAGGCGATCGTGCAAGCGCAGGTATTAATCCAATATGCAAAGAACGATTACGAATTGATAAAAAGGGAACAAATACGTACAACTACACTGACATCGATTGAAAATCAAAATCAAATTGTTTAGTTGGTAATCGCTATCAACTATCAACAGGGGATATATTTATTTACGTGCGGCTAATTAAAACGTCAGACGAGCTATAAATACACATTATTTTGGTTCGGAAATACAATGGGGAGATAAATTTGGAAAAGTGCATTAATATCTTTTGTCAACACGAATGACATATTGCCATTGGTATGGCCTCGATTTCTAACATCGATGATAATATGCAAGCGTTTTAGGTTGGAGTTGAAATTGGAAGCGATGAATGTGTCGGTGAATGGTACCGGTGGAGGTATGAAAAGAAAGCGAGATCCGATATTTCGACCATCCGAGAAAAAACTACTATTGGACCTGGTGCAGTCCAGCTTTCAAGTCATCGAAAATAAAAAGATTGACGGAACGAATAATAGGCTTAAAACAGTTGAATGGGAGAAAATATCCCATAATTTTAATGCGGAAACGATTCATCAGCCACGAAGTGCTAAAGTACTAAAGAATGCTTGGGAAAATCTTAAGAAAAAGGCGAAAGCAAGTACTGGTTTTGATAAAAGGCATCATTCCGCTATAGGTATGAAATTGGTAATATCACATGAACCAATTTAACGGTTCTCTGCTTTAGATGGTGAAGTAGAGACTAGAGAAGTGGATGATCCGATTATCGAGAGGGTTTTGTCGATTATCGGCAATGGGGCGATGGTTACAAATAATTCGTACGAGGAGGATTCACATTCTGCGGCGATGCGTCTTTCTGGTGAGCGAAATTCTTATTAGACAATATTGGAAAAATATTAGTATTTCCAAATGTTTTATTCACGCTTGTTTTGCTGTTGTTAAAATCAGTCTCAGTGCTAAAAAGACATTGCAGCGAATTATTAGTTTTAAATGTTAATAATATATAAAGTCACTTAATGAATTTATGGTAGGAGTATAATATCTCGAGAAACGTAAAATTTTTATCTTATTTTTATGAGGTTTTTCGCCCTTTTCAGTAAAAAAAACCGTTGAATTTTTAATCGTCAGCATACAAAAATTTTAAAATTCCTTGGATAAATGTGAAAATTGTAGAAATATGATTTTTTTTCGGAATAATAGTAAAATCGCAAAAATTAATACCAGCTCACAATAGCTTAATATAAATTTATTTTTAATTAAATTTTCTAGCTGCCACTGAAATTGGAAATGAAGAGGCAATAGAAAGCGAAGATGTCGATGCAAGTCTTGAAAAAACTTGATAAATAATCAATTTAATATTTAATTTGATGTTACTTATAGAATTTGAATGGATCCTCACCGCACAGCGATACGATCGAAGAGAAATTCGATCCGCTTCGATTGGAGATTGAACCGGCTCAAATACAAACAACACATCCTATTACTATACTAGATTTTGATGCGTCGCCACAAATACAATCATCTCAATCCCCGATCCTGCTAGCATCATCGACGCCACGCAACACGAATAGCAGGATTGGCAGGTCGATGAATGTGATGCCATCGTCAGCCGAACGCTTAGCCGAAAATCGATTGAATAGTTTGATTACGACCAGTGAACAAGCGTTCGAGGAGCATCAGGCGAAGATGCGGATCATGCGATTGCAGGAACAACAGGAGGAGGTGAAACTCTTGCAGGAAAAGACGAAATTGCTGCAGGAGAAAGAAAGACTAAGGCATGAGGAGATAAAAACTAAAACCTTATTAATAGAGCTAGGAAAAAAGTGACATTATGTTTAATAAAGTAATATAATTTTTAGCTGTAGGTTTAAATTATAATCTAAGTTGTAAAAAATATATAAAAAATGAAATACATTGTTTTTTACAATGAAATGCAAAAGGTTTTATGCAAGTTTTGGGCATATGGCCACGGGAGGCAAAGTTTTAGTACAACAATGGATTATTTAAGCCCACCTATTAATGTAAATAAAATAATATAAAGTTTAGTAAATAGATGATTTTAGAAGGCAGCTTAACTTGACATATGAACGGTAAGTTGTTGCAATTTTTGCTTTTAACTTCAACTTGTTATTTTTTTGAGCATTGATTACGCTCAGTCAAAAACATCTAATTATATAGATACAGGAGAAAGTCTCCGTCTTATAAAACGGCATCGATTTTCTTGTTTTTCTGGTCTTAAATTACTGTCGCCAACCAATGACAAGCGTGCCATAGGGTTTGTTATCTATAAAATTCGTTAAAAATCTTATGATAATGCGTTGCGCAAAAGATGAATTGACACGATTGAGTAGTCTACAGACTGGAGAATCTTATTACCTCCCCACCACTGCCTATATAAATTTTCATTTCTTTCCTATCACTATCTATAGAGCTACAACAAAAGTCTCGTTCATATTTGAATGACTCACGTACGTATGTAGTTACACCGCTACTTCCACCTGTAATTGTAATATCCACCTATCATTATAAATTACGGAAGCTAATAACAAATTGGAAAAATATTTATATTCAGTTTAATCACAGCTATTATTAATATGTCCTGGAATCCTAAACAAAACCCAGTATAGGTATTACATTTCGTAAACAAAAAATGAATACATTAAACATTGCTTTTGCATGTCAAATATTGTTGTTAATATCGCAAAGTGTCTCGATAAATTTTGATGTAAGTAGCTGACCAACATGTGGAAATTATTTTCATATTTGTAAATTTAGTTTCATCAAACTCGGTACAAGGTATTGCTGGAAAGTGGCAAAGTCGTTAACTACTCTTCGGATTATTATGAGCACTTCGAAATGTTCACATTCAATACGCGCAAAGAGGGAATTCTGTTGAATTCAACTGTAACTTTAAAGATCGATCTTGAACAGCAAAAAGTATTACTGCAATTAATTAACCATTGATGTTACGAATTATAATTTTAGTTGCGTCTACAACTATTTCAATTTCTTAGCAATGAATATCGCCGGACATCAATTAATTTCTTTGTAAATGCTTGCCAAGGGCTAAAGTATGGCTTTTTTGGGGTTGATGTATGGAAGACAACCAATGGCAATTTTACGGTCTGTCCACTAAAAAAGGTACAGCATGAATAATACAATGTATGAAATTAAAAATGTTTTTAAAGGGCACTTATAACATATGGAACTATAAACCGAATTCAGAAAAATTTCCACCGTATTTGCCTGAAGGACGATATAGACTTTTTATGCAACAAATCGAAGAGAACACTGAAAGGATAGTTTACACTAACATAGTGCATGCTAGGATTGAAAACATAGTACGAAGTAAAAACTAAATGTCATCATAGATAAAAAAGCTATTGTTGATTTTACATATTTCTATGGTCGCAATAAATATGCTTTTAAATTTTAATACTACTTTTTTTGCTTCCGTAAATATTAGGCTGATGTCTTAATGTCATAGATTTTAGAGTTGAATATAACATTACACTTCATCTAAACATTCTGTTTTCATAATTATATTTCCTCATGTAAATTTATTATTGTTGCATATATGATGAAATTGAAGCAAGAAATTATATTTTACTAACCTTTGACAAAATATGATCCACCTTTTCAACAATACATGAAAAACGACACTTTTTTGTATTTTCAATGACGTTTATCGAAAATAATCAAAAGACAAGAATATTTTATCTGCTTTAACTGGAGTAACAGAAGTTGGGTAAAAAAATTGAATGCTTGCGTAGAAAATAAGATGATACAAACTTACAAAATAAAATTTGTCGAAAGTTGTTTCAAGTATTCCAATGGTTAACACATAAGGAGGAAATAAATAGTAAACAATAAATGAAATTTATTAAGATAGAACAACAATATTGTTTGAATTCATGTCATTTAATTTTTTAATAATAATACAATAACATTATCTTCTTATTTTGAAAAGATTTAAGTTAGACTATGTTTTCAATCCTCCCATACATTGCAAGAGTGAAGAGTACCTTTTCGGAATCATTGTCGACATGTGATACAATTACTTTATACCGCCCTTCAGGAATAAATGGTGGAAATTTGGTTGCATTAAGTTTGTAGTTCCATATTTTATATGTTCCCTTTAAAAATGCATTTTTTTAATTTCACAAATTGTCGTAAATGTTTTATTCACCTTTTTCAGTGGACAGAATGTATAATTTCCATTTGTTGTTCGCCATACTTCAGCGTCAAAATAGCCATATTTTAACGCTCGGCAAGCACTTACAACGAAACTAATTGCTGTTCGACGATAGAGATTGCTAAGAAATTGAAATAATTGTACGCGCACCTAAAATTACTGTTTATATCATCAATCGTTAATGAATTGCCATAGCACCTACTTTTAATTCATCAACATCAAATTTATAACTCATCGTTAGATTTGTTAGAATTCCATGTTTGCGCGTATTGAATGACACGAGTGTGAAGTAATCGTAATAATTCGGATCAAAATTCTCGAGTTTGCCACCTTCAATGAAGACGTTGTAGCGATTTTGATTAAACTAAATTTACAAATAAATTAATAATTTCCACCCTTTAGTTGGCAACTTACATCAAAATTTATAGAGACACTGTGAGATATTAACAGCAGTAGCTCATAATATAAAATAACAATTGATATTTTTAATGTATACATTTTGTTAAAAAGTAATTGCTGAACTAAAAGTTTTTTTGCGTTTCCAGGATATATTAATAATGTTATTAAAATGAGTGTTACCAATGGCAATTTGTGATTACTCTCATTAATTTAACGATAGGAAATTACAATCATAAGTTGCAGATATATATCCATCTATATGTAGTCATAGAACCTACACGATACGATCAATAATTAATTAATAACGTTATTACATTTGTTTAATAATAAGGCAAACTATTAATTTATGGAAAGTTGTGCAACTTAGTCCTAAAAGATTGTACGTATACTATATCAGCATTTTGATATTTATTAGGAAGACAAAATATGGATTCCCAGCGGTAATTCTTACACGTCAAAATAGGTACCCCTTGACGCTAATTTGTAATTCAAGACAGGAATTCTTGGACAAATTCGGAAAGTGGTCAGTTCTCGATGACATATATCCGAGATGGTGTAATTTATTATACCAACTGTGCCCAAACTGCAGCATTCTTTGCATTCTTTTCATCGTTTGTAATAGTAGAAAAATTAAATTACTTATTTATTTATATATCTATCTATTATTTTATTTATAGCATAATGTATTGGTATATCTGGTACAGGAAAATGTAGCTCTTATCATCACTAATTTTGGCCACCCCTGTATTATACAATTGGTAATTTCTGTTTCTGGTAATAAATCTTTCTGGCA
This sequence comes from Adinopsis sp. GC000173, assembly GCA_030264715.1. Taxonomy (NCBI): domain Eukaryota; kingdom Metazoa; phylum Arthropoda; class Insecta; order Coleoptera; family Staphylinidae; genus Adinopsis; species Adinopsis sp. GC000173. Next base: position 183,808 of record JARJDW010016128.1, on the reverse strand, counting down.
CCAGAAATAAATTATAATAATGTCTCAAATCAACCATTTTTCCAGTTTGAAATTAAACTATCTGAAATTTATGAAGCTGACATATCATTCTACACATAGTATACTGTTTCGCATGGTACAATTGAAGTGAGTTGCCTGCATCTTTACAAATAAATTGCGGCCTAGACAACAAGTAATTCAAACAAAACTCGAACATTGATTGAAAGAGAATTGCCTGTTTTATGAATGCCTGCCGTTTCTTCGCTGGATTAACAACGTTTAAATAGCCGAAACTCATTGCAAACTACTTACAAACAACTAAATGCACTCCAAAGGAATTGCCCGCTTTTTGCAAAATGCTGCGCCAACTTTAAATTAACAACCTATGTTTCTACATCGGCTTTCAATTTTCAATTACTTACGTATTTATATTACGTTATATTATATTGTACATTAAACCTAATACTATACTACTTTGTCGCAAAAAATATCTATAAGTTTACCGGTCCACAAATAAGAAAAGATTGAGAAACACTGTTCATAAAGTCAGATTCGGATTTTAAGCATCGAATTCCTTCGTAGCAATGTTGTAACTTTTACCTATATAAACAAACATGTTGTCCTGTATTATTGATGCTGGAAATAAATAAATACATAAACACAATTTTATGCTATTTTTAATGTAATCAGTTTATCGCAATTTTGCATAATTTAATTTTATCAAGAAAATCGCATTGCATTTCCATGGCTTCAACTGCAAAATAACATTTTATATTGTGAATAATATAAATATTTACCATTTTTTAGCGATGCAACCAGCTTACTGCATAATATTTTTACTATCTTCACTTGTGGCGACATATAATGTTAATGTACGTATTTAATAATAGAAGAGGTTTATTTGTAATACGTTCAAATTTAAGTTTAATCAAAATCGCTACGATATGATACTTGAACGAGCTGAACTGAACGAATGGAATCCAGATGTAGTAGATTATGTCAAGTTGATTTCATTCAAGACACGCAATAATGGAATTTTGTTGAATTTCACAACAAGTTTCAAAAACGATGTCGTCAATGAGGTTAAAGTATAAAGAAGCCTAATGTATTTATTAGAAAATTGAAGGAATAGTTCATTTTTTCCGATTTTAGATGCATGCACAAGCATTCCAGTTTTATAGCAATGAATATCGTAAAACCACGATTGATTTAGTTGTAAGTCAATGTCAATTAATTAAAAGCGGATATTTTGGTGCCGATTTGTGGAGAACAACAAATGGGAATTTCACGACTTGTCCATGGAAAAAGGTTGGTATATTAAAGTTTTTACTTCTTTATTAGCGTAATTCCCTTTTTAATATTGCGTTTGCTAGAGAAGTAAGAAGCGTCTGTATTTCTGTTGTCTCCTTTACACGTAATAAATAAACAATGACAAATTAACGCAAAATACAATTTTGCCATTCATTTCTGTAAGCATGAATTTTCATTTTTTGCGCGCTTGCGTGCACTGCCTGTCTGAACAATACTAACAATGCATTTATTAAAAACTATGGCGAGTGTTCTTTTGTGCAATCATGAAAAGACTTGTTAGATGTTACATATATATGTTGTGCTCCTTTTAAATTAAAATGTTGTTGTTGTTTTTAAGCAAGTTTCAAACGATTCTGATCCTAGTGAAAGAATACGTAAAGATTATAATCGTTTGAAAATATTTTGAGATAGAAATCGGGTTAGCATAGTATTATACAATTGTAAAAATTGTTTTCAAAATTCGCCGAAATAATAGGGCGAATGCAAATATCCAATGTCGAATTTAAAATTTGCTGACTTAATAGCCAAAATATATATACGCAAAAGAAGCATAAGAGGTTACTCTTTCATTTTGATCAGAAGATGGACGTCATATGCTCGAATCGTTAATAAAATAGATCTGAAGGAGCAATCTTTTGTGCTCCGATTACATAAATGTATTGATTATTAAATCAGCAATTTTAAATTCGAATCACATATTAACTATCAACTATAGTAATATTCGAAAATAGGGTAAAATCTATAATTTTTGTTTAGCAATTTAAAAATTTATTACACATTGTTTTCAACATTTAAAAGTAAACATACACGTTTAGAGGTGTGATATGTTATATCAATATTTTTTATTGTCGATAAAATTCCATAAAAAGTATACAAGTTACAGGTATTAAATTTATCTAAAAATATTCGCCAATAATGTCTACATAATATTTTTCATTTTGTTTTAGGGAGTGTATGCTGTATGGAACTATCAGCTAATATCATCAAAATTCCCACCATTAATCCCCGAAGGACGCTATAAATTGTTACTCGCAACGTTCGAACATAAAACGAATATAAAAATGTACACATTCACAATTTATGTCAACATTATATACAAAGTTTAAAACATTTAACATACAATAATGAAATTGTCATGAATGTTCATGGTGCTTATTGATATGGTGAAATTCCTCTGGATGTTCAACAACATAATATACATAAATAAATGGTATTGCAACAATAATAACAAAAACGCAAAGAATTAAACAAATCACCGATATGTCGCCGTCGGCGCCGTTGCACGACCACGAATTCGCCGTGATTGCGTGCGGTTCCTCGTTCGGCAGCAGGCGTACCTCCTCATCGTCCAACGTTTCATCGAAGAAACTATCGGACGGTTCGGGCGACTTTGCTATAATATTACTGTTGAATATAACAGCATTCACGCTTGTAGCTGCATCATCTGCATCGCCAACCGCTAGCTTATCCTTTATCACATTCGCATCGATAGTTTTCTGGTCGACGATAGCGTCAATCGGCGAATTATTGCCGCTTTCATGCACGGAGGGTATTGTAAATGGTCGTGCCGGTACCTTAATTTTCGTTCGCGCATAAATCTCATTCTCCTTGTGTATGTTATTCAAACGTTTCAGTTCAGCAATCTACAAAATAAGCAGCAAATTAATTGTATCCATCCTTTGTTGGGTACGTTTCGAATTATTTACTGGGCAATGGTAACGTATTGATAATGCCTGAAGCGTGTCGCCTTCTTGTATGATGCGTTCTACGGTGGGAATTTCTTTGTGCGTTGGTTTTCGTATAAGCAGTTCGGTTTCATCGTTACTCTCATCGCTATCTTTCGAAGATTTGTAATTATCGTTGTTCCCTTTTAATCTATAATCAGGTGTTAGATAAATTCACATTTCCTACTTAATATACTACCTTTGTCTTTTCATTTGCTGGTGTCTTAATTACTAAATCCTGTTACAATATTGTTTGAAACGTAGCTTTAATTTAAAATGCATTAGCAAATAGGTAATCGCTCTATTTTGATAAAGCAAACGTCATTATTTGGTTTTGTAGGTTAAACGTCAGGCTGAGTTCCAATTAGATATTGAGTCCAGTTGCCTCTCCATTACAAACTATCATTTTCTATTTACAACCATTATTTATATAACTAAAAATTCATTTCCAATCATTCCAAATATCATTGCATATTAATTTTGTAAAACAAATACGATAACATTTCTTTTTAACTACACTTTCTGTGATGGTGATTAGAACGCAGCCGTTTAGTTGAGATGCAAACCAGCACATTGCCATTTTATTTGTATTTCTTTCAAATTCAACAAATTACATCTAACTTTATATTTTCTTTCAACTTAATTCAAACTTACTACGTTATTTAACGTAAACAATAAAATTACAGTGTAACAAGTGTCTACTGACAATTATTGTAACATTCAATATATCAGTGAACGAACTCAAAACTGAATCAAATAAAATTCAATCATTTTCGGAAAAAAACATTTAATTGATTTATAAATAATGGACGCAATCAACAACGGCGATTATTTTAATAGCTATCAAGATTTAGATGTAAGTATCGTATACAAATTTATAAAAATTTAATTACAATTTTAAGGTTAGGTTTATGTTTACCACATGTGAGGTGTATCTTTGTTTAATGATATACGCATAGTTAAAAATTTGAAAAGTAACACCTTAATAATAACATGTACATTCATGTATATCATATTCCATAAATAATATTGAAATTCATTTAATATGAAATGTCATCGTTCAATGTTAATATTCAAAGATTATGATTATAATATATAAATATTAATACGTACATGCACCATTTCATAAACTTATTACCCAATTACAATGCTAATATAGAGCTGGAATTTTGGTATAGCTAATAAGATGTGATAGATTAGGTATAAAATTACAATCACCAATACCAAAACTTGCAATAAGATGATATTCGCTTTGATCGAATTGAATTTATGAGCGAGCAAGTTCATCCTTGATTCAATACTAAATTATTTTGAATAATTGTTGAAATTTATATTTTCATCGAGGCTATAAATATAAAACAATAGTCTATATATTTGAATTTTTAGGTGCATAAATTAATGCTTCGGGATTTGGTGCGCAATGATGCGTATCGTAAAGCAATTTCGGATAATGCGGATGAAATCAAAGGGAAGATCGTGATGGATGTTGGTGCCGGCAGTGGTATTCTTTCGGTTCTTTGTGCGAAAGCTGGCGCCGCAAAAGTGTACGCAGTTGAGGCAAGCGATACGTATCAAATTGCCGAAGAAGTTGCTAAGGAGAATGGATTTGAAAATGTTATACAAGTTTGTAATTAATATTAATTTTTAATCTTAAGCCATATTAATGTAATGGGTTGTTTTTTTGGTAGGTAATTCATAGTGCTGTTGAAGATCTCCATTTAGAAGGTGATGAAAAGGTGGATATTATCATATCGGAATGGATGGGCTTCTATTTGCTGCATGAGGGGATGCTGGACAGTGTTATTGCAGCACGGGATAAATTTTTAAAGTCGGATGGTTTGATATTTCCCGAATCAGCAACCATATACGTCGCCCCATGCAGGTTATTATTCATTTATTATTATTTGTAAAATCTAAAAAATTATGGAACCAATTTTTTATACTGTACAGTCGCATTTATACTTTGTTTCTTCAAAAGTGGCACATATGTTTTTTTTTTGGTTTAGATGTAAATTGAAAAATTGCCAAAGATAATTTGTAGTTGTAAAAATTTTATACTACAATGTATTTCATTTATTATAATAAGTCTCTTTTTAGTATGCCAGATATGTTTGATTATTGGGAGGACGTTTCCGGGGTTGCAATGCGATCTTTTTCAAAACACCTTCGCCTTAAAGCCTCCCAAAAACCAGAAACCGCTCAAATTGATCCGAACAATATGATCGCCACACCTGAAGCATTTTTCTGGTTTGATTTGAAGGACGTGAAACTCGAGGAATTGAATGAAATAAAATCACAACTAATATTTGTATCGAATCGGGCAGGAATCTTTCAGGGTGTGTCGATATGGTTCACCTGCACCTTTCCATCATTCTTGAAAGAACCGGTGATTTTATCGACCGATCCCGACGACCTGCCGACTCATTGGAAGCAAACGACAATCGTGATGCCGAACGAGACATTAATTGAAGAAAATGAGCCGATTGCGATGGAAATCTCTTTGAAGCGAAGCGCGGATAATGCGAGGCGATATAATATCGAATTGACAATGTTAGATCCGAGTGAAATTGAACATCCTGAATATTGCAGTTGCTATATGACGAAATGTATATTAGCGAAAGCTGTTTTAGAAAAATACGAACGTAATGAAATGGTTGAACAATAAAACACACTTTATTTGATTAACCTTTTGCTACTTTATAAACGATATTTCCAAAACATGCCATTGAAAAGAGTGGCGTATTCGTTTTGGATTCAAACAATTCAAATATTAATTTATATTTGCCTTCCGGAATTAGGGGGGGAAGTCTTGTTGAATCCATTTTATAATTAAACAACAAGTAAGTATTCTATAAAATAAAATCAATTATTGTAGATAAGTAAGTTGATTTGAAATTGAAATATATCAATAAACATTCATTTGTGTTTTTATTACTACCTTCAAGAGTGGGCAATTCGTAAAATTGCCCTGTGTCGTTTTTGCAGATTGCAAGCCGACATAATCGTATTTTAAACAATCACACCAACTAACTACAAAGTTCATATTCGTTGGACGATACACATTACTAAATAATTGTAATATTTTAATATTTATCTAAAAATAATTGCATTTGGTCAACGAAAATGTTATTTTAAGAGTAATTACTTACTTTTATATCTTCCAAATCCCTGAAATATGTTATGGTAAAGTTTATTAAAATGCCCTCCGATCGCGTTTTAAACGATTTTACTGCAAAATTTTCGGATACCTCCGGATTATTAGAAATGCCTTCGGCTCTTTCCATCACCAGATCGTACATATTTTGATGAAACTAAAAATTTAAACTAAATTTTTGTTTTCATTTTATTTGCTAATAGTATAATGCAATACATTAAATTCCATTGCGCCATTACTAGATTCAAAGTTGATTGATGCTAGAATTAACAAAATTGTGAACATGTTAGCTGGCTGCGTACGATTTAAACAATGTTACGGTAATGACGCATAATATGCTAACATTTAACATTGGATTTTTTTGACCATTAACAATCAAAAATAATTTTTTAATTATGTTTATTTATAATTATCATAATGAGTAATGTCATGAATTCGTTGAACAAAAAATATAAGATTGTATATCATTGGTTTGAATTACATTCGATATTGTTTTTACTATGAAAAATAATACACCTAAAACATTGCTTAAAGGCGGTGGTTTTAAGACGCTCAAGGCTTTAATTATGCGTCAATTTACGGAAAGTAATTTATTAGCTATAATCAGGGCCGGATTAAGGTAGATTGAGGTCTTAAGTAAAAACCCTAATGAGGCCCAATAGGAAATTTAAGTAAGGATTGGGCATTTCTTATTGGTACTCATTGGTGCTCACTGGTGATCATTGATGCTCACTGATGCTCATGGTGCTCACTGGCCTTCATTGGTGCTCCCTGGTACTCATTGTACTTATTGGTGCTCACTGGTGCTTACTGGTACTCGTTGGTGCTCACTAGGTGTTTCAGTCTCTCAGTTTCTTTTTAAACATCTTAATTTTACAACAATTTAAACTGCAATATGTTTGAATAATTGTATTAATATTAAACGATTTCAATATAGTAAACAATATAATAATTATTGTACTAACATTATTCATTGATAATTATAAATACATTTCAACTGATGTTAATATATACGCCTAATTTACAGTAGTCATCAATGCTATTTAAATATCATCCGAATAATGATGTATTTGCCAATAGTGGCCGTAGCGCTTATACAAAATGCACTTTGTGGAAGAAAATTCAACGTTCAACTTCAATTTCAGTTTCATCAAAATTTATACAATTTGGTACCGGAACAAAACTTATGCCGATAAACAAATTCGACATCGAGCGTACTTTTTACTCAACTATGCCTTCGCTTTAATTAAAAATGAAATGGATAGCGATTTTGAAAACAAGTGCCAAGAGATTGCCTGTTGGCGCCGCCAAAGAGAAGCGAGTATGTCGCAATATCTACTACTGTATATCAATATATTGCTCAAGATGCCAGTTTGATGAATAATGAGGAGCTTGAATTGAAACGTGGGAATAGTGAATTGAATAAAACCAATGAATAATGAAGGTAATGAAATGAACAAGAAAAGTATTAAAGTCTGAAAATCACAAATTCATAAATTGTTGAATTAATTCTAGTTGTCGATGTTAATTATGCAAATTAAAATGTTGTAGATCTAGTAAGCAATCTTTTGTTTTATTTATATTTCGTTTGACATTTATTTATTTATTAATTTTTTTGGCACGCACATTTTGCACAAATTGTTCATAATGGAAAATGATGACTCAAATATCTTCCCGACACCACCCACAAACAAAATTGACTTTAGTAATATTGGCGGTCTTAAAGAACAGATCGAAATTTTACGTGATGTCATTATTTTACCATTACTTCATAAAAACCTGTTCAATTATTTTCATATTAAAGCTCCACGAGGAGTTTTATTTCATGGACCTCCAGGTACTCGAACTCACCATTGTTTATCTAGTCGATAATTTTTTTTGTTTTAGGTACTGGAAAGACGCTTGTCGCAGGAGCCCTCGCAAACGAATTGCAAAAAAGAACAAAAGTGCCGGTTAATTTCTATCAACGGAAAGGTGCTGACATCCTGGACAAATGGATTGGAGAGTCTGAACGGCACCTACGTGAATTATTCCAGCATGTATTTAAAGTTACATTGCTTATTCTACAATTTACATAACAATAAATATCTTTAGGCAGCTATGACGCGCCCGTCAATTATATTCTTTGATGAATTGGACGGACTAGCACCAGTGCGGTCACCGAGAAACGAACACATTCATAGTAGCATCGTGACTACTTTGCTGGCGCTGATGGACGGCTTGGATAGCAATTCTGGGGTGATAGTGATTGGCGCGACGAACCGGATCGACGACATCGATCCTGCATTGCGGCGACCTGGGCGATTCGATCGCGAATTATATTTTCCGCCACCCAACATCTTATCAAGGCGTGAAATCCTTAAGGTAATCATTTACTCAACTAACTATAAATACAACTAATTTATATATAGCCAAATCATACAAAAATTGGTGATAGTTATTTCTTTAAGCTTGAAGGGATTATTACTAAATAGTGACAAGCCACATAGCCACAGTTTTGAGATATTCAAAAACGTAAATTAATATTCATGTTTATTCAATGTTAATAAGTTACATGTTAAGTGTTTTGGAGCTCTTACGTAAGCCCCCGGGCGATTGTCTTGCTCGCCACCCTCTAAGGCCGCCACTGATTCTCATATTTTAATTAGCTATCGCTTAACTATGTAATACACTCATCCAAAAATCTAAAAACAGTATCAATAAGTCCTTTAATTAATAAATGATTAATATATTAGGTGCATACAAAGGAATGGAAATTTCCACCAAACGATGACCTCCTCAACACCTTGTCAGAACTGACATGTGGGTACTGCGGATCCGATCTGCAAGCGCTATGCACCGAGGCAGTACTGCAATGCCTGCGCCGAACCTATCCCGACATCTGCCATGAGTCGCGAAATATCGACATGCACTCTTTGCAGGTTTGTGTGCGCTGCCAATCGCACGATTAGCGCTAAAATACCGGTTTATTAAAGGTGCGCGACTCTGATTTCATCAATGCCCGCCACACCATCACGCCCGCTTTGTATCGCGTTGGATGCATTCGCGCCCACCGTTTAAGTCTCTTCATGAAACCACTCCTGGATCGTCAGCTTAAGACCATAATCGACAAGATCCACCGTGTTTGGCCGCACTTCCTAGACCCCCACCGAAAGTATTAAATAGTCATTTTTAGAAAATGTAATGTTTGAATTGTTTATTTCTTAGGTACGTGATAGGCTTGGATCGATATGTGGGAAAATTGTTGATTAAAGGAACATCTCAACAGGGTTTATATACCTATATTATTCCAGCCATATTCCAAACACTGGAACATCTCCCACACTACATTATTGACGTAACAACATCAATTTCGGTAAAAAATAGGACATCTGGTGTTTTATTCAGATTTAGATGCCTAGTAACTAGTCACCAGTCACCCAGATTTTTGTGGAGTGGAGTTACAGATGCAGGCGTGTGCACTATAACCCATTCTTGTTTTCGCTTTAATCTTATATATGGAATATTGGTTATTTATTTTCTTAACACGCCTGCATCTACGAGGCTGGTACAAGGATGGCAGTCCTCAATACGCTTAGTAGCTCTCATTCAATCACTTCCTTTGAGGCAAATCTTTGTCTAGTGAGCAATTTTTTTGAGAGTTGGAGAAAGAAAATAATCGCTTATAGCCAAAATCCGACGAATACGGGGCGTGAGGAAATATTTTCAACTTTAATTTGCTCACAATAAATAAATAACTACAAGAAATCAGTGATATTTTGTACATCGACACTTAACAGATTGAAATAGACAAATATCATAGTCATTATTTGTTTATAGGGCTATTTCTGAAGTAGCCCGAGTACTTTGCGAACCACCCTCAGATAATCGTATTTCACAAACCTTTCGGTGACCGGTGACAAGTCACGAATCACCTAAATCTGAGAAAGACCTCACAAACTAACTCTTAACACAAAGAATTGTATATTATAGAAAACTATAAACAGCTGCCTACACACTTTTCCATGTATGGTAGTCTTACCGAAAGTGGACGAATGGTGGGATGATATCGTTGATGAGAAGGATCAATTTGCGATTTTATCAATGTTCGATAATCTGAATTACGGTCTACCGATCTTAGTGATCGTAACGTTTCGCGAGGAAATACCGGCTAATGTATATTCGCATGCAAACATCGTTTTTTTTTTAATATAATTTAGCATTGTTGTAGTTTGCTGATTATATGTGTAATTCTGTTCAAATTACTCTTGACAATCCGTCACGTGAAGAACGCAAACGCTTTTTCGCACCGTTGTTTTTTGGCGGCGTCACACCAAACGCAATCGATGTGTGGAGAAATAGGCAGCGTAAGAATTCGTAAATATAGTGTGTAAAGCCAACTCCTCAAAGTTAACTTTACGCACTATAGTATCTGTTTTAAGAATAAATATCTAATTTTTATTTTATAAAATATTATAAAAACAACGTTTCGGTTTAAAAATTATATAGTTTGAAAACTTTTTTTGCGGGAGAATCTTTCGATAGAAAGCTTTGTTTTTCTTTGAACAATTTTGAACCTTACATACACAGATTTTACACAGATTTACAATAATGATGAGTGACTTTCATTTAAAGCGTTTAACAAATTCGGATACTTATTCTGAACAGAAGTAGTATTTATTTAATTTGCATTTAAATAATTTATCTTTTTAGCTGAATCAAGCACAAAATCAGAATCCAATAAGAGCAATTATAAATGTTTGGATGAATTTAAAGCTAAACAGAGAGATAAAAAACTTAGGCGGCTGAAGAGAGCTATACGTGCTTATAAGAAAAGTCGCAATTTACTTGAACACGTCTCGAAAAGTATTATGCGTACGATATGTTATGTATCTCAATCGTAATTTGTATTAACATTTCCAGAATGCTTATCTGATCCAGCAACTGTGAATAATAAAGGCTCAGCATCTCAAGGCATTGTTAATGAAGGTAATGATATGAACAAAAAAGGTATTAAAATCTGAAAATCATAAATTCATAAATTTTTTGTATTCGTTTACACGCTTTTCAATGGTTTTGTTGTAGATTTGGACGCTCTTCTCGCACTAGGGCTCAATAGATGCGTAGAAATAACGCAAGGCTTGAGCGTGATGCAAATCGAATCGCTCTACGATCGGCTGTTCCTTTGCATCCAACAGAACTCTAATGATTTTGCCACGCTAATAATTGTAATTGCAATCAATTAATGCGACAAAATGCTTTGTTGATTATTATTGTCTTTGTTTTAGGAGATTAAAGCGACGTTCGAAGATTTTAAAGATACAATACGTAGACGTAAACAGAATTAAACAGTTTTAAACGTGCAAAAAAATTATTTGTATGTGCATCCAATAGAACTCTAATGATTTTGCCACGCTGATAATTGCTATTGCAATCAATTAATGCGACAAAACGCATTGCTGATTATTCTCGTCTTTGTTTTAAGAAATTAAAGTAGCGTTGGAAAATTTTAAGTATACAGTACCTGGTAATTGAACAGGTTTGATTGTGCAAAAAATTATTTGTTTATAGAAATAAATTATACATATGTTGTAATAGTGTTGTTTTTTTTCTGTAATTCGACTGCTGGGGTTAATCGATTTAAAAAATTGCTTAAACCTGATGATGGTAGAACGCATTACACGCATATTTATTAGTAGCGTATACGTTGTGGTTGGAATAAAGCAAGGGTAGCGAACCTATGGCACGCGGAACTATTTATTTTCTTAAATAATTTATCTAATCTATCCAATCCATCCAATCCAATCCAATCCAATGCTAAAATGTCAGTGCCAAAATGCCATTGCCAAAATGCTAATACCAAAATGCCAATGCCTAACCCAATCCAATGCCAATCCAATCCAATGTCAATCCAATGCCATGCCAATCCAGTGAATCCAATTCAATCCAATCTATGTATCTATCTATCTATCTATCTGGCACACTTTAAAACGTAAAAATGGCACGCGGTCTTAAAAAAAGGTGTGTCCCCCCTGGCCTAGGATGAGCTAACTAGTACTGAAAAAGGAAACTACTTTCTTGCCAATCCAATAGTTATTTTAAAAGCTTTATTAATTATTTTTTTATTCCTATCGACAATGTTTGAAAAGCTTCCATATTTTGTATAATAATATTTAGTGTTATAACTTCCATGTTGTAGTAATATTAAACACTTTAAATGTAGTAAACAATACAATAATTATTATATTAACCGATTTACAAAGGCAATTATAAATGGATTTCAACGAACGTTGCAATATCCTCTTAATTTATATTTTAATACATAGCAAACATCAGTGTCATTTAAATATCAAGCTAGTAAGGATGCATTTGCCAATAATAGACGTAATAGCAGTGTTATCGCTTGTCTTTAATGTATTTTGCGGGATGGATTTTAACGTAAGTTCAAATGAATTTAATTAGTTAAGTAATTTCAGTTGGAACGTCAAATTTCAGTTTCATCAAAACTTGTACGATCTGGTTTCAGAACGCACGGAGCTGATTGATTACAATCCTAAAACTGTTGCAAATGTTGAAACGATTTCATTCAAAACAAGAAGGGAAGGAATTTTAACAAATATGTCGATAACTTATTTGCTAGATTTAGAAGATGTTAAAGTCGATATAATCAATGAATTCCTATAATTGTGCTTAAACTGACATTTTACAGATAACAGCAACAGTTTATCAACTTTTAAGCAACACATATAGATTAACAAATATGGTGTTTGTGCTAAGTTTGTGCGATTGTTTAAAATATAATTATGCCGGTATGTCGCTGGCAAAGACTACAAACGGAAATTTTACCAATTGTCCTTTAAAAAAGGTATTGAATTATTTATTCATTTCAAATGTGTTATTAAATTCATTATTATTTATACAGGGTATATACGTTGCGTACAATTTCAAGTTTGATGTGAAACGATTTCCACCGCTCATTCCAGAAGGCAGATATAAGCTGGTGATGAATTACAGTGACGGAAAAACGAATAATCACCTAGTTACGCAGGCGGCTTATGGGGCCATAGTTTATAAATTAGGAAAAATATCTACAGTATAAATATTTACATACCTACAGTACAAAATAAACTAGTTAATTGAAGCGTATTCATTTTTTATTTATGTTGCGCACAATTCCGAAAAGTAATGTTATTCGAATTGTACCTATAGTGCGTTCTTTGCAGAGATAATCCATTTATATCATAAACAGGAGCACATAATCAATGCGATGCGTAATGATGCACGCATGCAGAGCAGATTTGAGATATTGCGAAGGAAATAATGCCGCCGAAAAAGTAGAATTGTAAGAATTCGCTCCATCATAATTAAGTAATCGAAATCACTTTGAATACATTTTGGCATGACTTTTGAAAAATATCCCGCGTTTTATTGAATAACTCGCATATCAATCGATAGTAAATGTTCTCTAGTTTCTTGAAATATCTACTATGTCGCAGGTGGACATAAGTATTGTTTTTAAATTATTATAAATTAAAGATTGACCTACGCGGTGTATAGAAAACGGAGATATAAAGCGCCATAGCGTAAAAATAAATGGCATTATGCTAAATGAATAAGAAAAGAGTTAAATCAATTATCAATGCTGAATTACATTTGACGAGTTCTGAATTACAATTGACTAATCTGAAATTCATTTGACGAGTTCTGAATTACAATTAACTTTTCCGAATTACATTTGACGGATTTTGAATTACATGTGATACATTCTAAAATACAATTGGAAAAGGTTTAGACACTTCCTTCCGGTGACACACTATTCTCGTACTGTAACAAAACTTTATGATGAATTTCAGCCCGCAATACAACTTCTGAAGCCAAAAAAAGATCATTAAACGTTGGCCTTACTTGGGGCAAACAGAAAGGGAATTAGTCATGTTTAAGGGCAAAACAGCGACAATTGAAACAACCTAACCTCAAATGTTCAAAAACTTTTAAATAATCAAAATTACACATGTGTTCTGTACTTTTCAAGATACTACTATCATCATAACTAAAATTATAACTACATTGCGGATGACAGTTAACTTACCCTCGTATTACAAATTATATATTTCCTACGTTTTTAAACAAAACACCTTATTTTGTCTAATATTATGTGCTAAACTCCTAGATTTATAAAACTTAAATTGAAATATTATGTACAAACACCTCAATAACTACTATTTTTATACAATATTATTAAATATATAATAAAATGAATGAACATGCGTGATTTCAAATATTTACACAAGAGATAAAATTGGCTGTTCCTAACAGTCATCCTTCCAGCCTAATGCAATGCCGTGTTTCGCATTGAAAAATTATGTCTACTACAAAAAAAAAGATTAATTAATGATGGATGCCGAAGAGTAATCTGCAATGACTGGCCGACACGCTCCTGTTCAACATATACACTCGGTAACAAATGAATCTGAACACAGCAAAACGCAAACGAGACTCGCCGTTAGAAAAAGTTACGATAGGTAAATCCATAATATTCATCAGTCATCATAAATGTCCGTTTGAGGTGTTATATCTACTGACAATTTGGTACAATTTACACATAAGCTACAAGTAAATGCAATAAAAAGATGAAACAAAGGAAACGAATTCGTTTAATGACAACAGTTTAACACCACAAGAATGAGCCTCTCCGCGGTTAACTCTTCAGCCAATCTCTGTAAAACCCCATTTTGGCAGGTATAGCCAAAATGCAATAAGGCCATGCGAGTTTGCAGGCGTCCAGATTCATTTGTTACCGAGTGTAGGTGACCTACCCAGGTAAACTATTAGATAAAGAAACTGAAAAATTGGGAGTACGCCTTATACGCCGATAGTTACTATACTGAATTGAATTGTATTGTATTTATTTCAGTTACAATTTCTATTCAAATATTGATGTTAAGCCTTTGATTTTTTTCCAATTTTATAAACAATACTTCCATATACAGCTTGTGTGAAAAGAAACCTGTCCGATTTTCCATCACTATAGTTCAGTAGCATCTTATATTTGCCTTCCGGTATTAGGGGAGGAAATCGGGTTACATCAAATTTAAAATTGTAGACACAATAAGTATTCTGAAAGAAAGAAATCAATCAATCAATCAATTATCTATTAATTCATTAAATGGCTTCATTTACTTTCGCCAGCGGACAATCGGTAAAATTACCGTTTGTAGTTTTAGCCGCAGCCATTCCAATATAATTGTACTTCATGCAATCACACCAGCTTAACACAAACACCATATTGGTCAAACGATAAGAGTTGCTTAAAAATTGATAAACAGTGGAAACTATCTAAAAATTTATATTAATGTTAAGTTTAGAAATTTAACAATCTCATAGGTATTACTTTGATATCCACCAGGTCAACTAAGTAAGTTGCTGAAAAATTAAACAAAATACCCCTATCTCTTGTACGAAACGACTTCATCTCAAAGTCAGCAATAGTCTCAGGATTAGATGCAATCCGTTCGACACGTTCGGGAATTAAATCAAATAGATTTTGATGGAACTGAAATTTCATAGTAGATTTTGACCAGTTACTGCATGATAAAATTATTACTTACATTAAATTCCATGCCCGCAAATACGCTATAGATTAAAGCAACCACTCCGATTAGATGAAAATGCATCATGATTGGCTTGATATTTAAATATCATTTATTTTTTGAATAAATTCGATTTTTATATCAAGTCAAATGCATTTATAATTGCACTAAATGAGTAATTATTATAATTATGAGGAATTAGATTTATTTTATCTGCGAGAGATGGTAAGAAGCAATAATTTAAAAAATATTACGTGGAAATTTTTATCATGTGGTACCTCAGATACTTTACTCGTAACATTCAAGTTGGTGTTTACAGTATTACAAGAAGCAAAAAAATTAGGATCCATTGCTTACAATTCCTATACATTTAGATTTTAATCTTGATGAACATATTCAAGATATTATTGAATCAGTTAAAATGATTCAAATCACGCCTAAAAGTTTCTGAAAAACAATATTTGCAGTTTCAATCAAATGTATTTATAAAAATGTTAACGCACTAAAATCGGATTTTTTATCTCGTAGAATGCTGTAAGTATTCTAGACTAAGATTTTAAATTTTTTTCCTAAATACCCCGAATTTGTTAACAAATGAGGGTTCTTAAAATGTATTCTTTAATCTAACGTGTGGTACCATTACTTCCAGAATTCAGGACAGATGGTAAAAATAATCAACATTAACAATAAAAGTGTATACAATATTTTAATTTAGTAATGTTAGTAAGTAAAATATTCATCAATGTATTTCTTAATTTTAATTTTTAATTTGGCTACTACATATTTATTTAGGTAAATCTATTGGAATATCTACTCAATTCTTAAAAAGGCATTTAGTACAAAAAATAATTTTGACACGTTTGGAAGCGCTTGAAACGATTGGATTCCTTTTATTGCGAGTAAACATTTATATATTTGAACTTGGTGACACGTTTATTCGAAGTACTATATAAAAATATTATTATTTAATTAGTCGATTTATTCTTTTATTTTTTGATAAGAAGATCTTAATGAAACGCAAAAAAATCCGCTTCAGTTACAATTTATTTTTTGATTACAATGCTCTCCGAAATCCATGCTTCTACGTTTTGAATAACAAAATTAGCATTTTTGTATACTTATGTTACCAAATATTGTCAAATTAGTAACTTGAAACTTGTCAGCAAAGGGATAGAAAATCACCTGCGGGTCATCTTCAAAAGTGGTGCTCATTCGCCTGGGAGTCATCTTCAAAGGTGATCGTCATGCACCTGGGGGTCATCTTCGACGCTTTCACCCAGGTCATCGCTAAAAGCTTTCATATGTTTTTCGTATAACTAATAAAATGGCATTGAGAAAAAATACATGCTTTAATTTGATAACATTGTGTAACATTCATTACAACAAATCAGACACAACGCGAAAAATAAATATATATGTACTTAACAGCTAATTTATTATTATTGAAATTTGATTAAAACTTATTTGAAGAAAACGTTTATGTTGATTCCTTTTTGTTATCATTTTAGTTTGATGGAGATTTTTGAATTCAAATCTTTATGGCTGTTAACAGCGCCATCTAGAAGATGGTAGTTGAACTACACAGATTAGACATAAACCGTCCCACAAAGGTATATTCTGGAAACGATTGGGATTGTGTCCTCGTCTATTTTATAATAGATGGAATTAATGGTATTTCTATACTCATGTTGGTAATAAAACTGAACAATAATACCACAACATTACACTTGTTTATTTTCTTATTTTTATTTGTGATATGTTTTATTGGTCTGAATAATAAACTCGTCCAAAATAATAAATGCATTATTCTATAAAGAAAAGTGTATATATTGTAACGCAGTAACGTGACATGATTTAAAAGATAGTGGTTAATAATGAATACCATAAATCAAACGAAATCAATTAATCCATTGATATGTAATAATACATTAATTTAATAAGATAATTTTCAAGACACAATGACTGAGTCCATATTAAACGTACGTACTATCACAGATAGTAAAATTGTTCAAATTCCATTAACTCCAACAATCACTGCTGAAGATGTATGCATTACTTTATGCAAACAATTGGGCATTGGAAATGTTGCTAGACATATCTTTCAATTACGCGAGTATGGTAAGAGTATTTACTTGATGCCCTCGCACAAATTCGACATACAAACAAAAAATCCTACATACGAACTGCGGGTCCGATTCAAAGTGCGAAATGTCTATAAGCTGAAGAAGATTGACATCAAAGCGTACGATTACTATTTCCACCAAGCTCGCAACGATGTCGTCGATAATAAGATACCAGATCTATCATTTGAGAAATATCGTCGAGAGTTGGTTGGATTGGGTGTCACAGATATGTATAGAGTTATGTTGGAAAAGGATATTCCCCGCGAGAACGTCGAAAGCGATTATAAAAAGTATATACCCAAGGAAGTTCTTAAAAGACATTTGTTTTTTGTTAAAAAGCCTATCCATGACATGCTAGGGAAAATCAAGAAGCTAGGACATGACGCTTGGTAAGCAATAGAATACGAATAAACGGTATAATGATAAAATATCTGATGATAATCGTAGGTATGTGAAAGAGCAGTACTTACGACAATTAGAAGCTACCGTACCCGATTATCCAATTGAAGAGTATAAAGCGTTATGGGATCAAGGCGGTAGTGTTTTTAGCATTATTGTACGTGTTAGTACACCAAACTCACCTGAACCTGGCATAAAATACTGCATCGACAATAAACGCGACGTAATTTCCCCCCAACATTAGAATTAATTTCAATATCTTGAATTGTTAAACTGTTGTAGAAATGGAATATGATTTGTTTGGTCGAGGAATTAGGTTTTATATCAATACGACAGGACAGCACGGTAGAGATAAGTCGCAAGAATGGCATTCCATTTTATTTAAAATTCAATTCGTTATCAATGATGTATTCATTTGTTAGTTTATTGGATGGCTACTATCGCTTGACTGCGAAATGGACGTTTAATATATGCAAAGACGTGCTAACACCAAGTTTACAGCGATTGTATGCTATGAAATGCCATGGTCCAGTTGGGTAAGTTGCCAAAATCAATTATATATTCGTTTTATTTTTATTTTAATACAATGATACCTCGGTTACTATCACATCACATAAAAATAATGAAAATAACGAAATATTATGACTTATAGATAGGAACAAAGCATGCATTATGCGAAAATAAATATCAAATTACAAAGCAAATTCTTTTCTAGAAATAAATAGATGCAAAATATAAATAATTAACAAATCACGCTCATTCCTAATGTTATCTTTTAAAGTACTTAGTAAAGTTGACATGTGGCTATTTAGTTTAGTATAAGGTGACTTTGGATGGTTTCTTCCACATACAAAGCTGCCTCCCAAAATATCCCACAATCGACATTATGTTCATCCAGTGTCCCACATTGGTATATTGACGCGTTAAAAATGCAATGTGTTTAGCTTACTAAGTAAAGAAGATCATGTATGTAAATTTTTTCTCACCAAATGATTTTTTTTTCGATTCTAGTGTGATCTAGTCCCATATTTGCATCTCATATTAACAAATTGTAATTAGTAGTAAGATAAAAGTATATTGGTTTAAACAAAATAGTAAAAAATAAAAAACAGTTAATAAATAAGTTTGCTAATTCGGTAACTGTTAGCGGAGATGTCACTGTATATATTTGAAACTGTTAAGGTTTTGATTAGAATATCTATTTGATTTATTCCTGCTTTTCAATATTTTAGGGGTGAATTTTCATATGCAAAGTTAGAAGAGAAACGTGCAAATCGTGCTGGTTGTTTCATATTGCGGGAAAGCGAAGCGAAATACAATATTTACTTTATCGATTTATGCATGAAGGATGGGTAAGTTTTAAGATGTTTAAGCTTAGTTAATGTTGTTGCTTACCAAAATCAAAATCGCTTTGTATAGAATGAAGCCGAAAACGTTTAAATTAGAAAGACTGAGCACGGATGAGTTTATATTCAACGACGATCTCACGCGATATCAGAATTTAACACAACTAATGGCCGCTTATAAAAATTCACAGGAAACAATATACCTTGGCGAATGTTTGCCACCATCTGAATACGGTAATTCATTCTTGTAATTGAATCGTTTTTCATGTATTTAATAATCACTACTTTCTGCAGATCAATCGCCACTATTACTCTGCCATCCTTCCAGTTTCTCAGGCGATGCCTTGATCGACGGCATTGAAGATTTTAATCTAACACCAAATCCAGTCTGCATAAACACGCGCGATCTACAAGTGTACAAAGGTAAGCTGACCCATTTGTTATTTTATAGCCGCGTTTAAGATATGATTGCTGTTATCATGCATTTTTTGAATTAATAATTTATCACACGACGTTTATTGTTTTACTTGGCGCAGATTATTGTTAAATTATAATCAAATGTTTACACTGCTAAGTCATGGGTGACTAGAAGTTTCTAAAAAAAAATAAAACTAATACCCAGTCTATGTATGACATAATTCGTTATCAATCACTTCTGAATCAATAGTCTGTAATTGCATTCACGATATTTTTAATTTTTCGGCGATTCTAATTCGAAATTTTCAGTGATGTAATTAAATTTTACTTGAGGGGGTTGTGTTTACATGTGTAACTAAAACAAAAGTTTGACATATTTGATAAAATGATTTATCCAATCCTTCTTATATTGGTATTTCTTCACTGCAACGCCGATTTATTAGATTTATCTAGATGTAAAGTGAGCCACAAGGGTATAGATTATTTAGGAGACATTAGCAAAACAGAATCGAGAGTATTGTGCCAATCATGGACAAGTTCAAATCCTATACACACTGTACATGCCAGCTACACCGACGATAAGTTTTCCGACTTTTCGAAAGTGAAAGCGAAAAACTACTGTCGCAATCCAAGCGGCGATAGTAGAGGACCGTGGTGCTATACAATGGATCCGAATCTGATCGATGAATCGTGCGGTATACCTTTATGTCGCTTACCAGCTTGTCGCCTTACTGGACCTGGAATGGAATATGCCGGCGCGCATAGTAAGTCCCTATCGGACATTAAGTGCTTGAAATGGGATAAAAAGCGCAAAAAGGTGCGAGTTAACGATACGATCATCAGCGTCGACAAGTTTGATCACTACCGATTTGCGGAGAATTCGCGCAGTGACGCGAAAAACTACTGTCGCAATCCGGACGGAGATGCAGCTGGTCCTTGGTGCTTTATTGAATCCGAACATGATTCCGGTGTGGTTAAACAATACTGCGATGTTCAATTTTGCGATGATCCAAATTATTTATTATTCACACGAAATTCAACTTTTTATAACCATTATGTTGCGTTACCAAAAGAATTGAACAATTTTACATTCGGGATAAAAATTTGGTGAGCGTTAATACATTATTCTATATTTTAGTTATATAATTAATTATTATAGGAATCCGGATTCTTATTTAACTGCAAGCGCTCGTTTAGTATTAACGCTACTTCCATTACCAATCGATGGTAATGAAATGGGGGCGCTTGGCATTGGAGTGGAGATTTTCATATCAAATATGTTTAGTTACCTAAATGCAGGCAATAAAGATAAACCTGAATTAGAAAAATCTCACGGCGTTTTGAAATCGACAAACTACACATACTTTGAATTGAGTTGGGATCGTAGATATATTTCGCTCTATGTCAAAGGCAATAAAAAACCAATATTTTTACAAGAGTATAACACGCGCAATAATTTACTCGGCTACAAGAAAGGGGCGTTTAATTATTATTCAGTTAGCGGCACAGATCTGTTGTGGAGCTTTCCATTTTACGATGATGATGCAGAGACTAATTGCGATGTGCATACGACAGGGCGTTCAAGTTTCAGCAACTTCTTCAAGCTAATTAATGGCGAAGTTGGCAGAGATTTGAACTTTGAAATACGCGCTGTTCACGCTGCTTATATACTCTTAGTACCCAGTCCTGTAATAAATTATCCAAACATAAAAATACTCTTACAACAAGAAGATCATTATACTAGAGTTACATGTACGGAATATGAAGGTGGGCCAACGCTAACGCTTAAAGAAAGCACAATTCCAACGCTGCTAACTTATTGGAAGTGGCGCAAATTCTCTATTAATATATTTGGGGACACGTTAAGTTTCTATTGGCAAAAACCTGTCGGCACATTCTTATTGATGGAAGTGAAACACACCGTCATTAAATCACTACGCTGGTATTCACCCGCATCGGAAAATTCACTGGCACACTGGACGTTCGGCTGTCAGCCGGATGTGAAATTTCAACCACCGGAAGCGTGGCTGCCCGAATGCGCGCTAAACCATCATGAAGTTGACTATGTTGGTTCACAAGATGTTACGTCGAGCGGTCTACCATGCCTACCATGGTCCGCCGGCGATAAATTCATACCAAAATCAATCAGCGAATCGATTAAAGAACAATCATTAGCAATGTATAACTATTGTCGGGATGTGAATCACGAGAAACAAGGAACGTATTGCTACGCACTACATGAGACTGCTAGCAAACGTTTTGAGAAAATTTATTGCGCAATACGGCGATGCAAGTCTGCCGAATGTCGCATTGCCGGTACTGGTAATGACTACATCGGTAAATTAAATAGGACACGCTCGAATCGTACGTGTCAATATTGGATCGCCGATTTGCCATTATCTTTGGTACAAAAGTATTACGATGCGCGTAAAATGATCAGTCCAGCGGATTTGAGTTTGGGAACCGTCAATGCAAGCATATTTAATAAGGAAAAGAAGACGAAAAGGAGGACGAGTGTCGTGCCGCATTTCATAAATGCACGTTTTGCTGATAGTGAAATTTCTAATGTATCGAATACGATTAATGATTATTTAAATACGACTAAATTAGATGATAAATTAAGATACGTTAAAGTACATACTGTCGATACGTCATTGTTGAACGGTACATTATATGCTGATATGACACCGGAGCGGGCTGAAAATTTCTGCAGAAATCCTTCGCGGAGCCTGACAGGTGAAAGAAATTGTTTATATGCATAATGTATTTATTCGCGTGCAAGATAATAATTTTAAGAGACAATACATTATCCAAATTGAACGTAATCCATTTATCATCAATGTTTAGAAAATTTAACTGGTGATTTAATTTTAACACCGAAAACAATATTTGGGAAGGGTTGGTGTAATATAACAATTTTAAAACGCTAATCCCTTATGGTAGACGTTTCGGCCAAAGTGGAATAAAGACCATCCCCAGTTTCTAATTGGTACAAAACTTACAGAATAAATAACATGATACACTTAATAATACAAAATATTTACAACATAATAACGCATTTTTGGCAAGAAAATGTTGTCATGGTACATTACAGAATACGGATTACTTAGTGAAGCATGTTGTTTTTTCTGTAATTGTTATACCAATTAGCGACTGAGAATGGCCATTATCCTTTTTGGCCGAAACGTCTGCTATAGTTGATTAGCGTTTTGAGTTTGTCACCTTATACCAACCGTTTCCAAATAATGGTTTTGGCGTTAAAATTAAATTAGCAGCTATCATCTAGAAATTTAGAAAATTTATTCATTTTCAAAAACCTAACATTTATTAATTAAGTGTTAAAAAGGGATTCTTTCTTACCACGCCATCCTGAATAAAATGTTATTTATCAGATTAAATAACTTATTAGTAATTCATTTTTTAAATATTGATTACCAGTTTGATAAGGTAATTAATACAAAACAATAAAATCCAAAGTAATTGCTTATCACAAATCTATAATATTTATAAAAGTTTATTTATTGTAAAGAAATAAACAATAAATAATTGTTTAGGAGCATGGTGTTACACTACAGATAAAAACGTTCCACGCGATGCTTGCGAAGTTCCTGATTGTGAATTAGCCGAATCCTGTACGGTTTTCATAAAAGCTAAGATTCCAGGTTCAATTTTCTCTCCATCTTTTTTTTGCTCTACTATAATTATTTATCACATTTATATAGGTCACAATGTTTATATTCTACCACAATGGAAGGAAAAAGGAGTACACGGCGGATTGAAATTCTCATTAAAACAGTGGAATCCGGACAAAACCGATGGCGTAATATTCCAAATTCAAGACATCGGCGCAACGCAAGAACTGTCGCTGATGATTAGCGATGACCTAATATCGTTGAAGCACAATAAAAAGGTGGTTAAAGAAAAAAGCGTATCATACTTAATACCAGCTGGAAAGTGGTTGGCATTGTGGTTGCAAATACGACCTGGAGAAATACTACTCGGCCATGAAGGGCTCGAAACCACAATATTTGAGTGGAAAAATGATACAGTTACATTTGTACCAATGTTTTTGGACTTCCACACGATTAACGGTACCATGATGGGTATGTTCTTTAAATGTGACGAATGCCAGACGGAAATTACAACAACGGGGGATCACAATAAGATACTGCCCATTAATATTTGGACAACGAATGATTATATTGCGAAAAACTTAACACTTTATATGCGCGTTGGGGGCAATGATAGTGCTGAAGTTCGAATACGTTTGATGAATATACCTGGATCTGGCTACTATCACATTCTCAAAATCAGCAATCATAATAAGATACAATTTATTAAGCATATAAAACAATTGAGTGCTGTTGTGAGCGAGAATATGCCCAATGAAACAATTTTGCACAAAAATTCCTGGACGTTCATAAATATCACATTCACCGAGTATAACTTTAAAGTTGAAATGAACAATACTGTGATTTTAGATTACAACGCAACGGTACCGATGCTGTTTTATTATTTTGCGGTGAGCGTTAGTAAGAATAGCAGCGTAACGTGGGTAGCCAATTGCAATCCGCTCGACATAGACGGTCCTCCAAAGGATGGCGGTTGGTCAGCATGGTCACCGTGGATATGTACAGTTACCTGCGGCGGCGGTGATGGGTATCGAACACGAAAGTGTAGCAATCCTCGTCCGAACATCTTTGGCCAGATGTGCCACGGTGCGACCAAATCCACTGGCAAATGTAACGAATTTGAGTGCGGCGATTTAAGTCCGGACACGTTCGATTTGATATCGGAACGTTTGCGTACTATCAATACCAGCTTAGTCAAAAATGAAGGCGATACGGTTGTAATACTGAACGATGCGGAGATCTTAAGTAGAATCATCGTTGAATCACCAAAAGCGTATTTCGAGTGGTCGTTGAATGGAAAAGTGATCGAACGCGAGCCGGGACGCGTCGATTTTGTGGGCGATGATCTAATGATTCGGAATGCGAGCAGAAACGATTCCGGTGTCTACACTTGCATGATTTACCGCGTCAACAATCAAAGATTGGTTATACGCGTTGCGACTTTAGGTGTTATACCTCGAACTGTAACAATCACTACACGCGCCACACTTCCACTCATCGTTGATTGTCGTTCGTTAAGTTTAGCCTACGTCTATTCAGATTTAAGTCAACGGTGGATGATTAATGATTCGGTGTATAAAGACTATGGCGTAACAACGTTGGCGGCTGTTAGTTATGAATTCGTTAAGCATTCAAATGAATCGCTAAGTGGTGAATGGCGTTGCATTGTTGAACAGAAAGATTTGCGCCTGCAATGGATTACAAACATTATGATTGTAAAGATATTAAAAGCACCGAACTTTTATACGCATCTAATGGAGGATGCGGTAACAAAACCGATATTCGGTCGCTTAAAATATGATTGGGCTGTGTTAACAGTGTTGATATTAATCGTACTATCAATATGTCTTGTTGTTTTTATTGGTTTATATGCGTATTTGAGATGGGGTACTCTGCCGGAGCAGTATAAGAAACCCAAACGCGTTAAAAAGCATAAAAAGCGCAATCGAATTTACTAATGTAGAGTAAATGTTTTTATATTCAATGTAGGTCATCGACGTGAGGGTTCTGAAGGTTTGACGTTCGTTTATCGTGGCATGTGGCGACATATCAAGGGCAAGAAGATGGAGATTGCTATGAAGATTCTAAAGCCGGAATTCAAAGAGCGACATTTGAAAGACCTATTGGAATTAGCCGGACAATGGGCGTTCTTGCAATCGAGTGCAATCGTACGTTTATTTGGCGTCACATTGACTAGCCATCTATCCATGGTAATGGAGTACATTAAGCTTGGACCATTAGATGAATATCTACGTAGCCAGCGTAAAGAAATCAAAGCGGTTGATTTATTGGAGGCATGCTCGAATTTAGCGTCCGCATTGTGGCATCTCGCTGAAAATCGCATTGTGCACGGAAATATTCGATGTAGGAAATTATTAGTGAGTTGTCACGATGATAATGCGTTTACTGTGAAACTCGCCGATCCGGGAATTCATACAAGCTATACAGCTAAAGAGTAAGTTGAGACATTTTCAATTTTTATAAATAATAATAATAATATAACTCTAAAAACAGAGTTCATTGGATTCCTATTGAATGCTATGCGAATTTAAATTTTGCACGTCATTCGAATGCAGCCGATGTTTGGGCGTTTGCAACAACTCTATGGGAGATATTTATGTTCGGCGAAGAAATTAGGCACGTGGAAAATGCCGATCTGAGGGCGGTAAATAGTATTCAACCCATCAAACTGCTGTATTTGTGAATTCTCTCTATTTTTTAGTTTTATATAAGCGGTAAAAGATTGTACCAACCACCCACCTGTCCCAACGAGGTTTATAAATTAATGCTTGAATGCTGGGATGCTGATCCGCATCGTCGCAAACTACCACAAGCAGTAATGCGAGATATCAATCAGATGATGTATCAGGTATATAACTCACGTAAGCGGCACGCTTATGCTACGATTAAAAATATGGAAACGCGCAGCTTGGATTCAATGGTTACAGGTTCGCTGTTAAAACCAATTATTTGTATAATATTTTAATGCTGTGATGTATTTTAAGAAACAACAACTATTCCCAGTCAAGATGAACTAATTTCGGCGCATGAAATGGTAGAGAACGACAATCTCTCGGTGGAGTCAAGTCAATGGAGTATGAATTCGTTTGGTAAAGATTGGATCTCACAGGACTGCGTCAATGACGATTACGCATTTTCTTGCGATTTTTCAAATATATTTCCTAATTTTAATTTTCCAACGACCAATTCTTCAATAGACAGTATCAATTCAATACAAACCATTTTTGAATTAGACAATAATTGGGATATTGTTTTTCAAGGGCGTATTGGTCAGGTAAATATAGTACTACATATATGCTCGTTATGCATAACTGTAAAAAACTATAACTATTTGTAACTTTTGAAAGGGTTTTTATGGGGAAGTTTACAAGGCAACTTTGGAACATAATAGTGATAAGGATGCAGAGCCACGGTTGGTAGCTGTGAAACGTTTAAAACCTTCCGCAGTTGGTTCCTGCATTCAGGATTTCGAACGTGAAATCTCTATAATGAAAGTAAATAATCTATAAAATATTTTTCAGAACCACCATTATTATTAAATCTCATTTACTTGCAGACTTTGAA
The DNA here is from genome assembly GCA_030264715.1 of Adinopsis sp. GC000173. Lineage (NCBI taxonomy): Eukaryota > Metazoa > Arthropoda > Insecta > Coleoptera > Staphylinidae > Adinopsis > Adinopsis sp. GC000173. The sequence continues at coordinate 156,569 of JARJDW010016128.1, read as the reverse complement.
ACATCCTAATATTGTTGAAATTTTGGGTGTGCTACAAGAGCCAGAAGTGTCTTTGGTCATGGAATTTGTATCACACGGGTCTCTTCAAAGCTATTTGAAAATTAATAAAGATTATTTATCCGTTAAACAATTGTTGAAGTACGCTTTAGATATAGCAAAGGTATGTACAAATTTAGTAGTCTAGATGTGTGTGCACAAAGTATTTATATTCTCCCAAAAAAATGACATTTTATTAACAAACGTACAGTTTCATAGCGTTTTTTTTAATTTTTCAAGATTTCCACTTACCTTTATTTAAAAATGGCGAGATTCGTCTTCAAAGCTGAACAAAAATTACACTCAATTTTTAATAAAAAAATTTACCCTATCTACGTCTAGACTCTCTGACTGTACTAATTCAATCAAACCGTACATATATTTCCTACTTTTAATTATGAATAAAATTTTATACGTACCTTGCGAATGTTATTATTCCTTAGAATCTGACTGTTGCAGATTCTTCGAAACAATGACACTTCCTTACAACAATGTTTTCCTTTTTCCAAAAATTTTACTCATTAATTTGAAATGTATTAAATTTACATTATTTCTAGGGCATGGACTATTTAGGAAAAAAGAACATCGTTCATAGGGACTTGGCAGCCAGAAATATTCTGGTTGTTGATGAAAATAATGTTAAAATATCCGATTTCGGTCTCGCACAAGTTGTTGGCACAAATAACTATTATATCTTAAAGACTGTGAGAGAATTGCCGATAAAATGGTTAGTTTTCATAGTTAAAAATATAATAAATTACCAAAAATTGATTTTTTGTTGTAGGTACGCTATTGAATGCTTGAGAGATGGTAAATTTTCATCGAAATCAGATGTTTGGTCGTACGGTGTAACGATGTGCGAAGTATTTGCCTTAGGTGAAGAGCCACAATTAGGAATAGAAAAAGTTGAAATACCAGAACAACAATGTTTGTTAAAGGCTCTTGAAGAAGGTATTAGGTAAGATCAACAGAAGTGGATTCGTTTGCCGAAGAATGCCCGCGTCAAATTAATGCAAAAAGTCGTCTATCTTTTGAATCCCATCTTCTCATAGTAGTACCAAAGTAATGTTTTTATTCGTAATTAAAAGTGGGTGTGCGAGAAAGATGGCAAACAACATTATTTGTACGATAAACAAATACGTAATGAAATTTTCACTCTAGGCAGACAAATATTGGACAATTCTATTAACTTACTCCGTCGTAGAATTAGTCAAAATATTAAATACGGTAATTTAAAAAGCGATGAGACGGGGGAGATAGAAATTCAACTGATAGACGGTTTTTTCTATAAGACAATATTATTTAGAGGGCATTTTTTGATAAACGGACTGTGTTAATTTAACATTTACAGTTGAGACTGACTAGTAATTTTAATTTGCAGATTCCCTTGTCCGCCCAAATGTCCTCAATCTGTTTTTGTTACTATCATACTTCCATGTTGGGATGCAAATCCACACTCCCGTCCGTTGTTTGCGAAACTTGTTACTGACATTGAAGAACTTCAAACCCAATATTGAACGTCAATTTGCAATGCTAATTTAATTAATGTAAGTGTAGCGTATAAGATTTAAATTGTATATAATATATTAGAGCACAATAATTTTTAAGAATTTTACAATATTTTCACTGAATTGAAAAAGTGATAAATTCACTTGTGCCATAGCATGTTGTAAATATAACTTCGCTAAAATTTAATTGAATCTTATTTTATTTCATTTCTTGAAAAAGCATAAATAAGGAATGACATTAATAAATGCCCTGAATTTATTTAATTTATTGCAAAATGAATTATGCATCACCTGCGTTGTTCTTCTTCATGCCATCCTTTTGCTTTTTGTTCTTCTTGGAGGCTTGTTCGACATCAATCGGTGCAGGCTTAACGAATGGAATCATTTCCTGATAATCTTCAGGCAAAAATTCCTTCAAAGCTGCTGGCACCTTAATGCCATCCTCTGTTTGGTGGACTTCCAGAATAGCACATATGACACGTGTTGTAGCGCACATCGTGGCATTCAGCATGTGAACGTAGCTGGTTGACTCATTCATCTTCTTAGTTTGTCCGTAGCGAACTAAAAGCCTTCTTGCTTGATAATCCAAACAATTACTGCAGGATACCAATTCTCTAAATGCTCCTGAAGCTGGGAACCAAGCCTCCAAATCCAGCTTCTTCGAGGCGGCGTGATTTAAAGCGCCGGAAACGATATTGACAATACGATATGGAATTTCGAGTGCTTTGTAGAAATTTTCAGCATTCGCTATCATTTCATCCATCATCTCCCAGGACTTATTGTCGAAAGGTGAGGTAATGCAGAATTGTTCGACCTTTTCGAATTGATGCACGCGGAAAATGCCTCTTGTATCACGACCGTGCGATCCGACTTCTTGACGGAAGCACGTTGAAATGCCAGAATAACGAATTGGTAGCGCGCTTTCGGATATCCATTCATCGCGATGGTAAGCAGCTATTGGTTGTTCAGACGTTGCAATTAAATACTTTTCTTCAACTTCTTTATCCTCCGATTTTTCGCTACCTTTTCCAATCACTTTATAGAGTTCTTCATCAAATTGGGATAATTGAGCGACTTCTTGCATAATCTAATGTAAAAATGTAATTTAATATCAATAATAAATTAAGTACAAATAAATATGCTTACTTCTTTTTTCATAAAAAATGGAGTATACAGTGGTTTGTAACTCTTTTTGTGCAATGTACGTAAAGCTAATTGGATTATTGCAAATTCGAGAAAAACGGCAGGTCCTGTTAGATAATAACCACGTCCTCCAGAAACTACAGCTCCTCTTTCACCGTCCATTCCTGAACATTGTAAATTATGTATATTTGGTTGCAGCATTTACAAAAAAGTCTCATAATTACCGTCAATCATATGGATGAGATCTACGTGCGAGTATTTCTTTCTTATTTCGCAATCACCAAACGTCCTTTCTACTTTGTTGTTGTCTTCATCATCGCTAACTGGGACAGATTCGTGCAGATGATTTCCAACCTCTCTCAATGCGGTGTTCCTTTCTTTTTCTGTTTGTAACAAATCCTTATCGTTCTGTATAACCGCCTCGTCAATCAGAACACGAACCTAAATTACATTCATATTAATTGCATATCCATATTCTAATATTGTAACTTACCTTCTTAATTTGATTCACTGTGAGCGGCTTTAACAAATCGCCAGTTAATTCCTCTAATTGTGCTTTTACAGTATCTGGAACTTCATCGTTTGGATCACCCTGTGGCTCCTTCTTTTTCATTTTCTCTCCTATCTCTTTGCTACAAACGTTTTTCAGTTTATTCCATTGATCTGCCTTGTGCCGCAATTGTCTCCAAGCACCATCCTTTTCAATCACTGTATTTACCAGCGCTACATCTTTGAATCGCTTCGTTTGGTTCTCACGCACTTTGTCAGGATTGCCTCCTTTATCGGTGCGAAATAAATCTAAATCGAGCACCATTTTCACTCAATTTGCTGATGCAACAAACTGCAATGTTGGAAAGCAACGTCAAGCTGCTAGTTCTGCAATTATGGGAGGTTAGAAACTGTCAACGTGAATGAAATGAACGTGAAGTAAAGCGATATCTGTCGGAATTTCGTTCAAGTTATCACTTCATAAAAACACCAATGAGTGGCTTCATATCACTTCTTACAAATGAAATAAACGTTAAAAAAGTATTAAATAATTTTGCAAAATGCCTTTAAACCAATCGTATGTGCCTAATTACTTTTCGGTAGATGATATATTAACAACTCAAGAACGCGTGGCTTGTAAATTTTTAGTAAATCTCCCTAGTCTAGGTAGGTAAGGTTAAGTTCAAATCAACAAGTTGTATTTAAAATGTTGTTACCTAGGAAATTTGAATCCTGCATCTGAAGAGAAAGATCTAGCTGCTGGTACAGCTCTAGAACTACCTTACTGGCTGGCCCAATCACTTGCTGGAGGCAGAAATCCAATTGTTTCACTTGAGCTGCCTAAAATCTACAGCGAAGCCTTTCAGGAAATTCTGAAAGCAGATGCTTGTGCTGTTGATTTATACAAATTTAACACACATTTTTACGAGTTTGGTTTGTATGTTAAGGCAATAGACACCCGCGCTGATGTCCACAATATTATCATAAACGTAAGAATAAAAAAATTATATTAAAATACGATTGAAAACAAATGTAAACCGAAATTGTTTTTCTTTATTTAATTTTATTTCTATCTGATCATGATCGGCTTTGATGATATTTTTTATTCATCGACTGTGTGTCAAATTTGTCACATAAAAATCAATTCATCAATTCGACCATAATTTAATTAATTAAATATCTTTACAGACATTTATTAACCGGTTTCGTAAAATAATGGACCTGGCAGATAACGCATTAAACAATCCAACAATTCGAAATGAGCTTGATATGACCGAGAGAAAATTGTTCGAATGTGGACATGAAGCAAGGGTGAAATTAAACAATTGGCTGAAGGAGAGTGGCATGCAAATTGAAGCATCCACTTTAGTAACAAACTACAAGAAAAGAAAGCGTATTGATGTTCTTAGTGAGTAGGAAAATAATAATAATAATAATAATAAAAAGTAATTCGATTTACATTACACATCTTTTTATTAAAAACATGGAACTCTCAATAGAATATATATTTTATTATATATTGCACAGCACAAAAATATAAACTATCACATATCGAATATAAATTGTTAAATTATAAAAAAAAAACTGTTAACTCAAGTAAGAAAACGAAAACATAATTCTTAATATCGAACCCCTTTCTTCTCTTAATTCTTATTTTTAGATTCTTATATCGTATATAATTTTAAAGTGAAATTCAGTATCAAAATTAAACTATTAATTAAAAATCCTAGTATTTATGTTATATATTATAAAATCTATGTATGCAGTTTTACTTTACATGATCATATCGTAAAATGCGCGCTTACCCATCATCATTCTTCCATTTCTGATTAGCCTCTCTGCGAGCATCGGGTAAGAGCTGACTTTGCATACCACCCAAAACATTATTCGTCGCTTCCGACGCTATTATGATCGGTTTTACGAATGTGGGTGGTATCTGTCTTAAAACACCACCAACCGCTCCGCTATAGCCTTTCTGTTCGCGTTCGTGCGAAGCGATACGAACGATATTCTCAGCCGTTTCGCCCAAACCCTACAACAGAAAATAAACATCTACACAAGAACGAGGATTTAATATTCATATAATCACCTCCTTGACAACGTTGAATGCGTTAGCCATTCCCTCACGGATGTCTTGCGGTTGATTATAACGCTTCTTACGTCCCTTGTGCTTGATCGCCCGTCGAACGCTAGGTCCGGGCGACATCATGTCGTAAGCGGTCTCGGCGGTGATTTGTATTAAATGTATTATTCTAGAAGTTAATTCTAAAGCTGCCATTGCCGTCGATGTGGTAAAGCTATTAGCGCCTCGTTGTAGGCCTCTCACTATGCGTCCATCTTTTTGATACTGTTCAATTGGTAACCAGAATAAATCTTTAATTCCTTGGACTGTAACATTTAAATTAACGTAAATAAAATACTACAACGAAATATTAATGAATACATACAAAATTGCACCAATGAATGCATCGGACCAACACCACCTAGTAAACTGGGTAATTGGTTCTTTTTAATGTCATTAATCCATTCAGTCAAGCAGAAGTTCATCAACTTGTCGAACCCTAAAACGCCATGATTGTTCGAAAGCCGACGTAACCGCAATTCCGAACTATTTAGCTGCCCTAATCCCATTATTAATCCAGCGACTGGTCCATGAGTTAAATCCAAACGCTTGCCATGGTAGTCAAGTCTTATCGGTACATCCGGCGAAAATATCACTTTTCTACGATAAATTTTCATTAATGTTCGATTAATTCATTAATTGCAATTAAATTATCCTACCGGAAATATATTGGCGCCCCCACATCGCTACTCTTACACACACTGGACGTTCTATCTTCTTCTTCCTTGTGCTTTTGAACATCGTCCAATAGTAGCAATAAATTATCATCGACGATTTTGTGCGCCTGTTCAACACGTTCGCGTTCATCCGTTGAAATTGTCATTACTGGTGGGTGATGTGTTGGTGTGTTTTGTTTCGAAGCAATATTACAATCATCTAAAACACAAAATTGTTTATAATATCATTCAAAAATATATATTAATTATTTGGAAAATTTGATCTCAAATTTTTGATTCACAAAATTTGTATTAAAAATAAAAATGTATTTCTAAACTATATTTTAAAACAGGATAAAACCTTTTAATTAAAAAGAATTTTTATTTTTAATAAAATTTTTGTGAATCAACAATTTGAGTTCAACTTTTATCAAAACGCCAAAGTGTTTTAGTTGATTAATTATTTGTAGTAAAATTTTACCTGTTTTGGTAGTTGTTCCACTCAATTCGTTAAAGAACGTTATTAAAAATAGTAAGGTATCCTGGTCGATATTTAAGCGTAGTGGTAGCACCGAAACTCTCAAACAGCATTCTTGAGCTTTCAGTTTTAAATCTGGTCGAATATGTACAGCCTTAATAGTAATCTAAAATAAAGCTTGTAAGATAAAATCATCATCGCTACATTGAAGCATTACCATATGTGCATGGGATTGTCTTGGACGTGCTTGACTCGTATGTTGATATAAAAACTTATTAATTTGACTAGATTGTAAGCGATCACGTATCTCCAGTTCGGTAACAAGTAGTACTTGTCTTGACGCTTGCGTCGTATTCTCCGGATAGACTTCGTGTTGAAAACGAATCTTGTTCAACTGCAGTTCGATTAAAACATCATGATCGCGATTCACGCCGCCCTGCACGATCCAATCCAGTTTCGGTTTCTTCTTTTCCATGAAATTATTGAAGATGATCTCGCCGGCGTTTGTGTTTGAGAAACCCACACCGTCCTGTAGATTCATATCGCTGAAATTCACCGTCTTGGCTTTGTTTTCTGGCGTCGTCGATTTGAAATCGTTCCCACCGTACAGCTGCCAAATGACGGACATATCACATAATGTATATCGCATAACAGGTGCCGGGAAATGTTTTGGCGGTTTTAAAATGTCGGTTTTGCCGATGGGTATATTGAAGTGGTTGTCAATGATGCGTAATGGGTCATCGGTTAACCAACGAATTTCTGGAAGACCATTTCTTGGCAGAATCCCTAAACCTGCTTCTTCTCCTATTATACAAAATTCATCATCTGTGTCGCTACTTTTATTCGATCTAAAAGTAATATCGCCTATTTCCTTTGTAATGTGTACTATTGCTTTTGAATTATCAACGAGGGGTTGCCCCTCATCAGGGAAAAAGAACATCTTCGTACCCACATTCATCTCTGGTAGGTTTTCTATGTATATGAAACAAAACATTAATTAAAATATCACAATTGATCAAGCTAAAAAATATAATTGGATATCTCCCAGAAAGTTCGATGTGGTTTTGTTTAAAGGACTTTATGTCTACCGTAATTGGGGTATAAAATCCGAGATTGTCACTGGTGTACTCTTCATATTTTTAAAATGCGAGGCGCGTCCTGCTTATAGACTAAGTTAAATGATTATTGCAATAATTACCTTCAATATTAAGGCTTTCCTCCATTGCTTCACCTAACAATTCGTTAACTTGTTGATGTTGACTTTTTGACAGATTGCTTATATCCTGTGGCTCATCCAAGCTCACCAGCTCTTGCTCTATGGCATGCCGTGGACTTGAATAATTACTATTGCACGATGTTGTCGCTTCTTCGTTCATTAAATCACCATCACAAGCAAAATATGTGATCAATTGCATCAGCGCCCGTCCACTATCCGCACACGTTCGTATATTAACAATATTATTCGATGCACGCAAATCGATGTGAGGATTCATTCCGCTACACTAAAAACAAAATGAAGCTAATGTTGATGCCTCTTACTAAATGTTTTCAAAACATCATATACTTTGTCATTTATCTGCAAGCTCAACTCAAATAAGCCCAAATCCACGACGTTGACATAGTCGCGCTTTAAATCGATGATCGCCGTCGATGGAACGCCGTTTTTCGGCGGTGCTTTTTCACTCAAAAATAGACCGCATTCCTCCGCGATGAAACGAAGCGTGGATGTGTTGGATGTAGCTGATAAATGAGAAGACATGCTGAAGGTTCCTAACGTTGCAGCACACCGTAATGGTAAATGAAACGGTCTAAAAATGTTAATGACAATTAATTTAGTTCACAAAACTTTAATTTGATGCATATTTCGGTTTTTAAACAATCATCAAAATAAATTAAATAAATAGTCATCTTTTGTGTTTGTTTAGTTTAGTTCTGATAATAGTGTAAAAACCAACATGCACTTCAAGATCAATAAAGATCAAGATAGAGTTTCGAGTAACGATATTTCTACAACATTTAAATAGTTAATAATTACCTATAGTCTATGGCACAGTCCCATAAATGTACATGCAACTCAGTTAGAACGTCCTTAGCATGGTATCCTGGTATCGTATAATCATTCACATTAAAAAAATCTATAAACTGCGTAATCCAACTATTAGGTTCCGAACACATGCGATGTCGCAATGTTGCTTTATTAATTCCAATTGCTACGCGTACAGTCTTTACGTGGTGCGTTTCATGATTCGCTTGTATTCGCACAGCAATCGATAGCATCTCACGATCGCCGCCACGATTTTTACAGTTCGCTTGCATGCCCGGCTCCGATTTATAGATGGTCGGATGCAGGTATTTGCTTAAAATCGAATCGATTTCACGCAGCTGTGAAACTTGACTAGTAGTTGAAATCATATCTGCAAAATAAATATTGTTTTACCCACACGATAAGATGTTTGAGCAATTAATCATTTACCACAATGGTGAAGTTTAGCACCCTTCGATTGAATGCAAACGTAGCCTAAATTATCATCACCCGAATATCCAGTAACGCTAAAAATGTTCGCTTCTTCTACGTTTAGTACAAATTCGCCTTGCTGTTCGGGAATCACGTTTAAAGCCACATCACGCACCGGCGGATGCATCGATAACATGCCTTGGCTTATGTGTAGATTCAGTGTTAGATAACTTTGCCTTTTAACTGAGATATTTTTTTGTTTTCGTTGCATTAATTTTTGACGGGATTCGTACACTGAATAAAATATGTTTGAATTTGAGGGATCTATGTCTTCCGACGAATCCGAATCCGACTCTGTAAAACATTAATAAATTATAGTTAGAATAAGTATAATTAAAAGTTTAAAATCACTTACCATATTGCACTCCGCTCTTGCACGTTGTAAACCTCTCGTAATTTTCCAATGTGAATACATTCAAAGGCTGCGGTTCAATGTTTGGTTTGGCTGTTGGTACAGGAGCGGACGGTTCCCACAACAACAAATCGCTACTAATGTGATTATAAAGCACTTCGTAAACGTGTTTCGATAACAATTGCATCGTCACCACCGGCAAATTAATATCAAGCTGGATGCGTGTATTTTGCGTCGTATTCTCGATGAAATCGGATATCTCTTGCTTATCACCCGGAATAACCAATTCGTCGATGTCATCTTGGTGTTTCGGATGTGGAGTATCGCTCTCATGAATCACACGCTTCGCGCTAAATGGTCCTTTATTGTTATTTTGAAAAAGCGTGCCGTAAAACGATTGGCTTAATAAATCGTCCGGTTCATTCATGTCATCCAACTCGATATCCACTTTGACAACCGGATAAATCATTATAACAAGTCTGGAAAGGCGCATTAAATGAATGTAATGTTTAAAAATGATTAATTAATTCGTGTAATACCTAGGCCAATTAAAACCTTCTTGTAATGAATATCGTTCATCAACACCAGCTTTTGCTATGTGTAATGGCACCGCATGTTCCTTCTCCATATAGTAGACATCGATTGTTTTACATTGTATCACATATTTTTGATGAGTTTGATTTGTTTGTATTGTGGTTTGTGCTGTTATAGAAGTAGTGTTCAATGATAGATAACTATTACGTACATTGCGTCTCCACCACGGAATTCTCTGCATATCGTGCGTTGGTCGGAAGTCCGGAACTGGAAATCTAGAAATTCCAACATGTTTATGTATACCACGTTTATATAATGCTCATAGCTTTTAAAAAAGTTGTCGTTATGTCTCATTAACCAGTCAGAAAACACTTGTTATTTGGAAAGCAAGTTGAAAATCGACTTTAAACTTTTAGTCAAACATACTGACAGACAGACAGATAGCACGACAAATGAATAAAAACCTGGTAAAATTAGACTAGAAAACACTGAATTTGCGGCGTGGAATTTTGCAGTCAATCCTAAGTAATTTTGGTGCACTAACTTAAAAAATAGAAACCAAGTGGACTCTAGTTGTGGTATACAGAGTGTCCCAACTAAAGGAAATATTGATTTTAGTAAAATTACCTCAAAATTTGACGCCGCAAGTTTTTTTGTTTTAGTAATACATACCGCAGTTTAATTGTAAGATTCTGTGAGGTTAATTTGATATCTATCTGAGATTCGGTCTGCGTTTTTAATGCAGGATTCGTACCCCATATACCCGTTGGTTTTTGTAACACGCAAATCGTTGGAGGATGTAGTAAGGCACTTATTCTATCAACTAAAGTAATATCCACGTCGATAACACATGTATCTAGACTTATTCTAAGAAAAAAAAAAACATTGCAAATAAATAATATTGTGTGTGTTGATATGTGCGTAAAACTTACACAAGGTCTGTTTTCGGTATGAACACCTTCCTGGCCATGCCAGTTTTGATTGTTTTCTCGACGTGTTTGAAAGACATTTTAAAGTTGGGCTTGGTATTCGAGGATTCGGTGAAATGTAACAGCCTCACATATTCGATGGGCAAATCATCCGTGCCCTGCTTAAGACACTCTAAGATTTCCATCTTGGCAGCGGTTAACTTGCCGGACAATGCAAATGCCGTCAATGTTGTGGTTTCATCGCATTCGATTTGGATCGGCGCCGCCAGCAATCGAATGTGATTCAACTTGCACGCCTTCTCAAACGCCGAACGCGTATCATCGAAGCTCCTATTATAACCGGTCACCGATATGTTCATGACGTGATCGAAGTAGCGTTCAGCGGTTTTCTGCATTTGCTTGATGCTTGACTGCACCAGCGATTCACATTCATTCTCATTTGATACGGTTAGTAAGTCTTCGTGTAATAGAACTACAACTAAGGATGCGATTCGTATGTGAAAACGAGAAATTTCCGCCGTAGGATCCGAATCTATATTGTTTACTACAAAATGAAGGCAATGAATACATATTGCAATACACAAAATAGGTGTTTATACGTTTTCTACGCGTTCGGTTAGTAGTTGCTTCGCTTAGCGAACTTGCCATGCTTGAACTTAAACTAGACTCCATTGAACTGCTCGCCGTCGACATTGCACTGTCGTACATGGCGCTCGCTACCGTTTGCGAACGCATTGGAAGGAAATTCTCATCCGTATCGCTCTCATCTAAACAATATAGAGCGAAAATACATCATCAGAATAAGCACAAGGCAATTGAATAGTAAATCTGGCCGCACTAATAATTCCCCTCCAAAGTAGTGTAAACTCTTAATGTGTGCTCATAAAAGCATCAGTAAATAGGCATTAAATGTTAAAATTCGACTTTATATCCATCATATAACGTTTATAGCTCATAAAATGTAAGAAACAATGCATTTTAATGAGAAATGATGCTATAAAATAGAAATGAGTTGTTTCAAATTTGAAATAAATAAATGTACAATAGAAGATTTAGATTTCGCAAGACATATTTCACGGCCTTCTGCATGTTTTTCACTAATTAATTTTATTTTAAGGTACTGCGAAACAGTACCTATTTTCATATTAGTGTTCCGTAAGTACTTTAAAAATGTTCTACGAAACACGTTCTAGTGGAAATATTGAGACTAGCTGTACAGGGTGTTGTAAAATACGGTCAACAGCAATCAAAGCGTAAAAAAGGACTGTTACATTTTTGTGACATCCTGTATATAGGAAGATCCAGCTTTCTGTTTGCCTTCTATGCGCATGTCTGGACTTATTTAATTTCGGTTTAGTATTAGTATTAATATTTGTTATACTTCAACCCTTTGTTTATTAGGAATAAAGAGATCTAGTCGAGACCGCAGTAAAATTTGAATTCCAAAAATTGCCAAATTCTTTATAAACACTAAACCCTCAAATTTTTGTAGCTCGCTTTTAAGCCTGCGCCCTAATAATATGTATCGATTTAATCACACTCTCGTCGGACCTGTTGATGACCGTGTGGCGTATAGTTAAGAAGAGATTAGAAACCACTACTTTATTTTGAGATAATAAAAAGTAGTTTTAATTCTTATACTCACCAAGAGGTGCGGTTGACCATCCTTGCGCCCCTTGCAATCCGGGACTATGAAAAATATGCGACATATGCAACTGTTGTTGCAGCTCCTGCTCGACTCTTTGATAATCCAAACCGGTCATCGGTTTCTCTATACATTTCTGACGTGGAGCGACATTGCTACAAATAAAATACTTTAAGAATAAATCAGCTTGTTTATAAGATAACAACCTTGTATCTTCCAAATCGGGACTACTCAACCCATTCGCCAATTCAACGAGGAGATAAACCTGTCTGGGCGTCAAAAACAAATTAAACGCGCCCAAATTGATCTCGATCGAGACTTTCGGCCCTGTGACCTCCTCCGACTGCTTCAATCGCAACCGAATCTCCTGGCGTCCGATGAATTTTCCGAATACAATACAATGTCGTTCGCGTTCGGCATCCGGATTGGCATCAATTTCATCCTCTGGATTGAATTCGACCTGCTCGTCACTTTCAATTTGATCCTCTTCGGCCATCGACTGCTGCTGCAACATCGTCACCAGCGAGTCCTCTTTCTCCTTATCCATCGATTGCGTGAGAATGGAGTGTGCAAATGTGCGTGATCTGCTTGGAAATTCGATTGTGTGTAATGACACATCCTCCAAGTAGAATTTCTTCGTAGTGAATGAGGTGACGACGAATGCTTTGTTCTGTTCATTGTCGGTGGGCTCACCGGTCGGCGGATCGTTTCCAGCCTCATCCAAATACTCCATACTGAAAAAGAATTTAATGTAGTGTAACGACGCGGGGGGTTCGCATATTCAATAGAGACCAATGACTTGCATAGCTTCACGATTTAAAATTGTTATAGGGTGACCAAATGTACTGTTGTCGATAGTACAGGGGGAATATTCTAGTTTTGATATACCAGTTTTTAGATTTCGTTAGAATTAATCGCATCGATAGTATTTTCTGTTTACATTTTATTTCACGCCTGCTTTAAATAGTTTTGTTCTAATTCTAAATCGAGGTGGTGGCCCACAAACCGAAAATCCGATCGGAAATTGGAATATCTCCCAGTACTACATTGACATTGTCTGTATTGTCCTATATTTATGTACTGCCTTCCTTATAATATGTACTTCTTGTAATAATATTATAAAAATAAGATTAATGAATTTTGATTTTTTAAGTGATTCATGATGAATAATTGTTTATACATTCCATTATTAAAATAAATTATCTTAACTCGGTTTTTATGTACAAGCGGCTCTCAGTATATGTCGATTCATAAAGGCTCCGCATACTTGCGTATTAAGTTTCCCGGAAAGTACAAATAACGTAATGTGATACTAATTTTAATTTTTGCATGTCATTAATCACTCATAAAGAGTTTAGCATTTTCCACTGTTCTCACTTCGTTATCATCATATTAAATAAATATGTACATATATAAGAAACAACATTTTTATTGTGCTTCCAAATCATGAAAATATTAACCAGATTAACATCATTTGACGAAATAAGTGAGAAATTAAAAAAACGTAAAAGTAAATACCGAACAGTTATTAAGCTGAGTGTAAATTAAAAACCAACTGTATTTTTAAAGCAGTGCATACTAATGTTCACCCTCCAAAGTCATTTAACAGTGTAGTAACATTACTACGTAGTTTATCAATGCAGTTACTGCTAATTTATTTCACCTAACGAGTGAATCGCTTCAAGAGTAATGTTTTAGACTAAATAATCCTTATTCTACGGCGTTTGGCTATATTTTTAGCATCTAATGAGGAAGTATCGTATTAATAACGAATGTGCTAGGTTGCATAATTTTGTTTACAAAACGTTTGTACGATAATTGTGCAGTTCATGGACATTTTCTACAAATTGTGAATGCAAATTAGAAAATTACTTCCACATAAACAAATTGTTTACTAATAATAAATTTAGTTTAAAGTAATGATTAATAAAAAACGGTGCATTTATGCTACGATTACAACTGCATAATCTAACAACGTAAATAAATTCATTCAATAGTATACATAATTGTATTTTATAATCAAAATATAAATACTGGCTCGGCAAGCAAGCCCACTGAAAAGTAATAAATCGGCTTTTATTTGAAAAGGCTGTCATTGTTGTATTACACAATCGGTGACGATTTGAATAGCAAACATCTCACACATAAACATTTAAAACACAATTTGCACCAGCATTACAATTAACAAAACGCTATTTTTAGGCTTTGATCCATTTCCACGATTTTTATAAATGAAATGAATATTTATGCCAAATGTCATTTTTCAATTCAACAATATAGATGGTGGCATAATTAAAACAAGCACGAAAAAAAAACACAATTATTTCATTGTTGGTTTTATGCTATAAATAATAAAATATTAATTGTGTGTTATTTACTGATCAATTATAAATATTTATAAAAATTGATAATTATCGATGCACATTTAGAGTATAATTTAATTTCGCATGCCTTAGCAATTAGTAGTCGATGTGTACGTACAAAAAAATAATAATAGTTAAAAAGTGAATAATAGTTATTAGTAATGTATTATTCGTTATGCTAGAAGAATAACTGATTAGTGTGAATGCAAATAATTCAGAGTAATCAATTTGATTCGTCATTATTTTTAATCCAATTTACTGTACTTTGCTATTTCTTTCACGCAAGTACGTTCAATTAATAATCAACGTCAATTTAGTAAAAATTCGCATTAACGAAAAACAAGTCAGTCAGGTAAGTAAAAAAAAAGTCGCAAAAATAAAAATGCGCAGTTTGTTTACACACAAACAACATTACCAAGATTACAATTTTACATAAATAAAGCTAAAAATATTACTTTCATACGCTTATTGTTTAACCGTTATCAAATAAAATAAAGATTATTTAATTGTCGTAAATTAATAAACAAAATCAATAACGCGAACGCATAGATAATGTTGAAGAAAAATCAATCTGTTTATTGAAGTGTGAAAAGTGTAAAACTTACCATCCGATGTTCATAACGACTCCCACACCTGTTAAGCTATCTTTAGGAACGTGTTCGATTTGAATGACCGTATCGATGAATTTCACTTTAACTCTGCTTAGAACTGCAACATGAAGAATAATTCACATTTACTAGTAATGCTAAAAAGGAAAAAGTCCCCAAGTCTTTACTTGAATCGATGGCCTGTGCAAATATCTCTATGCCCTCCAACGGCTGCGAATTGTCAATGTTCGCAGCATCTTGCTTCATGCACTCCTGCGCCAATTGCATCGAATTCGTCATTGAACTCCACATCGATTCGAACATCGACGTCGCTGCAATTTCGTAATGTTCGGTTTGAAAAATATTTACACGCTTAATGTTTACGTTCTAAACTTTACCGCTCTCATTGCGCTGTTTAGGTTGAAACGTTAAATGCAATCCGTAGACTTCAATGAATGTGGCATCTTTAAGTAACGAACTCCATGGTACTTTGAATGATAGCTTCTCTAGAAAACCATTAATGAATTCCATCGGCCAGTTTTGCTTCTCGCCCAATTCGTTAAGTGCCTTTAAAAATTATATAATAATTTATAATACGCATTACAAAATGTAAATTAATAATTTATTTATAGCAGGCATGTGTTGATATAATATAGTAGGATATATATTTTGTTTCTGCTTGTTGTCAATGCCATAACAATAAATATTAATGAATAAAATTTACTTGGACATCAAGGCTGACATTCTCGATCGTTCCTCTGCCATTGTATAAATCCACAGACAATTGATCTAACGTTAATTTCTCTTCCAAAAACTGTCCCAAGTAACGTTGTAGTAAATAAATGCACACGCGCTTCTTGATTGCTTCCGGTATTGAAATCGATGGTAAATACCAAGGCATCATTGATGCCTTTCAACACTCAACTACTATTAATGAATAAACAATTCTTTTGTTGTCCGTAAATGTGTATGTGTATGTGTCTGTTTCATGCACCTTTGTTTTGCTTTTTGCACACGATTATCAACCATATGTTTTGACAGAACTCAGCTGTAACTGGTGGGAAACACATGCGCAATTAGGTACATTATTTACTTCCAACCTGTCTACATCTTGTTTCAGCACGCGGTTGTGATTTGTTTATTCGCTATCACAATTTTTTTATTCATTTATTAAATGTTAATGCTTCATTTCACTAAAAATTTTTATAAAGTGACATTTTTTAATAAGCCATCTATCGTACAGTAGCAACATTTTCCGACAATTATTAATCGAATTTTATTAAATTATTTTGACAATACAGTGTAGAAAATCTTACTTAATTCAAGTTAGAAATGTATCTATAGTTGTGTTCAAACAAATTCAAGTATTAAACTTGAAAATATTTTGTTATAAAACAGTGCCACCTGCTGGACAATAGTCAGATTGAAATAAACAAGTTTTTGTTTAAAAAAATAATATTTATTCCCGAAATTCACAATACTTGTAAGCCGCATTATGTAAGTATTTTACATAAAAAATTCATGATTTTTAAATTTGGTAAAAGCACTTTGCTCCAAAAGTTCACTAGCCTTAATAATATCATCATGAATTGCATTTTTAAGTTCATCTAAACTGCTAAAGTTTTTTTCAGGTCGCAAATATTCCAGAATAGCAATTTTTAACGTTTTTCCATACAAATCGCCATCGAATGTATGCATAATGTGGGTCTCCATAGATTTCTGCTCGTTTTTATAGTACGGATTCCAACCTATACTAATGACCATTTTGTAAATTTTATTGTCCAATTTCGCAAAACCGCAATAGATTCCCGTATCGATGGTGGTGGGCAACTTATCAACGACATCTTTAGAAAAATTTGCGGTAGGTATGCCTAAACATCGACCAATATAGCATAAACTAAGTGAAATATAATTTTTGAGGTTATAAATTTAGAGATGAGTGTTTACCTAATTCCTTCGACCCTCGGCCAAATCCTTTGATTATTTCACCCGAAGCAAAATGTGGCAAGCCTTTTTTCATAAATCCCGCCATTCGTTTGAACAACCTGCAAAAAAGTTAATGTAAACAATGAATTTTATGATTATCACATACGTGGAGCTAACTTCAAATAGATTACGTTCTATGTTAACGATGTTAACTATCGGCAATTTTTCTAGGTGTTATGTTTGATGCTTTAAAAAAGGAATTAAATGTGAAGGACATATGCATGGGCAAAGAAACGAAAAATCTGCGACATTGATACCGTTTGTATGCTGCAAAGTGGAAAGAGTGCGAAATATATACATACTTTTTTTTTCTACACTTACAACAAATCTAGTATATCAAAAAATTTAAATGCAGCACACTAGTCGTGCAGAGATGTTGAGCGTGGAGGATGTCGGCGATAAACGCGTAAGTTATCTATTCAACTACAACGAATTTTAATGGGTTATCTTGTACACATTATTATTATTAGGACGTTATAACCGGTGACCTTGTTTGTCCCTTTTATGATTTTTATATGAAAAAAAATTTAATTGATGCATGTCTCTTTCAATATATATACTTCTCCTCGTACATTTTCATTTCACGATAAGATAAGATAGATTGGCATTATTAATATGCGTTTATATTTTGCAACGAAAACGTGCAAAGTATCAAGTACTTCGAACACAATTAATTACAACTTCGTATATTGACAAGGAATTGCCATGTAGTAGCCTTGATTTTGCATGACGTTGGAATTTTACACAATGATATTGTTATAAATACATATCGAAGTAATATTTTTCGATGCACCCATCTTATTAAAATAGGTGACTGTTCGATATCGAACGATGTTGATTGATTAATTACAGCAAACAATATTTCATTCGAATCATCTACTTCTCGCATTACATAATTTCATTGTGTGTTGATTTATTTGGAAGCAATGCAACATGAAGAATTTATACGTTGTACGGCTGGCACGTGGCTTTTGTATAAATAATAATATTGCTGTTATTGTTTTAACTATACGCTTCGTAGAAGTTATTGCATTCTGCTTATTGTAATATATACCTAATAAAACTATTTTTAAATTTAATTATCGATTATTGGTAATTTGCCGCTAATAGACAATATGTTTATTCATTAAAATATTTCCAAGCAAAATTAAATCAAAATTTACATTGAAATATTCAGTTTATTTGAACGTCACGAATATCGCACATTTTCTTTTAAAGAAATTAAAAAATAGCAAAATTAATACACAAAAATTAACTTACTTAATTTCACTTTTTGTTTACTATATTATGAACATTTTATTATTGTGCAAAATTCGTTATCATATGCTTATTAATCGAATTTAACGTAAATATCGTATAATATCAATAAAATAAATCATTGCGTAATTGAAATGGTTTTGAAATTAATGCGCGCGCAATTATGATGTTCATATATATATTTTTTTCGAAATGCAGATAACGAAATATTCAAATTAATACACATTTTATCGTATGTTATTTTTTGTGCTTTCAATAATAAAAGCAAATCACATACGCCAGTCGTTCATTACCACTTGCGCTTCCTAATCCCCAACATGACATCACTTTACGATCAAGTTAGAATAGAATAGTGCGCGAGTACTTCAGCATGTAAACGCTAACCGTTTTCGATTTGTATTGTTTTAAGGTGCGAGGCCATGCAAGGGCTTCGAGCGGTTCGAGGGCGTTCAAAGAGGCCACCAAGCAGGATGCGCTAGATCATCTGAAGAACGAGGTGTACAAGATCGCCGAAAACACCGAGCCGGAGAATCGTGAGCGTGTCACGAAGGATCTGGAGGGTTTCCTGCAGCTGTTCGGGCGCTTCTTGCAGGAGGAGGGCCCGTCGATTGATTGGGATCGCATCGAGAAGCTGCCGGATGGTGCTGTAAGGCATTACGATACGCTCACGACGCCGATCGATGAAACCCTGCACGAGATGCTCCAGAAGCTGGTGGTGGTGAAGTTGAACGGCGGTTTGGGAACGTCGATGGGCTGTCATGGTCCGAAATCGGTCATTACCGTACGGAATGAATTGACGTTTTTGGATTTGACCGTGCAACAGATTGAGGTACGTGTTGCTTATGTTTTTCAGGTTGATAAGAATGTTATCGTACGGTGATGGCTGGCAAATAATGTGATGCTGAATGTAATCGCTCAAGTGTTTTGATGTTGATAATAGGAATCAGGGAAACGTGCCTATGTTTTCATAGATTATTCTCACACTTTTCGTCATTTTTGTTAAATGCGTAGCTGAAAGTATTTGTTTAAATAATGAATTTATCCTTGTTTGCAATTTGCATGTCGCGTTTTGTTGTTTTGTAAAATTACTCAGGCTTCTGTTTTTCAATATTTTTTATTTTCATTATCAATGTGTGAATTTGTGCTTTGCTGAGTATTTATGCGATTTAGCATTTTGATGAACAGCTCTATTATCTAATTGCGGTTTTAACAGTATGATAAGTTTGTAATTAATATGCAACCAAAATGCACAAACTGAATTTAATGTTTAGCTTCCAGTCGTTTCACTCATTACTCATTTTAAAATATAATGTTTTTACAACAAGACGTTCTTAATGTTTATTGAACACCTTTTTGTCATATTTTTTTGAAGATGGTTCTAAGTTTAATAAATGTAGTGGAACCTCGACATATGACCTTAATTTGTTCCAAATGTTTGGATATATCAAATTCACTGCATTTTTTAATTAGAACTATTTCTTCATATAATTGAATCGTTTGAGTAAGGTCGTATATGGAGGTAAGTTCTTCTTGTCAAAATAGGTCGTATATCAAATTGGGCGTATAACGAATGGACGTATATCGAGCTTCCACTGTAGTCGCATTACGTAAAATCTATTCTTTTCTTTAAAAAATATTGACAGGTTGTCCCTCAGTAGTTATTTAGCAATACTCTGAATTGCCAAATTTATGTTAAAATTTGTTTTTTTGTTTTTTTTTATTAAGTGCGCGACAATAAAAAGTATCGCAATACCTATTTCGCATAAAACCTTAAACACAAATCAAATTAATGGTTCATTAAGTCAACCATTTTAAATATTTTATCATATATACAAATAAACTATATGCTAATCGCGCGATATATTCAAATTATTTCAGTATTTTAAATTATTATCAATATTTTGCGTCGTGATAAATAAATTAATTACCTGTATTTGAGCGTGCTTGTCAACTAATTAGCATACAGCACAGATTAATACTGTTAAATCGACTGACAGAATAGAGTTTATCTAGAAGCATATAGTTTTAGTACATAATCCTTTAATTACGCCTTAAATTGCATTAATTATCTAGCAACATTGAACTAAAAATAATCCAAGTTATTTTTCAATTTGTCGCATTTTAACCTCAAACAATTATTGATAACAAATTATGCAATAGTTGTTGAATGTTATTTTTTTTCTATTGCTTTTCAGCATCTAAACAAGGTCTACAAGGTTAACGTGCCGCTAGTTCTTATGAATTCATTCAACACCGATGAGGATACGGAGAAAGTGATACGTAAATACAAAAATTTGCAAATTGAAATTCATACATTCAATCAATCTTGCTATCCGCGCCTCAATCGTGAAACTCTTCTGCCTGTTACGAAGAACTGTCATATCGAACAGGAGCCGGAAGGATGGTATCCGCCTGGTCATGGCAACTTCTACAAGAGCTTTCAAAATTCCGGCCTCTTGAAGCGCTTCATCGCCGAAGGGAAGCAATACTGCTTCATTTCGAACATCGACAATCTGGGCGCTACCGTCGATTTGAATATCTTGAATTTGCTGCTTAATCCTAGCCAAAAGCAGGCGCACGAATTTGTAATGGAGGTGACGGATAAGACGCGCGCGGATGTTAAGGGTGGCACGCTGGTCATGTATGAGAACAAGCTGCGCTTGTTGGAAATTGCACAAGTGCCGAGTGAGCACGTCGATGCCTTCAAATCGGTCAAGACGTTCAAGTTCTTCAACACCAATAATATATGGGCGAAATTGGATGGTAATTTAATTACTTACTTACATGATTTTTATTGCGTCTTGATTGAAATTTAAAAATTATCTCTTTAAAAATTGGGTTAACTTGTCAGATAATTAGATATTTCAGAAATGCAAAGTTGGTAGTGGGTAAAGCACTACTTTCTGTGTTCTAAATATAAAAATTTCAATGGGAGGTGAATTTTTGTTTCGATATAGCATGCTTTACTTGGGCCTAATTTACTTACCATAAGGCTGGCAGGCATACGAACTAAGTTAATCATCATAACAGCGCGATTCTGAAATGAGCAATACATATTATCGTCTTTACTTTATTTCAAAAATCTATAAGCTTAATTTTTGAATTAAACCCTTTATTATAAAACAAAAGAATATTTTACTTAGTAGGCATCATGATAAACACATTATTTTTCAACATTTAATAAAGACACAACTACGGGATTTAGAAACGAAATGATTTCTTTAACATAAATGTTTATTGAACTAAATAGCGAATCAGTTGTTTTTCAAAATATTACTAATTGCAATTTAATTTGCTTCAATAGTAAAGGTTTATTTTTTCACGATTTGACGACTTGTCGAATTGTTTGTAGAAGAAATGACGGTACAGACAAACTCGGAAGCCACTGGGTTTCATTTGCCATCGACTTTATATTCAAGACCATTTAAGGTTATTAATTGAATTTTACGTCGCCTTTCACTGAATTATAACATTATTAAAAATTGCGAACATTAAAAAACACCTGTAAATGTTATGTGTGATTTTACGATGTATCTTTCATAAAATTTATCATGATTTCTGGTTTTAACAGCGATTGAACGTGTGCTGAACGAAGATACGCTGAACATGGAAATAATTATCAACAATAAGAATATCAAACATAAAAACAACAATATGAATATAATTCAATTGGAAACCGCCGTCGGAGCGGCGATGAAGGTGTTTGAGAATGCGATAGGTATCAACGTTCCGCGAAGTCGCTTCCTTCCCGTTAAGAAAACATCCGATTTGTTGCTGGTGATGAGTAACTTGTATTCGTTGAAGAACGGCAGTTTGGTGATGTCTCCACAACGCATGTTTCCAACCACGCCGCTGGTTAAGCTCGGCGATAACAATTTTGCTAAAGTCAAGGATTTTTTGAATCGGTTTGCTAACATACCCGATTTAATTGAATTGGATCATTTGACGGTATCGGGAGACGTAACTTTTGGACGTAGCGTATCTCTTAAGGTAATTTCACTTGTTTCTATTTGTAAATAAAATTTTAATTTATTTATTTATGAAATTCATAGGGCACTGTTATCATTATTGCAAATCATGGTGATAGAATCGATATTCCATCGGGAGCAGTACTGGAAAACAAAATCGTATCAGGAAATTTGAGAATTTTGGATCATTAAAGTATCAACTCTACATATAGTGAAAAAATAAACAATGTTATTTTATACGCATTTTATAATATGTAGTAGTCACTGTTATAACGTTATAAGTTTGTTATTTTTCATGTTATTTGGCAAAACAAAATCAAAAGTTTATTTTTGTGTTAATTTATAAATTGTAATCAAGCGAGCGAGTAATGAATAAATGTCATTCTTGACACAAAAACGAATTTTATTACACCGAACGCACAAATTTATCGCTTAACAATTAAGCAATTAATAATGACGTACTACAATTGAAGTAATTGTAATTTATGCTACTTATCGCTTATTGTAGGCAACCTTATCAGCAATAACGTTTTGCTTAATAAAGCAATTGGATTCATTTAAAAATATAACCAAACAACATTTTAAATAGTATTATTTATTTCGCGTTGTTCGACAATATCATTAAAAAGCAATTAACTAATGTAAAAAACTACTACTGCGACTAATACGGCTACTGCCATGCTTCACTCGCGTGTACGTTGAGTTGCATACGTATTTAAAACTGCCATGGCGTCGCGAACTGTCACATAAATCAAACAAATAATTTTTGTTGTTTTATTAGCGTTAATTTTTTTCGTGTGGATAACAAAACCGAATCGAATTCGTTTTCAATTCAAAATTAATGGCTGTGAATTAATTTTGATGATTTAATTACTAGAATTCAAATTAAACTCATGCATAATTAACGGAAAAAGAGGAGATGAATCGATAAAAGCTTGTGTGCGTGTATAAAATCGCCGAATTACGAGAAAAAAATTTCATGTATGTGTGTTTAATCAATGGAACGTTTCTTAATAAAAATTGAGTTGTTGTGATAATATGGACGGTGAAAGTATCGGTTCTATATTAACAAAAACGCAACGATTAGTTTTGGGATGTTTTGTCCTCATTTTAGTTGATGTTATTTGGGTTTCATCATCCGAATTAACAAAAGTAAATATTTGATTATTACATTATATGAATAAGTGATGATTAACTTAATTCGTTTATAGTATATTTACCATCATGAACAATATGATAAGCCATTTTTCTGTACGTATTTGAAAACTTCAATGTTTACATTGTATCTGCTTGGATTTTGTTTTTGGCCACCTTGGAGAGATTATTGTAACAAGGAACATAGTTATATGGTAACGAAATGATAATTGCTAGGTAACCAACAAATTATTATTATTTACCATTTCTTTTAGATCCTTGAAACCGAGCATGAGGATGAGAATTTCTATTCCGAAGCAAATACAAGCCTTGTAAGTAAACGACGCTAACATCTAAAAGAATTCATTCTTATTGCATTGCAGAGTAATCCAATTTATGTGCCAGTAAAAACTCCCGAAAGGGAGAATATAGATCGAAGTTCGGGTACCGAAAGCGATGACTCCTCGATACGCTCGGTGCGTTTCAATAAATTGGCCGAGGTGCGACACATGTCCGAATTGGAAGCCACCGAGGCGTTGCTGGCGCGATTATCCTACCATGATAGTTTACGCGCCGGCGAGATTGCAAAACGCGCTGCATCGAAGCTTCCAGTCTACAAAGTCGCCAAAATTGCGCTGATATTTTGCATATTGGTAAGTTAATGTTCAATACATTTCCGGTAGATGAATCGCATCGCGCTAATTGCATCATTTTGTAGTGGTTTCTCGCTAATTACACATTCCAATTGGCGCTCGCACAAACCGAAGCTGGTCTAGTAACAGTATTATCATCGACCTCCAGTTTCTTCACACTGATCCTGGCAGCGATGTTTCCATCCGGTCAAATCGATCGATTCACCTTTTCCAAGCTCGTGGCTGTAGTTTTAAGCATAACAGGAGTGGTAAGTCAACGATTTTTACAATACATTAACAATTCGCAGATTGCGCATATTTTTGGGTTAATAATCGGTGCATTAACATGTAATTGATAACGCGACTAGACAAGTTGTCTGCTAAATATTTTAAATATCGAATTATTCAAATTATGAATTTATTTTTATGCTCATATAAATCGATAGTTTATCAGCGCTTTTATTCATATGTAAATAATGTTAGAGGGAAACGTGTGGGCTGCATCATTTTTAATTAAATGAAACGAATTAATCAACATTTGATTAAATATTAATTCGAACGTCCATATCGAATCAATAAATCATAATCTAGTTAGTCCACCTAATAAGCTGCAATAAATGAATTCATTTATATAGTTTGGATGGAATTGTATGATTATTTGTTATTGCAGATGTTGGTCTCCTTTTCGGGCGTCGCCAATGAGAACTCGCATGTGCCACTTGGTATCGTTTTATCAATTCTCAGCGCTTTATTTTATGCAATGTATATAGTATTTCTTAGGAAGAAAGTGGATCATGAGGATAAAATTGATATACCATTGTTTTTTGGTAAGCTTTATTCAAATTACGATAAGAATTTTATAAAACACTTGATTGTTTATTTTAATGTTGATGTGGACAACTCAATATTGAAATGTCAGTAGGAACAAATTATCATTGATTACATTAATTATTTACATGTAAAGCTTTTTTGAAGTAAAGATATCAACGCCTGAGTAATAATCGTGAAACAACAACATGTTTTTTTTGAATTCTTATATTACAGTAACACCTCGCTGTAGTGTCATCCTTGAGCGAGTCATTAATATACATTTAGTGCAAATTATGTAACTGAATTTAATGAAAACATTCACTTTTAAATAACAGATTTAATTAAACAAAAAAAAAATAATAATATTTTTCGTCAAATTCACACTGCTGAAAAATGATTTTTATTTGCTAATTTAATATTCTACTTGTAGGTTTTGTTGGTTTTTTTAATCTTCTATTGCTTTGGCCATGTTTTTTCCTATTCCACTATACGCAGTTGGAAAAATTCGAAATGCCTTCGAAACATCAATTGATGTTTCTATTATTAAATGGACTATTAGGTACCGTTATTTCGGAAGCTTTATGGCTGTGGTAAGTAGACAATAGATGATAGATGGCCGCATAAATAAATACTAAATAAAAATATGTTTTAGGGGATGTTTTTTAACATCATCGTTGATGGCAACGCTAGCGATAAGTTTAACGATTCCAATGACAATGTTAGCGGACGTATTCTTAAAACAAGTCTCATATACATGTTTATTCTATTTAGGTATAGTACCAATGTTGGTAGCGTTCGTAGCGGTCACATTACTATCACAATATGAAAATTGGGACCCAGTTTTAGATTTATTACGATGTGCCTATCATACCCTCTGTCGACGAACACGATTTCGGTAAATATAAATTCCTTATCTTTTCTACTAAAATACAGTATACATTTATTCACATTCATAATCGATTTTCGTGAAAATACATTTAATATCGTGTAGTAGTGCTGAATGAAGGAATGATGAATGAATACTGTATTTTAGGAAGTAAACATTATAATTTGATTTTATATTATAACTGAAACTTTGGTTTTTTATAGTGCTGACTAACACGCTTTAGATTTAGTTTTTTGCCATTCTAGTCAAATTCGATTCTGGTTAAAAATAGACATAGAACATGCTTGATCAATACAATCTCTAAACTATGCAATCGTATTCAATCAATTGATATTTAAAGTTCAAAGTTTAACTTTTAAACTTTATTAGATTGTGTAATATTCAATTAGAAACTATTTTTCCATGCATTATTAATGAGTTTGATTAAAGTTTTAGGTTTCCAGAGACGCAAACCGAACAAACTGAAGCGTTAATTGGCATTAATTGTAACGAACACGAAGCGTAAACATTTCTCTATACAATATATATGATTTTTTTTTGTTCACAATCAACGTTACTACTAATTTTCATAATCATTTATGTATAACATGATGAATTTTTGGTGCTTTTTACAATTATTGTTAGTTATGTGGATATAAGAAAATGTGATGTTTTAGTTATTACGTTTATATAGGTTTTTAAAATATTGTGATTTTTATTTTGTTCTCTTCTCTCATATTATGATGAAAAAACGTTCGATTTTTAATTCTAAAGAAAAATCACGTGACTGATACAATAATCTTTCTATATGTATATTATATTATAAATTATAATACTTAGAGAAACTCACTTTTTTGCTTTAAAATGCATTTATTAACTAATAAACTAGGAAACAAAATACGTCTATAATATAATATATTTTTAATAATAATATTTTTTCCTTTCTTATAATAATAATAATACATGTATTTTCATAAAAAGTATATTGATATATATGAATGTTATGAATGCTCTTTGGGGTATACCTACCTATAATTAAATGAATTGTTAAAATTGATGATCATTTAATGCTGCATTTTAAATTATTTATCTTCTTTTTTTTTCGTTATCGAATTTATTTCATTTTATGTTATTTTTAATATATGTATTTTATTTGATGTACTCAGAATTGAATTAGAAACAAAAAATGTACAATTTGGCGAATTTCGAAACACATTGTTTATTAAAATATTTATTTGCAAAATATTACTTTATCATCAATTTTACCGCTTTTTGTTAATGCACAAATAATGCTGAAATTACACAATTTTATTTAATAGCGAATTTAAATCTCATTGCATTGTCTTGTGTATTAATAATAATACAAACCTAAAAAAAGAAGAATCTACTATATAGTTAAAAACGTTACTGTTTAGAAAATTGTTAAAAAGGTATTTTCCTGTGTTTCTAAGTGATAAAATACCGTACTTATTATTATTATCGTATATTTAAAGAAAACTGAATGTTTTGCAAAATCAAAAAGATGTATATTTAATAAACACCAGATTATAAATTTATGTATAAAAAATTGTATGTTGTTAGTAAATAATTTTAAAAATGAGATGAATTTTTAAACGAATATATAAATATATATATTAGGTTAGTAGATAATAAATAAAAAATAATTATATAGCTAAAAGTTTCATTTAATTAATTCGTCGATTTTAAGGGGCAATTTTTGCCATTTTTTGTATTTAGCTATACTAATTTTCATAATTTGATGTAAAATATTATGAGAAGCAATCGATTGATGATTTCAGATTTAACATAGAATAATTATTTATGTATTAAAAGTGTAAAGTGATATTTTGTTACATTCTAATATTAAAAGGAAGTTATTGTTTGTGAAGAAACAAACATTACCTCTATTTAAGATTAGAATGGCATCAATTCTTATATATGATGATATGTTCGCATCAACATATATTTCGAAGGAAACTTAAATATTATAAAAATTAATTTGCTCATCATTAACTGGCGGTAATTATTGAAAATGAAATTAATTCAATATGTGTATAAATATGCATCATATTTAATGTATTTTAATACTATTATTTAAATTACATGTAAGAATGGAAGTTACTCATCGCTAACTCCAGTTACATATTTGTTTAGGAAGTCATTTAGGAAGTTTATCCATTTTTATAGTCATTCGATAACCCTCGATAAATAAAAAAGAAGAAATTCCAGTACAAGTAATCCAAGTCAATTTATGATAAAAACATATCAACTACTATTATTTGAATTGAAACTAAAAATATGGCCTTCTTGGATGTACTTAAGTAATAGGAGTAATAGTTGAAACACGAACTCTTTGATATCTCAAATGAAATCAGAGCTCATAAAATAATTTTTATTATAATTTGACAAGTAAAAACTATGTGACATTGACTTGTGAAAAACAAGATTATTACGAATCACATTTTACTAGCTTTTACATAATTTAATACCTTTACACGTAGTTTCGACCCAAGTTTTTTAAACAATACAAATTTATTGTGTACATGTTTCGTAGACTGAACACAGTACAAAAGAAACAGTAAATATACACAAATAAATTAATTGTCGGTTTTCGATAATGGAAGTGAATAAACCATCACCCCAGACCCCGAAAAGGCCTGATATGAGGTACTTGAATAATTAGTACTGCTCGCGCTTAATTTATTTAAACTTTTTTGTACAGCCCTCCTCCTAGTAAATTTCCTACTAGTACTTCCCAAAATGATTTAATGAAAGAACAACGGAATAAGTAAGTGCGATTGACAACGTCGCAAATTGTTTTGAAATTAATCCATTTCTAGATCTTATGAGGGCATTAAACGATTTGCTACATCGTTCAAACATACTGTCAGAACTTCGAAGGTGGACGTTGATAAAGTGCGACACAAGGAGAAGCGCACCATCATGGATCCACGATTTAGAAGGTAATTTGTTTAGGGGAAGTGTGAACTGCGTAGAAAAGGCGTAGATTTTGTTGTCTATTTGCGTAGATTTTTCTGAACATTATGCATTCAAAAATTTACGCAACTAGACAATTAAGTTACGCAATTCGACCATCCCATCGCATATATCGTATTCGGTCTTATTCAAATTCGGATGAGTGTGAGCTGTCACTGTCACCTAAAACTTTTGAGGAGTAGGAGTTTTCATGTTAAGAAATATGAGTAAAAAATACGTGAAAATGTTTTTTGTATCAACAGGGCAATTTTGACTGATTATCAGTATGGAAATCAGCGAAAATCGTCCCATCATGGGATCTGACACGCCAATTAGTTGAATTAAGATATTTCTTACTAGTTATCAACTAATGGAGTGACGATCATTGTCATTGAAGATTGGCATTCATATTATAAAATCGACAACTCTTCACAAATCAGTCAAATTTGTCCTTTTGATACAAACCTACTATCATGCACGATAAAACATTCTTCTTATTTCATTTTCCTACGAAATATTGTTTATTTTCTACGCAATTTACGAATCGCTTTTATTTGCTATAGTCCGTGCGTTTCACTTTGACGGGTGGCCCCATTTTGCGACTACAGGTAACATGAAATTGAGCGCAAGTTTTAAATCGTGCTTCTTTTTCTGGTGTTAAAGAGAAAAAAATACTACGTGTTATGCCAAAATAGTCCTCTATTTTGGTCGCACAACGTGGTGATCCGTCAAAGTTAAACACACGGACTATACCAAAATGATAAAATCAAACCAATTCCAGGGAAAGGAAACGTTCTCCAAAGCGTTCCCCCTTCAGTCAATCAGAGAGCAAATTCATTCCACACTTGCCTCAAGATGACAAACTTTCATTCTCCGCTCCGTCATTCAAAGACCTGGATTTAGATCTCGAGGAGACGACGAAAATAGGTTCAACAACGAATATTCCTGCGCCAACGTTATCGCAAGTTGTGACTGAAGGCGAAGTCACAAGAACGCTAGATTCACATTCAGCAAACGTGAAAGCAACGAACACAGTCCTAAAACTGAATAAATGTGTTGGCGAAGACGGTGATAGAGTAAAAGAAAATATGCGAGACGTGCAGTTGGAAACTGATTTCTCAAAGTACTGCATAGGACCGCTACAATATAATATTAATGTTGTTTAATGTTTTAGAGTCTCGATTGGATGCGATTGCAGCAGGGGACCATCCTACCCGATTAGAAAGCGGTCGAATCGCGTTATAAGGTAGGTCGCAAACATGTAGGCAATTTGGGTTTACCACGTTTTTATCAACTTTTTCAACTTTCTGTTTGTTCGCTGAAAATTTCGTAAATTGATTTTAATATGTAAATGTAATATTATTCGGAGTACCTAATTGTAAAAACGTGGTAATATAAAAATTTGTTATTTTACAGAAAATTCTCTTCAAGCGTTCCTAAACCGAATTGTACACCAAAGAATCTATATTGGGACGATTCGCGTTTATACAAAAAGTATACTAATATATTGCGTCCTGCGGCTATTAGGAAATCAACGAGTTCCTTTACGATGCCTATAATGTCTCCCAACAGTGAGGAATCCCTGTGTTTGTGCAGTAATTCGTCAGGTGATCAAGTCAAAGACGGCTATTCATATGAGAGTGGTTCTGATTATGGTTCATCGGCAGTATTACCAGCGGACAATCGCTCAAGTAAATGTAATAGTCCACATTTATAATCTTTAATAATATTTAGGACAAACATTTTTGAAAATCTTGTCACTGTTTTCAAAATTTGTTAGTCAACATAACTACATGAAACAAAAAGTAAATAAAACAGTTTTGATTCTTTTTAAATGAATGTCGTATATTACATTACATTATTGGGGGTTAAAATATTATATATGGTAATCTTAAAATTGCTTAGTTTACATTAAAGTAAAGAACTATTAAAATGGCCACTGCAGTAAATTATTTACTATTCAATGGCCAGAAACCTATCGTTTAATGCTATTAATTTTTATTATTCAGAAAGGTTATTAAAAACATAAAAATTAGTATATAATCCGAATTTCTTCTTCTCGGTATCTTGAATTCTTCCTTTATGATATGTAAAAGAGCAAATTCAAGTGTAATAAATTAAAATAAACTGGAATGAATAAAGTTATAACTACATCAAGTGCTTTGAACGCAAATGTTTCAGAAAGTGGAACTAATTAATTTGTGCATTGAGGAGAGCTCAATTTTGTCAGACTGTGATGATTCTTATGTTTGTCTCTTAAACTATAGTTTCTGTCATCACACATACAAGCCCTATCAAATACTAAGTTTCATATGTGTTTCTTGTCTTTTGAATTGTTCGTTAATGTTCATCAGCGAATTTCTTTTCGACTTGAAAAATTAATTCCATATCTGGATGTACCAAGAGAAAACCTGCAAGAATAAAAAATAAGTTTCCAAGTCTATTTTCATTTATTTGGGGGCATTACTTACCCTTAAGATCAGCACGAAGTCGTAGAAAAAACCAAATGTGTCTCTCAACACAGACAAAACCGTAAAAAGGGAGCCAGAAAAATAAGAAGGTGAAAAAACTATCTATTAATGATACTGGTAATTTGACGCCTATTGGAATAGCAATACCTAATACCCATTGATATTCCTTAGCCATTGATTAGAAGAAAGTGTGGATTTGTTAGCAACTTATCTCTTCATAGAAATGGAATTAACTAAATGACGATTCTTGGTTTACTTTTATAGTTTATTAACATATCGCTTCCTGCACTTTCGTCTCTTTGTATTGTTAAAGCAATGTTTTATTAATTTAAGACAAATTGTAATATATTTTGTAAATTTCGCTTTGGGAAGAATACTAGAGTCGAAACTGCAGTTAGCAATGTGCTACTAAACTGTGAAACTGAACTAATAATCGTTCCTTTACTGAACGTAACAGATTTATCATGTAAAAATTAACTATATAATACTGCAATTGATTGTTTCGTCTGTATGTTTTTGATAATTACATTTGAATTAAACGATTCCACGTTTAAGTCGTTCGCTTTTCATTTGACTTGCTCTTCAAAGTATCTTAAACGTATGTGGAGGGTTCAGAGCTCAGTTCACTTTATTCTGAACCCTCCAAATGATTGAAATGTATAAATATTAATAATCTTTTTTTATTAGATGATGAAGAGATGACCAGCTTCTATTATTTGGTTGGCTGTGCAATAGGTTTACTTATAGTTACAGCAACCGCTTGGCTATTAACAGACGATACCATTTGGTTGATGGTAAATAAAAATCGTCGGCTCTTGCAAGAACAACAAAACGCTACTTACACGCAATGGGCATTGCAAACACTTCGTTCAATATGTGGTAAAGTGATATATGCTATGAATGTCGTAGCATCATCTTTGTGGGATTTATTTAGTGTAAATAAGAAAATAGTTTATTGATCTTTATTCTTAAGCAAACCTGTAATTGTTGTAGCAAAAGTCATACGATGCAGCCCTTTCATGGGACCAATGGGACATGCCAAATTAATAAATAAAATATTTTTAATACAAAGTTATTTGTATGTTTATTTTAACATGTTTATATCCAATTACATTATGCTCTACGTGTGAATGTGTTTGTGGTTGGTTGGGTCAACTGTAATCCACTAATGTTATTGAAGTCGAGCATACGCAACATTTCCCTGGTCTCTGGATCAACCTCAATAATGTCGTGCTCGAGAGCAGATACCTCCGGAACGAAGTTGTCGCGTCTTTCACGTTCTTCCTCTTGCAATTTAATCGAAATTCCACGCACTTGGGAATGACGCAAACGTTTCATTAAATGTGTAACGAAGCCAGCAATCTTGTTGCGTAGAGGCTTGGTTGGAATAATTGCGATCTCCTCGCAAATACGCTTGTTGGTATGGAAATCCAATGTCAAGCGTGTGTAATATTTTTCAATAATTACTTTCGACGCCTTTTTAATGGTCTTTGTACGTACACGACCCATATCTATAATTCGTATAGCATACAAAATTAATGTTATTTGATATTATTATATGTTATTATGGCTCTAAACTTACCGAATTATTGTAGCAGTACAGCAACGAGAAACGTGGTCGCCGAAGATTCAGACAGAAAGAGAGTTTGCTGTCATTTATTTTACCACAGCACAAATATGAAAGTTACCAACTTGGTGACTTTAGTGATATTAAATTTTGTTATTTTATTCTACATTTAATATTTCTTTAGCAAAAGTTAATGCTAAACTAAAATTAATCTTAAATTATTTAAAAAAAAAATTAAATTAACATTTTTCGTAACTAAAAATCGTAAATATAGTAAAAATCTAGCAAGCTGGTAAGTTTGTGATTCGATGTTGGTAGTAAAAGTAACTAAAGCGTTACCTAAACGATTTTATAAACAATCTAGATTTAGATTCTGTGTTATTGCACCATTAGAATATCAAACAATTTTGTTACAGCTTAATTGATTAAAGTGTTATTTAAACAAATTAGCAATTTTGTTGGCAACTTGTATAGTAAACAATATGCGATAGATTGGCAGTATAAATAGTAACAAACTACATTTATGTTGCCAGTATAACAAAAGTCATTTACGTCATTTATTGTCACTTTTTTCTTGACACTGACAGTTTTATTTATAATAATCATAGAGACTTGGTAATTTTGACTGTATGTGTGTTAAATGACGCTTGGAAAAGATACAATGGGGTAAATTTGATTTATTTATCACTCAAACCTAGCATGATTAATCGATTCAAATCGAGTAAACATTGCAATAACAATCGCGAAACGCTAATTATACGAAATTCATACTATAAACACACCTATTAACATCAATTTATACCAATTAACATACAAACATCACACGAAATAAATTCATTTCAATGAAATTGGAACATTGGGGAGCCACTCCCCCAAACATATGATCAATTAAAAATAACCTAAATATTATTTATTTTAGGGAACAACCAATTTTCACATGCAAAGCGCACGTATTCCACATCGATCCCAAAACGAAGCGGTCATGGATGCCCGCATCAAGCACGGCGGTGAGCGTATCGTTTTTCTACGATTCCTCACGCAGCCTGTATCGGATTATAAGCGTTGAGGGCTCGAAGGCAGTCATCAATAGCACCGTCACGCCGAACATGACTTTTACGAAAACGTCACAGAAGTTTGGACAGTGGAGCGATGTGCGAGCGAATACCGTCTATGGACTTGGATTCTCATCGGAAGCTGAATTACAGAAAGTATGCATCAAGCTGCTTATGAGAAATAAACAAATTTTGTTTGTAAACAAACGACACACTTATGTCATTATGTTTTCATTCGTCTAAGCTAAATTAAGTGTGTGTGACTTTTGCGGCTGCTGAAACGATAAATGGTAGACGAGAAAACTATTATTAAGCCGTTTACCTATAGAAACAATTATATTCTTTTCGATTGCGTTTCAATTACAAGCTGCTGTTGCTGAGTTGTTGTCATATTTCAATAAATAATATTAATATGGCATTTGAGAAGATTAATTGCCAGTCTGTCTGCGCATCAAGTAACATGTAATCAGTTAGTGTATATTGTAATTTTTACGATGTTATGTTAGGTTGGGTTAGCTTGAGTTAGTTTATCTTTGACAGATTAATATTGTTTACTGAAATATGCAACAACCGCTTGTAATTCAATCAGAAAGAGTAGAATTTTGTCTATAGGAAGTTTTTTTCGTCGTACCCCCCCAAGATCGACATTATAAGGTATCAATTTTCTTGTAGTTTATCGATAAATTTAACGAGGTGAAGGAAGCGACCCGCAGTGCCATAACAAAAGTAACAGCGAATGGTGGATCAGCCGTTACGCCGGTTACAAGTGCCAATGCCAGTCCGATTACAGCACGAGCTGCTTCTGGAACCAACGACAATGTTGACAATCTCTTAGAGCCTCCAGGTAACATGTACATAATACTACTCTAATACGCTAACGAGCTCTCTTAATTAGCGCCGTCTCATCTCGCGCTTGTTTGTTCGCTTATTAATCGTGCAACGCGGAAAAAATTAATAACGCATAAAATTTGGGTCGAATTAGCGTGTGCGATGGAGAAAATTGATTATGATTGTCTTGGCAATGTTGCAACATTAATTAATCAAAACTAGCGGTTTAGATTTTATTTCGCTGAAAATTGATTAATTAATTTTGTTTATTTCTTATGCATGTAAATTGTTTTTTTTAAATTTTTTTGGTTTAATCCATGTTAGATTGTGGTTAGGTATTAAGCTTAAGCCGGTACGGATTGGTGAATTTTTTCATCAAAGATGTGAGAAGTATTTGATATTAATATGTATT
The DNA here is from genome assembly GCA_030264715.1 of Adinopsis sp. GC000173. Lineage (NCBI taxonomy): Eukaryota > Metazoa > Arthropoda > Insecta > Coleoptera > Staphylinidae > Adinopsis > Adinopsis sp. GC000173. The sequence goes on along the minus strand of JARJDW010016128.1, from coordinate 121,254 downwards.
TACTGTTGTCACATTTTTTTAATAAAATAATTTAGTGTGGCGCTTTTTGCCAAGTAGGAGTATCATTGAAATGTTTTTATTTGAAATAGTAAAATTTGCTTCAGCAAAATGAAGAAAATATCATGTTTTTAAGGCTCTTTAAACAAATTACGCGCTTATTATTAAAGATATTAATTTCATTTATAAAAGACGTCAAAGCGAAATAACACCCCCAGGCTGGTCTAAAGGCTTTTTTAAAGAGCTTTTTTGATACATGAAATTTGAATGTAGAAAATAGTGCAATGTATTTAGTGTGAGTCACATTTCTTTTAAATAAAATAATTTACTGTAGCGCTTCTTGCCAAGAAGTATCATTGAAATGTTTTTATTTTTGTGAAATAGTAAAATTTGCTTGAGTAAAATGAAGAAAATTTCCTGCTTTTAATCTAGGTCTACAAAGGAATTAATGAAATTCTCGGAAGCGCTGCGAAAATTCCAGAAATTCAACGATTTTTTTTGTTTGTCGTTGATTCGTATTGGCCGCGCCGATGTTAATTTTACCTATTTTGTGTTTTAGGTAGTGCATTAATAACGCCAAATTCGATAAAAGTCGAGGATGAGATTCCGCATCCGCGCAGCCATTCCGTATCTGGCATGCAGAGCAACGAAAGTCCAAGCCACCAAATGAAAAGCTCAATGTCAGCCGGCGGAAATGCGAACACGAACGATAATATGCAATTGAAATATGAAAATGATCGATTGAAGCTCGCTTTAGCACAAAGGTACGTGCAGTGCACACGTTTTTTTATTCATTTCATCCAGATCTATTTTTATCTACAAACCAAATTGGTTTATTGCATTATGTCATTCCCTTCTACAATTGATTGATTCTTTTCCCGTGAAAATCGTTATTAATACAATTTCCATTCTACTACGTATTACATCATTGATTTCATTAACTTAATTGAAATTACAAAATCAACTTTGTTTTCGATTGAATTCGTTATCGTGATGGAATTTATCCTTTTATAACTTCCAAGTGGTAAAATCTTTCATGGTCGAAAAATTTTCTATGTATATTTATGAATACGAATGAAAATGCGATCAATATTGTATTGTATAAACATGCGGTGGTTTAAATTTGAGCACAAGGATTTAAGTTTTGTTGTAGTTTCAAAAGTTACATTTACATTAGATAAAATTAATGTAGGCCACCAAACATACGCAAACAAACAGGGAAGTGTGCTATATACAACGATGGGTTGTGATTGCGAATAAAAAATAAAAATAAAGACGACGAGGCGACGGTCGGGTTTAAAATCATCATCTTATTTAGCGTTGTAGAAAACTCAACAGATGGTTGCAGCAGCAGCAGCTTAACAAAATGAATAAATCAAAGCTAATTTAAACATTAATGCATTGATGCGTAACTTATAATTACACTAGAAATAGCAATAAATAACATTTTCTAGTGTTGCGAGTATTTAAATGCGCTTGGATGCATATTCACACTCCTCTTAATTACTTTTTATTAACAACGAAAAATGCATTAAATTATAGAGAAAGCGCTGCACATAATTAACAAACAAATTATATGTACTTTATTTTTCCAACGTGCTTATTACAAAATCAACAAAAGAATCAAGTGATCACAATTGATAACAAAACAAAAACATTTAACAATTTCTTTATATATATAAATATATACAACAAAGCAATCCAACTATGAAATCTCGTTTTTCAGCAGAGTGAAAATACAATTCGCTATATCAACGATATCAAAATAAATAATTGAATTGTAATTTCATTCGCCGCAACGTTTTGGCAAAAAAAACATGTGGGTGTGTGTGATTAGTAGTGACCACCGAAATCTTCGTGTCCACCGTGTTGTTCGTGATGGTGCGGCGCACCGATCTTGTGTACGACCGCGTTGAAGCCGTTGTGCTTGTCCGCCTTGTATTCGACAACGCGCGTCGTACCATCAGCCTCCTTCAGCGTGTACTGTCCTTTCACCTCATCGCCGTCGCGCTCTTCATGATGCTGCTTGACATCGCCGGTGTGCGGATCATGTACGGCGTAGTTGAAATGATATTTCGGATGTGCCTAGAAACATTCAAAGATAGAATTAATAGAATTGCAGTTAGGGAAAAATCAATCAAAAATTGTAAATCAGGAAAAATCTTTTTCTTTTCTAACTCAGCTTTGCATTGGCTTGGTTTACATCTCTAGCTGGTTAAAAAATCGATAAATAGAAATTCGGGATTATTAATTAAAGTCTTTAGCATTATTTTTGATTAAATTTTGAAACATTAGGAGTGGGCACGAATGAGGAATTGGAGATCCGCAATCCTAATTTTATACGTCATAAATTACCGCAGTCACTCGAAAATATTCAAATTTCTTCATGGAATTTAATTGCTTATAGTTAAAACTTACACAAAGAACAAGGATAAAATATATAAAATGAAATTATTGCAAATTTTTAGTGTAAAAATTGATTTGCTTAAAAATTACATACAACTATACTTTCAATGAGAGACGCACTGACTCAAAGATAATTCAACCGGCTGCGTTCGTTTATCCCTTGTTAGAAAGCTAATTTAAAAATCAAAAACAATAAGTCCTTCATTTTATTATCGTATACCTAGCACATATTAAATAACATAATCTGTGAAACATAAATCTTCGATTGGAACATTAACAATTTTTGTCATCATCCTCGCATAACGTTTTATCTAATCGGATTAAATGTGATATTTAATAAATAAAGTGCTTACGAAGTTAGATCAATTAGCATTATTAAAAGATTAGATTACACGTTTAGTATATTACATAAATATTATTAAAGGTGATATCTCTATTCGATAGAAAAACAAGTCTTGCTATTAATTTATAGTACATATTCCTAATACTTGCCGCGCTGTTTATTAAAAAATTTATTTCTATAGCATCGACGCAATTAAATTACGTGAAGTAATAATAAGTGTAGATATTATCAGAAGTGGCTTCGATATCATCGTTTTAAGTTGCAATGCTATCGTTTAGGAATTTGATTGGATGAAATTGAAAAATGAGAAGCTCTAAAAATCCAATCTACAATTTTTTATTTTCCGAGAATTTAATTTAAAAAACGGCGCTGTTTGTGTGTGCGTTATTTGCACAGTATATTATAAATGTCATGTACGTGGTTTGTGTGTTTAAAAAGAAATTTTTTCTCGCTGTGTGTAATTTATTCGACGATTTGTTACAACAAGCGTATTTTGTAGTTTATTTCGCCAACAACAAAACAATTGCCTTGTAAGGAGCGCGATACTACAATGTGAAAATCAATGTCGTCGCATGATTACATCGATTTTGTCGATGGGGAAAGTAAAAAGATGTAGAAATAGAAAGAAGCGTGTATTAATTGATACCGCGTCGAGTAAAAGTACTAAATTAATAATTGAGCATGGCGAGCGAAAAATTAATCATTTTCGGGTGAAATTATTATTGCCGTCTGACAATCGATAATAATTTCGTCGTTTCATTTATTCATTCATTCATCCATCCATCCACGACGAAATGAATTGAATGAATCGAAATAACAAAGTTGAAAATGAATATTGATTTAACGATCTGACTAGACTACTGTCTTTCGGCCAAAATAAAAACTTTTAGCGGCAAATTTGGCCAATAAAAAAGTTATTCAAAGCCACAGCAAAGTGGAGTTTACTGTTATCACAACAAATTGAAACAAATCAACACCAACTTCCTAATGTATTGATCACCAACGCATTTTTTATAAAATTTCCAGTGCTAATTCCATAAATTTAGAAGAAGTAGAAAAAAAAGAATGTTGGTTTTCTCAACAAATTCTAGTCTTAACGTTAATATTGATTAAAATGTCTAAGAAAGTTAGCTAAGAATTTTGTTCATAAAAAGTTGCCTCAACCGCAAACTAGTTGCTGTCACAACAAATCAAAACAAACCAACACCAAATTGCAAATTTTCAATCAGCGGACTGTTTACGATAAAACGCATTGCCACAAATTTTTATTCAAATATAAATAAAAATTAATGAACAGATCAGTAATAAATTGCATTTCTAATTATTTGAATTAGCGACAGATTGACTGTACACGATAAAACTTACAACATTGCCACAAATTTCGATTAAAATGTAAATAAAGATTAATGAAATGTTGTCACAATCAGGAATAAATTGGATTTCTAGTTATTATCATATCAAATCAAAATAAAGTTTGTATAAATTTGAATCAGCGACACTCTGTACACGATAAAACTTACAGCATTGCCACTAATTTTTAAAGTAAATTGGGATATGTAAATGTTACAATTGATAAGAAATAATTTGGAAACTTGATGTGTCGTAATAGTAGTATATATAAAAAACAATGTTTTTTGTGGATGAGAAAATTAATTAATGTTACACTTTGATATAACCAGCAAAATTGTGTAGAAAGTATTGATTGAGATGTCGAATACTGTTTGCTATCGCACAAAAAGTTGCCAGAAGTACAAGAAAGTTGTGTTTATTATTGGTGTTGACTTGACACAACAAATCAAAACAAATCTACACCAATTTGCAAAAATGTTAGATCATAGATGAACAGTTTACGATGAAATTGCTGTTAATTGGCGAAGTAAATATTGATTGGAATCTATTCATTAACAAAATAAAAAATAAAATGTTTTTCAATATCAATTTGTTAGATGTTAAATTAGTAAAACGGAAATTTAAATAGTGTAATATGCAAAGTGTCTTTTAATACAAATTTGTGAGAAGTAAGTTTTTAGATTTTCCACGAGTAAAAGATAAAATTAAATAATGCGATAAAGTGTTAACAAAAATGTACAGAGTATATTGATTGGAATGTTGAAAAATGTTTGCTGAAAGTTGCCACAACCAAAAAATGTTGGATTTGTTGTTGTTGTTGTTAAAATAAATTTACACAAAAGTTTGGACCAGTGACGGGCAATTTATAATAAAACAAAGCATTACCGGTAATTTGTGAAGTAAATATTGATTGGAATTTTAGATATTTTTTATATATAATGCGACAAAAGTTGCTTGTTATCTGTAAAAATTTTAAGATTCAATCAGCGTCGGGCAGTTGATTATAAAACAATTACCACTAATTTACGAAGTAATTATTGATTAGATTGTGCAAAGAATTTGATAAACAGAAATTTTATTAAATAATACATTTAGATTTTCAATCAGTTAAAGAGGAAAAAATTGAGTATAGCATGCAACATAGTTTTTGTAAATACAAAACAGTAATTGAAATGTCTAAAATTGTTATCGCACTGAAAGTTGGCGAGAAACAATAAACAGTTGTCGCAACCAGAAAAAAAGTTACGCTTATTGTGATTGTCACATCAAATCAAAACAAATCTACACACTAATTTACTAAAGTTTCAATTAGCGACGGACAGTTTACGAGAGATGAAACTTACAGTATTGCCACCAATTTATGACGCTAGATATCGATTGGAATGCTTAAAGTGTGAGATTGATACGTAGAAATTTAGCTAATAAATATTATATTGCTGAATATGTTATAAAAGTGTAGAAAAATAAAAAAAGCTCTGGTATGAGGTTTTTATAGTGTAGGAAATATTGATTGAATCCGTCGACAGTTGCTGAGAAATAATAACAAATTTGTACAACTAAAAATTCGTGTTTTAATTTTGCAAAATTTGTTCATTTAAAATGTTGTCTTTTGAATAAAATACTAATTGGATCGCTTAAAGTTCAAGTTTACTTAGCGACTGTATTCGTGATGAATAGCAAAATATATAGTTTGTTAGGTAAATGTTAATTAATTAATTTTGTTTTTCGCTTGAAAATTTAGTTAATAAAACATTAAGAAGAAAATAATAATTTTCATGTTGTTGATGTTTTAAATAAAATACTAATTGGATTGCCAAAAAGTTGTTTAAGATGTACTGGAATTAATTTAGTTCAATATGTTTCAAGTTTCAAATAATCGTGATAAATAATGAAATACATATATAGTTTGTTAGGTAAACGTTAATTAATTACATTTTTTTTTCGTATAAAAATTTAGTTAATAAAAAAAAACTAGGAAGAAAATAATAAATAACTCTCATGTCCGTGACAGTTTTGCTGGAAAAACAGCAGTTGTCACGCTTAATCATGAAGTAAATGAAAAGTGGCTTACATGATAGTCTTCATGTTCGTGTCCTCCATGCTCATGTCCATCATCGAAATGTCCTCCATCATCATGAACTAGCAGTTCTTGGTGTCCATGCCCCTCAAATCCTTCGAAACCTCCATCGAAGTCACCGTGGATGTAGCCGGCATGGGCGCATGCGATTATTAAAGTAAACACCTTCAAAATGAGAAAACGAAAATTAAATTAAAATCGAATGCAGATTCAATTATCACTACTCACTACAAATGCCTGCATTTTCGTTAGTTTAATAATTTAATAAGCAAATTGAGCTTGGTTGTTGAATGTGGAAAGACGACTGATGCCTGTTGGTGCAATCGTTCGCATTTTTATACCGATTTACATCCCCATACGTAAATTAAGCCTGTCTTGTTTATTATTATTAAAAAAAAATAATGGTAATAATAAAAGAATCTCCCACTTTGTTGTACAAAAAAAACTTTCACCTATATTTTTCTATATGCGTTTGTGTGGGTATGCAAAAATTCCGTCTTCTAAATAACTACCTGGGTAACAAACTAAAAATTAAAAAATTACGTTAATTACCGGCTGCTTTAAATCGTAGAGAGAAAAATAGAAATTCTCTTAATTTTCTCTCTAAATTTAATTCTATTATCATTAATGACATTGTCACTTTCATTGTGCGCTCATCCACATTTTCAAGAAATTTAGAATAATTAAATAAAGTAATTGTACTCGTCAACTTTTTTATTTCATGCTATAAATATGTATTATTTTCATATCTTTTATTATTTTCCAATGTATGAAATAATGTGACAAGCGTGATTTTTTAAATTAAGACTCAATTCTTAAAGACGGTTTGCTATGCAATTAGTTAAAACTTTTAATAATTTTTTTAAAACGTTTTAAATATGTACAAATTATACATATATATTGATTGCAGTAAATTTTATTAAATCTCCACATTGTACTGGACAATCGATAAAAAGAACACAATATATCATATTGGAGAGTGCAATTAGGTATTGTGTGCGCAGTTAACAACAATTACTGTCCAATAATATGTGTGTAGAAGTTTTCAATAATTTTTTATTTAAAAGTTAATTGCAGTAATTTATTATGTTATACTCGGCAGTCGGTTTGCTGTACAATTGACAAAGAAAACTTAAAAATTTAACATATGGAAGCACGGTTTCCTTATGTTTGTCTTTAACAACTTTTTAAATATGTATGTATAATTAACAACAATTGCTGTGCAACAAATTATATTAATTTCTGCTAGATAATTACTTGTTTACTTAATTTAAAATTATGTACATTGAATATATTCTACAGAGCAATTGATAAAAAAAGACTCCCAAATAATTAAAAATTGTGTGCAATAATACGTGCAACTGATTGTACTGGTTAATATTAATTAATCTAAAGAGAAGAGGAACCGCTAATATAATGAAAAACTAAATTCCTAATGAAATTTTAAGAAAATCATTCATTCATTGTGATATTATTAAACTCTTTATTGTTTTTGCAAGTAAAATGTATTGAAAAGTTTATTTTTTTGCAATTTTATACATTTCTAGCACTAAGAAATTTATATGCTTAATAATTTTTATAAATTTATATTATAATTGTAGAAAAACAGATTTTATTTATTTACAAATTGAAATTTTTTAAGCTGGCTTACACTAAAGAAAGTTATGTGAGTAAAGAGCGTTCTTGCTTGAGGAAATGTTGCTAAATTTCCGTCATTTTCATTTGCCGCAAATTTATTGTTGCTAATCTGACGCGCGCGCTTTATTCTTCTCCCGTTTAGCGCACACGCTTGCAAATGAATTGAATCTACGGCATTGCGTAACGCGAGACGATGAATAAAATGCACATTACTTGGTTACGCTATGCAATTATCGCACCAGTTCTAATATGCACACAGCGAGCGAGGCCAGCTTGAAGCAGCAAGCACCAAGATTTGTTGTTGCTCTCATTGCGGCACTTTTTTTATTATGCGAATATACTCGCTATACTTCCCTGATTGCCACACGTTTGCCCATTGCAATACATTTTTTCTTTCTTTCAATATTAATTAATCAATCAATCAAGAGGCGGTCGGCAGTTTTGTTGCGATTGCTGATTGTCGATGCATGTGATATAATCGTCGGTTGGGAAATTTGCGCTTTGTTTTGATTTACGAGCGCGGCGCATACATACGTGTGGAATTTTCTTCGCGAGGTGATGAAATTCGAGTATTTGGTGCACACGTTGCAACATTGTGGAAAGGAAATTCATTTTCACATCTGTCTGCACTCACATCCATAAAAAGTCTGTTTGTATACTAATTGCATTATTATGAACAGTAATTTGTTTTTAAAAGTAAGTCTAGAAATCAATAATGGAATGGATGTAGTACAGTGGGATAATCACAGGTTGGAAGCTGCGGACAATAACTTAATTTGATGATACACAGATTGGAATTAAATTGGTGCCAGATTTGAATAACAAAAAACTCTTGACAATAAAATTATGCAGTTTTATTTAAAAACATAAAACAAATAACAAATAAATCTATTTAAATAATATAAAATTAAAGAAGCTAAAATTTTAAAGTAATTTGAATGATAGAAATTGTTAGTTTTTTCGATATTGAATATATTTGTGTAGAAAAATTACCAAACTACGTAGATTTTGTTATCCACTTGCGCAGATTTTTTCGTCAATATGTTTAATGCGAATTGCACGGCAAAAACCTAAGCAAATGGATAACAATCTACGCAATTCGACCATATACCAAATTTGGTGCAATTGTATCAATTGGAACATCTCTGATTATACATATTTACGATTTTATTACATTTTATGTCTTAAATTTAGCGAGATGCTTTTATAACGTGTAGAAAGATAAATTTCATCTCTGTTTAAAAACAATGTTGCGCCAATATTGTCAAAATTGTTATAAAAAACATGGCTTTGAATAGGGTGCTAGAATGGTTAACAAATAAATATATCTAAATAATATAAAATTAAAGTAGCTAATATTTTAAAGTAATTTGAATGATAGAAATTGTTATTTTTTCCACATTGAATATTTTTCTGTAGAAAAATCCGGGAATTACTAAACTACTTAGATTTTGTTATCCATTTGCGTAGATTTTTTGGTCAATATGCTTAATTGCGAATTAATTCGACCATATACCAAATTTGGTGCAATTGTATCAACTGGAACATCACTGATTATACTTATTTATGATTCTATTACATTTTATGCCTTAAATTTAACGAGTTGCTTTTATAACGTGCAGAAAGATAAATTTCATTTCTGTTTAAAAACAATTTTGCGTCAATATTGTCAAAATTGTTATATAAATCATGGAGTTTAATAGCGTGCTGGAATGTCTCCAAAATTTTATACAATGCAAAAAATGAAAATTGCATAAATTTCACATTTTGTAAGACGTGGAATATGTGTCATTTATTTATTTACTTTCTGTTTTTTTTATTGTAATGATAAAAATAAACCAACTGATTGTCCATTCGTAAAAATGATTCAACGTAATTTATCTTATCGTCGTTTTTTTTTATTTAGCTTCATTGTTTAATCGTAATATTATACAACAATTTCTAGAGAATTCAAAAATACAACAAAGATATTAAATGTAAATATTTAAATTTCAACTCTTTTACGGCGATATATATTTTTTAAACAAGCTTTATCTTATTATAAACTTGGATTTTTTTTTGTTAAACTGTAGCTCTTCGTACATCAACGTATAATTTAAATTGCGTGAAAATTACATTGCCATTTTAAACTAATAGCGTCTTGACGTGTTGCTGAAAAGTAACACCAACCAGTTAATTTAAATAAAAAAAAAAACGAAAACTCTTTAGCTCGAATTTCACACGTGTTTTGCGATAGGTTGCAATTTGGTGCAGCAGAGTGGCATCGTATGTTTTATTAAAAGCGAAACAAGCGCTGCAAGTTATTTGTCTACGTTAACACTAGATTACATCGCTATTATTTCCCAAAGGGGATGAAAACTAACACGAAAGCAACAACAACAACTAAATCCATGCCATCATCCTGCAATCAATATCAATTCCACACACAGCCACATTGAAACAACGGCATGGCGCGCCAACGACGACGACGACGACGAATGTTTGTTTGAATAAAAATTGTTTTGTCGGTTTTGCCGGTGTTTGTGCGTTTGCGATAATCGACACACGGCTAAATCAATAAATGCGATTTAATTATAGGAAATGTGTGCAAAGAGAAGGAAAGTAAAAGTGTGCATTTTGTTTTGTGTTTGTGATGATCGATCTCGGCACATACACGATATTTAGTGCATGTACAACATGCCGATTGAAAACGTTTAGAAAAGAAAGAGGCGAGCATTCTTCTTATGCAATCGATCGATTTAGATCGCACGGTGTATTGTTGAAAATTGGAATTGTTACACTTTCGCCATTTTAGATTATATGTTACGATTAGGTGTAGAGTAATGTGTAAGTAAGTACATATGTCTGTCGATCTGTCCGTCCGACTATAAATTCGTGCGCATTTACGAAATTCGCTACATCTAGCTGGAATACTAACTTAAAACACAAAAAGTGTAGGAAAGAATGGAAAAAGCGTTAAAATGACCCAAAATAAAATAAAGTTGATGAAAAATGGGGTAGGAAGGCTAAGAAATTGTAAAAATTTCTATCTAGCAAGCAATGACAATCAAATTCTCTCACATTTTCATCAAAATGAGAAGAAGGCAGTTCTTTTTCATGTTCGATCAAGTAGCCGTTCCAAAATATGACATTTTATCTACTGAGCTAGAACATGTCATAAACAATTTAATAATTTTTTGTTTCAATATTATTTGAAGAGGAAAAAGAAATTCGTTTGCGAATGCGAAAGAAAGCGAAACAAAATCAAAAGTAAATTGTGTAATTTATACAAAAAGATGTATTCAAAATTTAATATTTAAAAATACCAAGTTGGTTCAGTAAAAAAAAATGCTTGAAACGTCACAAAATAAACAAAAAATACAATGCTTAGTACTTTACAAATGTAAGCATTTCGTGGGCCGGAGATTTGTTGTTGCCGATATAAATAAGAATGTGAGTATTACCAATTAATAGAATATTTTTAATTAATGGAGTATGGAGTATGGAGTAAGTTTTTCTCCTCGTTCGATCAAGTAGCCATTCCAAAATGTGACATTTTATCTACTGAGCTAGAACATGTCAAAAACAAATTAATAATTTTTTGTTTCAATATTATTTGAAGGAGAAAAAGAAATTCGATCGCGAATGCAAAAGCTCACAACAAAATCAAAAGTAAATTGTTTAATTTGTACAAAAAGATGTATTCAAAATTTAATGCTTAAAAATACTAAGTTGGTTTAGTAAAAAAAATGCTAGAAACGTCACAAAATAAACAAAAATTACAATGCTCAGTACTTTACAAATGTGATCACATTTAAATTATTGCATAGGTCGGAGATATGCTGTTGCCGATATAAATAATAATGTGAGTATTACCAATTAATAGAATATATTTAATTAATGCAAAAACGGATTTTATTCATCATATATGTATATTGTTTTAAATTAATAGAATTATTGAATTGTATTTTTTGCTTATGAAAGCAAAAACATTGAATTGTTACCGAAAAGTCCATCCGTATCGAGTAAATATTGTAAACTTTGTGTAATAATCAATATTTTAAATAATTTCGCTACCACAAAAATAATTCACGCATTTTGTATGAATATAATTATTTGTCAGAATTGACAGAAGCTGATTTATATTAAATCAGCTTATAACTTTTTTTACGTTTCAACATTAAGATTAATAAAATTTATTGTCAATGAAACGTTACGCTTACGAGTAAATAATATCAAGTGTTTTGTTCGTATTTTCTTGACAAACGTTTTATATTTTATTAGAAAACTTATAAAATTATCAATAAATCCGACGGGCAATGCTTTAAAAACGTCTTTAAAGAGGATGCTCGTAAATTATGACATTTTTTCTTTGAGCTTTCTCAATTTTTCAAAGGCACTTTTATGCTTTATGTTAAATTAAATCACTAAGCATAAATCATTGACAATTTTCAGAAAATTGCTTTTTTAAAATCACAATACTGAGTGAGATAGCGCAAAGAGAGCGGATGGTTGAAAATTGAAAAGTTGTATAAATTGATAATAAAAAACATCTTATATATATATGTTAGATAAGGGTTTTACACCTTTGCAATTGCATTCTTAATAAGAAATTAAAATTTGCTTTTACACCAAACAGAGTATTTTGTGTATTGTTTAAATTTACATACAGATACAACGTTAAACAAAATTATCGATTTTTAAAATTGTTGTTCGGAAGCGTATGCCCAGAAATAAATTAAAATTAATTTATTTTTAATTTGTGAATTTTTTGCATGTATTTACATTACTTGCTTAAAAGACATGAAAGAACTCATTTAAATTAGACGCAAGTATTTAATGTCTCTAAATATTTGCGCTGCAAAGCTGCAGCTCGTTCGTTTTCAACTGACCAGGAAAGATGAGCCTTATTGATCACTCCTAGCAAGGACGAAATATTACCGGCTAAGAATTATATGTAAGGTACATACAATTATTAAATAAATATAATCGATAATATTATATTTAAAGCGTGACGAAAATCGTTTACATTTAAAACTAGATTTTTTCTTCTGCACGACGTTTGAATGCGATTGAATTCTCGAAATCGTATTTGATTGAAATCTGACGGCGTTTTTTATTGGCGAGCCGAGCGTGAATTTTATGTATTTCACGTTTTTGCAACACACTTTACGACCGAGATTTATTTTCTATAGAATGATTTACCGGTATTGATTAATTGGTAATTAAATTAATTTCGCATAATTATTCCGGCCGCATGTACGAGCGGTATTATAAAATACTACATAAACAGTGTGGCAAAAAATGTGTATAGTATAGAATAAAGCTGCTTGGCAAGAATGCGTTTCAATCAAGAAAGTGTAAATAATCATCAAATTAATTAAGTAATGTAATAATCTCTAATCCAACCAGCAACATGATATATTTATTATTAGCTTTATGAATAAATTATTATGCAAGAGCGAGAAATTATATAATTTGGTTTGCAAAAAAAATGTAGAAATTTATGCATTATGTGAGGTTGTTGCTTATTTGTGTGTGTGTATTATGCCTGTTTTAGTTCAGCGAATGCCAAAAAATGGGAAATCGAACTGGCGACATTGAAAAATAATAATGCACGTTTAACAAGCGCACTACAGGAAAGTACAGCGAACGTAGAAGAATGGAAACGACAATTGCACACGTACAAAGAGGAGAATATGCGTATGAAAGCGAAATATCAATCAGATTTAGAAAATAGTAAAGGTGTGTAGTAGTTGATTTTGCCATTGCAATCGACTGTGGAACAACAACAGCATTGTTTGCTAATAATATTCTATTTCGGTCCTTTTAGGTGGCGGTGATTTAGCGGATGAAATGCGCAAAGAAATCCAATCATTACGGTTACGCGTCGAACAATTAGAGGGCGATTTAGAAACGAAAAACGTCGAAATTAAGCAACTAACAAATATTCAAAAATATGCCGACCTACAAGTAAGTATAAATCAATTTTATTATATTATATTCTTTATCATCAATCCGTTTACGTCGAATTAATCTAAAATTTTTTGTACTTGGACTATAGACTGTCTTGTTTATCGTTTTTCCTTCTTAACAATAATTTTCGCTTGGTGGCTTAATGTATATTTTATCCAGCAGGCAAATTTATGCGAAAGAAAATATTTTAGGCTTGGCTGTGCGTTAGCGATATGCAATGCCGCCGCGCGCTGCCTTCCTACTTTTTCATCCGATGCGAATTTTAGGGGGTGGCGAAGAGTAAAGTTTAATATAAAAGTTAAAACAAAAATTGTGGAAGTTTTACATTACATTTACATTAGCGTTTGATAAATAAAATCGTTTTCGTTTTTTGCGAATAGTTTTTGATTACTTATTTATTAATTTGATATGGAAATAAGTATCCGATTTTTTATTACGCGTGAAAACATAAATTTCAGGTAGTTTTTTATTTTTTTTTGAGATAAAAAGTTTTTGTATTTAAAAGATCTTTAATTGGAAATATATTTTAGAAACAAAAGTTGGCATGATAGATCTAATTTAAATTTATTTTACGCAAACCAAAGCGCGTTTTTAATGCATTGCTTAAGATTGGGTAGGTTTTCACAATTTCTATAAATTTTGATTTTGGTCTTTATGAACATGTCGGAAACATTATTAATTCAACTAAAACATCTCAAATGACTATTAAAACTTTCCCAGAATCAATATTTGCAACAAAGTTTCAATAAAATATTGTGTTGGCTAATAAGTTGTGGTTGAAAATTGTAGGATCTCAAAAGTATTTGCTTCCATTCATTGCATTAATTCCGCATCAGTGTTGAACAAAATGCATAAGATTGATTTTTAATCGATAATCTCCACTAACTTTAAAGGTTTTAGCGTTTTCGGAAATTGTCACTTTGTCGATTTGAAAGTTTATTTTAAGAACAAAATTAATAAATCAATAAAAATGACAAAAGAACACTATTTCGCAAGCGAAAAAAGTATCATTGAAAACATAACATAAATCATTACGTTAAAGTATTTTATCTTTAACGCACAATTTGAAGTATATAAAACATAGCCATGACTTATCAGCCAACCCATTATATAAACAATATTACCGCAAAAATTCCACTACAACCGAAAAAAGGCATCAATTTTTCCATAGGCGTTACGTAACATTATATAGTTATTAATTTGATAATTTGATAGTGATTTATGGACAAAGGAGATAGTATTATTTAATTTTGTTATAATCAAATATTTGATGGTTTATCAAGGAGAGATTTACGTTATCTGCCTGTGGATTTATTAAACATTGATTTATCTATTAATTTATTTACCGTGTATTTAGATGGTTAGAGAAGCGGTATGCTATTATGTATATAAAATGTTGGCTCATGGATAAGGATGCTCTTAAATGGTTTGATTGTTGTGATAAATTGCAGAATTTGCAAAAGGAGAATCAAGAGCTGCAAGCGACGGCGAAACTAGCACAAACCGAGTTGGATGTGGCGCTCGGCACGCATGAGTCCCAACGCCAAGTGCTATTAACGTTAAATCAACAATTAGCATCCCGTGTACAAGAACTTGCCACCATACATCACGAGATTTCGACCGCGTTGCAAACGTGAGACGATTGGTTCGCATCGTATGTATGAATTACAACGCGTGCATACTCGATCAGCAACAACAACAAATTCAAAGGTAACAGAATGGAATCAGTATATCTATCTCGTATCTTAGCATACTAAGCGTCGTTCTAATTATTTTTCGCTAAATTTTAACAAACAAACAAACAAACAAACAAAACAAAAAACTAACAAAGTATTATTAAAATTAATAGGCTGGTGCCATTCTTTACTCGTCAATGTTTATTTACCTGTATGCTCAATTTATTATTACTTTTATCGGCACACTTATTTAACGTTATTTTTATTATTATTATTATTATTACATATTATACATTACATTTTATCGTTGTTTTCTATTAATGACTATTATATATTATTATTTATTTATATTTAGATGTAGTTAAATGTTTAAATAAACATTGTAAAATGTAGTACAGGGAACAATAAGACTCAATAACTTCCTATTGAAATGAAAAATGAAACCTATGGTTTAATTAAAACAAAATGATAATGAAGTTTTTTATACGCCAAAATAATGAAATTCCTTGTTCCCTTTTAATGAATAACCTACAGGAATACCTCGTACAGTACGGTTAATCGGCTCTGCTAATATACCGTACTCTTTCACTCTGTAATGTATATTAGGTTGATGCATAATTATTTTCTGGTTTTTTTAACAGTACAAATTCTACCAATTTTCCTCAAACATCTTTTCCTTATTAAGTCATATACATGGGCATCAAAAATTATTCTTATCCCCAACATATTATGCTTTACCACCTAAGACTAGAAAGAATAATTTTATGATAGCTAAAAAGAGTATTAAATTTGTTAAAACTTTTAAAAATAATAGTCTTTTGATGGAGAATTAATTGCTTCCAATATACCGCTTCTTCGATCCATCAATATTTCCAAGACTTTCCAATCCTATATGTTCTATAATTTTTTTTTTTCTTATTCTAAAAATATATCCATTTTTTTTGTTTCGTTTTCTTATAGACTACTTGTAATATGTATCCATCGATAGAATTTTTTAAATTATGAATACTCGATGCGATGGCATCGATATTGGCTAATAATCGGCTGTCCGGAACTACTGGAGTCTAGTTGCGCCTGCGCTGTTCAGAAAATGCGTTCCGAGTCGGAACTTATTTTGTGAACTGCGCAGGTGCAAATAGCTCAAGCAGTTCTGGACGATCGCGTCAGACCAGCCAAATATTGATGCTGAGCGTAATTTTTGATGCAGTTTTGGTGTAGTATTTAATCAAGGAATACTAATGCTATTATTCTTAGCAAACATTAGTGCTCAAATGGATCTTTGAATAATTATGCATCAATCTTATAGATAATTACTAAAAACTAACAAATTCGGCAGCTTTTATATGATGTAGTGTATGTAGCGAAACCGTATTGTACGAGGTATTCCTGTATCAAACAAAAAAAATGAAAAAAATGTCATCCAAGGAAGACTGATGATTTAACAAAAAAAACTTAAACAAAATTAACTAAGCGAGATGCGATTGTAACGGGATTTAATCTATTATTGAACAATGCAAGTAATTCTCTTAAGAAATCGCTATTTTATATCGTATAGCTAGCTAGCAAATTGAATGTTTTATAAAATAATATATAATAATAGATGTTTTTAATTTTTATTATCTATTATAAATATATATAAAATGGCAATTTCTTAAAAGAATTAATAATGATGATTCAGGTATTATTATCCATTAATTTCTATTTTATAAAATTCTTGCTGCTGTGTTTTCAATGTTTGAATGCATTTAAAGTTGCCTATCATTTTCTTGATTAATTTAATTTGATGATTTTAACATCATTAAATGAAATAAATGGCAAACACGTACTCATGCATTTATGCTTTATAAAATAGAAATTTCCTATTAATTAATTAATTAATTACTACATTCAGGTATTAAATTAAAAAATGCTGTTTATATGAAAAGAAATGAAAACATGAATGCAAATGATCATTTGCATTAAGCAATAAATATATTTGTTGAAACGAGAGAATAAGATTTTATGTAATTTTTATTTATATTAATTAATTGTATAATGTATACTATCTAAACTCTACGCTAATGATTATAACAAAAAAAATGCATTTATTTAATTGCAATTATAAAGAAAAAAAACGAATCTAATAATCCATTGTTATGTAAAAAATAAACTTACAATTAGAATGTTGTTTGATGAATATTGAATGTGTAATATCACGACGATTCGACATATGAGAAGAAATTTGATTATTTAATATGTAATTTTAATCTTTGTATAAATAATATGATTATTGATAAAATGTAATCATCAAATTTCTCCTTAATAAAACCAAAACAAAAAACGAACGCTAGGACAGTGTGTGTTAATTCGCTTAAACTATAAGCATCATTTCAGATAATAGTAAAAAAAACTGGAACATCATGTATAAATTAATCGTGGACGGTTTTACAAAATGCACGCGATTTATTTCTACTTGTAAGTTTTTTTTCCTCTCCTATTTGTGTTTTTTAATTAATTCATTCATTTTATATTATTATTGAACAAGTGAAAACAAAAAAAAACAAATGTATTGGACACTTGAAACTATAGATAGATAGCGCGCTGTAAATTTTAAGCCAAAATATGTTCAAAATAACATAACAAACAATGTATTAGATGAAAAATAAAAAAATAAAAAAATAAAAAAACAACGTAACAAAAAAAGTCAGTTGCGCTGATTAAATACAGCGAATTTGTTAATATATGCAGCCAATTTAATATACACCCAAATAGGCACGTACTTTTACAATTGTATATTATTTCTAATCAGCTGCGTGCCTCTTTGGTTGCCAATTGATTGTAAATGCAGCCCAATGTGCATATAAACTAACCACTAGTATTGTTTCCATTTATAATAATAATCGACCAGATAAATAATGTACATTTATTGAAATATAATAACCATTAAATATTTGTTTGGTTGATTGAATTTATTTTTTCATCAAGTTTCTTTTATTTTTTATTCTTGAACTGATACGCTGTATTTAGGATGTAGTGCAATTATAATAGAATTGTTGGTGAGTAAATAAACAAAAAAAAAACTGTCTGAAAATGAAAATAATTTTTCATTTTTTTGCAATTAAAAATGTATAAATCATTAAGCCATCCGTACGTACATACGCGCAAAAAATGTGTTTCGCCAATTTGGATAAATGCCAGATAGTTTGCTGTGATTTAATGCCCATTTTCTGGGAGTTTTGCTTTGGGTTGTATGTATGTATATAAATCTGGAACGTCCCACTTAATTTTTTGTGCACAATTTGGTAAAAAAAAATTTGAGCACGTTGAAATTTATTGCTTCGAAAAATACAAACAAAATTGTTAAGTTTATCTCTCATGCATGTACAATACATGTGTGGATTGCACAATATGCGTATAAAAATATCGTACACATGTACTACGATTTAAGTTGCATAATACGCAAATATTTTATTAATTATTATGGATGTGTATTAAAAACAGATAAGTGGGATCATAGGCGTCACATGCAAAAACTTTAAATTTTTAGTGAATTCTTCTTTGCGTGAAAATTCTTGCGATTTTGCATTAAATTTTTTATTAGCTGAAAAACGAGAAGAATGCAGTTTTGATGGATATTGCTATAAATCAAAATTTTTAAAGAAAATTTAAGAATCTGGAAATGCTTTAAATGTAAGTTGAGGAAAATATTTATAAAAATGCTAAACTTTTAATGATGTCAATTGAATTAAATACGTTTTCCATTAAAACGTCGTAAATGTATTCATTTTGTAACTAAATTTTACCGTATGAATAAATTTATTCGTCAATTTAGTCTGTGAGAAGGAAAAGTTCCTGCTAGATAGATCAAAATAGTATTTTTTGCACCTCAATCAAATCAAATAAATAAATAGGCTAATATACAGATGCAATGGTACCTTTTGCAGAAAATTATTACACTAATGCTCACACTGTATCGTCAAACTTGAATTGATTTTCATCAAATTTTAAATTGTCATAAAAGCTGGTAATCTGGACTTAAATCGCTTGAAAAAGGCATTAAATTTGACTTTTATCTTTCCACAAACATAAATTTTCATGTAAAATTCTTAGAAATTACAGTAGTTTTGTAATATTTAGTAAAATTGGCAATGAATCACTAGAAAAGTAAATTAATAGACAAAAAGTATTTCTATGCCAATATAATTCGTTTCAATTGTATGATTTTTTTCAGTATTCTAAATTAAAAATAAATTTTTTCTGATTATCTATGGAAATAAAATTTGTTGTGACTGTTTTGCTCGTTAAAATGTAGAGTATTGTTTGATTTCGCTGATATTAGTGACAAATATCATCATGAAACTGCTGTTGAGCATAGTGCGTCTAATTGTATTTGAAATCGCTTTTGGACAAGCAGGTATTATGCAATATTTTGTAAAGACGCCCAATAATCTCTACTTTATAGTAACATTTTGGCGTTTATATAATAAAAATTGAACGTTATCTTAACAGATTAACTTATTCCTACAGCTGTTTGCATTAAAGTACGTCATCAAAATTTTTTTATTGAATAAACATAAACATAATAAAAAATGGTGCAATCAACACATAAGAGGTGCATCCTCATTCATAATGACGAATTCTATTAGTGTTAACGCCTATTGTTTGCCGCAATCGGTAAAAATACCTGGTCCGCAGTTAATGTATTAATTATGAGTCAAAAACTAACCGAAATGAACGAAGGTCGTAAATTGCAGTAAATTAGTGTGAAATTTTGAAGAAAATCGCAAGTATTTCCATCGCAAAGAAAAATGCCACTTAAAACTGCTAGAAAGCTTTTAATTTTTTTTTCACTTTTTGCCATACAGTCTAGCGCCGCCACTGACTAAAATATAAAAATATGAAAAAATAAACATTGAAAATTAGTAAACAATTAAAATGAAATCATTGTTTACGTTTTTTGACATTGACTTTGTGGGGACGAAACGAAATTACGGAAACTACACTAAAAATGACTAATCGCGGCCATAAATTAAAGCAATTTAAAGTGTGTAACCTCTCATCATCGTTTAATTAATTAAAATTAATATATTTGCTCCATTTTTATACAATTACAATATCAAATATGCAACTTATTATGCTTGCACGAATTAATGGTGCGACTATATTTATTTAGTAGTCGTGTAGTTGTTGTACACTTGACTAGTATTTATTTTAGCGATAAATTGTAAATAAATATTTACCACCTTGCTCCAAATTGATAAAAATATATTTATGGATTGAGTAGCAGAAGGCAGCAAAAAGCCATTGCTTTATTAAACACACATTAATCAGATTATTATTGCATAATGAATAATAAAACGTCGCATCATTATCGTTTGCGATTATAAAACTATCAGTAGTTCCTAAAGGCGGCCTTGACTTTGCATTAATAAATTAATATTAATTTCTATTTTACACGTTTTATACTCGATTTTGGTAGGGCGCACTTAAAAGATAGCGGTTTGGCTATTAATATCTCGATTCAGGTAATAAATAATCAGAGTTTGTACATCTACAGGCGGCAACATGCACTATCTGATTATCAGAGGCAAAGTCGTGCATTGCGATCAAGAATATTCATTGAAAATCTATGAGAATGGCTACATCATCGTGCACAAAACAAAGGTAACATCGATATCATTCATTAACGACATTCGCTAATTGATTATTTGTAGATTAAATCGTTGGGCGATATATCTCAGCTGGAAAATGAAAAAGAAAGGTTAGAAATTGACGAATACGAGGAGATCGTTTTAAAAGACTCGCAGCTGTTACTACCTGGCTTAATCGACACACATATTCACGCACCCCAATATCCCAACATTGGACTCGGCTACGATATGCCCTTGTTGCAATGGCTCGAAAAATACACCTTCAAAATCGAGGCGAAATTTAGTGACTTGGAGTTTTCACAACGTGTCTACGATGCCGTAGTTGTAATTAACTCCCACACCTAATCATCATCACCATTGAATTATTATAGTTCTGCTTTTATTTTCATATGATGTAATTAGAGAAAAGGATTAAGCTATGGAACGACGACGGCTTGTTACTTTGCGTCGATATACACTGATAGTTCGCTATTACTAGCTGATTGTTGCATCGAGCAAGGTCAGCGTGCATTTATCGGAAAAATTAATATGATAAGAAATTCGCCAGAGTATTATGTGGAGAATAATATCAACGATTCGGTGGCAGATACGGAACGATTCATCCAGGCAGTTTTAGCGAAACAAGTAAATAATACTACCACCATATTGCTAGAATACAAACATTGTTATTACTTATAAATACTAGCAAGGATTTATTTTCTATTCAATTAGGTAATTTAAACTACTAATTGCAGTCAGATTTAGTCCATCCAATTGTAACACCACGCTTTGCCATCAGCGTGAACAATGATCTAATGCTAAAACTTTCGGAGCTTGCGAAGAAATATCAGCTACCAATTCAAACACATATCTCAGAGAATTGTGATGAAGTTGCATTTACGAAATCGCTATATGGCTATGATTATGCACAAGTTTATGATAACGTCGGTTTACTAACAAATAAGGTAAGTATAGATATAATATAGTATACAATATGTATTTGAAAACATCTAGATTGTAACTTATTCATTGTTGTTCTGCATGTATGCATGTAGACGATTTTAGCACATGCTGTGTACTTGAACGATGATGAAATTAATTTAATAGCGCATAAGGGTGCATCAATCTCGCATTGTCCATCATCAAATTTGCGATTGCAATCGGGAATTTGCCCGGTAAGAAGATTAATGAAGTTTGGTATTAATATTGGTTTAGGAACAGGTAATTACTTGTTGTTGCGAAACTATTATTAGATAAATAACTGATGGATTATCACTTGTAGATGTATCGGGTGGCAGTTCGGTATCAATAATTGAAATGATGCGTACGGCCGTTGATTCATCATTGCATCTATCATTTCAAGATGCTAATGTAAATCCATTAACATTCCATGACGTATTTTATATGGCAACGCTCGGTGGTGCTAAAGGTTATTCACATTTTATTAAAATAAAATTCAATGCGATTAATTAATATTTATTTTTATTCGCAGCCTTAAAACTGGAAGATAAAATTGGCAATTTCGATGTCGGTAAGGATTTCGATGCGATAATCGTCGATTTGAATGCTAAAAATGCGTCGGCTGATTTATTTGGCAAATATGACGCCGCCGAACTCTTGCAGAAATTTATTTACACAGGCGATGATCGGAATGTGGTTAATGTATATGTTGCCGGCAAAAAAGTGAAATAATTTTTTTTTGTTTACACATGCTCTCACATATTGGAGTGAAGTTAGGTAGATATAAGTAAGTCCAGTAGCGTCACAGTGTGGCAGTGTGTATTCTGGAAACACACCACGTTCCGCACCGAAAATACAGGATTCTTTTATGTTTTACGCTTTGTGTTGAGTTTTATGTTCACCCAGTAGTTTATAGATGTCGTACAAAGTCATTTTGTATAAGATTTTATAAGTATTATTAAATAAATAATATATAATTAAAATAATTACATAAATTGTAGTACATAAAATCATTTATGTAGTAAATAATTTCACACTTATATGTATGAGTTTATTAAAATTGTGTGTTGGGTAATTACTAAACTTATAAATATTTTAATATCGGCAATATAATAGATTTATACGTTCCGGATATTATTTTCAATTCATTATAATTACTTGACGCATTTCAAATTAATTTCATTATTAAAAACAGACGATACATAAAAATCAATGAGGGATAATTTAAAGTTTTAAATACAATTACGCAAATTATAAGAGAGGAAGAAAAAAAAACACCTGCATTCTTATAACATCTGTGTATAATATAATATTTATTAAAATAGCCGCAATATAATAATATTTATTATAATTGAATTTAACGCATTCGTGCGCACTCAGTTGCCTACACAGAAATTATTTTATGTATTTATTTAGTTTAGCAATCAGGCAGGGTCGAATGAAGTAAATGGAATTTATTATTAATCATTCTCTGAAAAGATTTTTCTCCAGTATACGATTTTTATGTCTTTTTCTTGAAATTTCGGTAAATTTGAGTGTTTTTAAAAAAATGAGCAAAAATTGTTTTTAGACACACTTAATTTTGATAAAATTATAACATTTTCTATTATTAATTATTTAGTGTAGCAAGAAATTTATCCAAAAATATATGTTTTAGTGTTTACCGAGTTTAGATAAAATTGACGTTATGTACTATTTCAACATTTTTTAATATAGACATTTTGAAGGGTGGTGGGGTTCGATAAAACTGAATCGGTTCAAATCCGGCTCTGTTAGCAACGAACCTACGAACGATAATAAAGTTAACAACAAATTATTCAAGCTGTCACATTCATGTAAATCAAATTAAATGAAGATTTTGCTGTCGTGCGTTCATATAATGTATCAATTTGTATCATTAACAACAAAATATGCACGCAAATCAAAGTAATTATGTGGGTTGCTCAGATGGTAAGTTCTCCATTACTACAATATATTATATTCCGCATTGAACGAAAAAACAAACACACACACCGAATGTTTTATTTAAATTTTAACTGTTTTTTGAATGGTTTGAATTACAGGTGAACGAAACAAATGTTTATTGGGTAATTAAAATGAAATTTAATTAAAAAATGTGCATTGCTCGTTAATTTTGATAACGATAATCGATATTTTCATTAATGTCATTTTAATTAAGCACACATTTCATACACAGAGTCGAACAAACAACGCAGAAACATTTTCATTTCTTTTTGTACGAAAATAATGGTATGTTAATTAATCATTTTGATTTATTTAAGGCGGCTATTATTTCAAGTAAATTATAAATAATACAATAAGTGCATTATTACTTAATCGCTGCTACATTTTTAACAGCAGAATGAGGGAATGAATAATATGTTAATGCACTTAAATTGAGTACATAGTAGTAGAGTACTAATGGAAAATTGCCATCGATAAATTTGAAAAAGAAGTACTTTTACTTTTAGCAATCAAGATAATATCTCTAACGATGATATAATCTTAATATTTTCATCGAAGTGGAGCTCATTTATTATATGCTAGTAAATATGCGAAAAAATTCATGGAAATGTGTAATGTTAGCTTAGCGCTTTGAACGGCCACGACAAAATCGCAAATAATTAATAAAATGTGTAATTTATGGGTAAGTGTACTAAGAAATATTAAATGTATTAGATTACAAATTG
Organism: Adinopsis sp. GC000173; assembly: GCA_030264715.1. Taxonomy (NCBI): domain Eukaryota; kingdom Metazoa; phylum Arthropoda; class Insecta; order Coleoptera; family Staphylinidae; genus Adinopsis; species Adinopsis sp. GC000173. The sequence goes on along the minus strand of JARJDW010016128.1, from coordinate 96,553 downwards.
CATTTTTGCATACACGATTTATTTTTAGGTTCTGTCTGTCGTACACCTGTCTGAGTTGCTACTAGTTGGTTGTTAGATTAATCACAGCACATAGAAAATCCTACCTACTTACAAAGAATAAAAACATCTATGCAATATGCAAATACTCAACAATAATAATAGGTATTATTAGTTTCGCTCGTTTTATGTTTATATATATGTGTTTGTGTGTGTGTGTGTGTATGTGTTGAATTTTTTCTTCTTTTTCTTTCTTTATTTTCTCTCGAAACTAAATGTATCTTTGCTTTTATTGTTTCGGTTGGATGTTGCACTGTGTGCTGCGCGCTCACATCTATATATTTATTTATATAGTATACTAGTGTATAGTATAGTATAGTATAGTATAGTATACTACATATAGGGTGTAGGTAAGTGTATATATGTATATATATATAAAAAAGCTAAAGGAGAAAAGTGAAACAAAAAAAAAATGCAGGAGAGCAAGAGCAAGAGCAATAGCGCAACAACAACGTATTCGAAAACGTAAACGATGACAAGATGAATATGTGGTTTTGCATGTGCATGCATCCGCACAACTTGGCGATGAATAGTCGACCATATAAAACATTAAAAACTAATTATTGGTTAAACATGCAGACGAGCTGAACATGAACGACTGGAACAATTTGCCGCAGACCACCCAAGTAGTGTATTACTGAAGACATTAAATTATATCATTAAGAAAAGAAAAGGTTCGCGCTCGCGCGCGCGCGCGCGAACGAAACGAACGAACGAACAACGCTCGTCTTCTCTTCTTCCTTCGTTCTTCTATACCACCGCAATACGTATACGTAATAAGTACGTAATATTGGCTCGGGTGGTGCACGCATTTAATTTTTTCTCCTCTGGTTGGGATTGGGATTGCGGGGTTTGGGATTGGGGTTTGGGGGAGGTTGAGGGTGTGGTGTGGAAATGAAAATTTGTGCTGAATTTATCTATCTGGCAGCGAGCGAGATGTGCGGGATGCGATTTGTGGAAAAATATGATGAAAAAGCAGGTCGTAATTTGCACGTGTTGCTGTTATAATATTGGATGGGCGAAATTACATGTTAACAGCGTTTTGTGCTTCTTGTTGGACAAATCCAACATGGAAAAATATATAATTTTTTTTATGCGCGCAGGCAGCCAGCACCATCACGGCGTGCACCTTCTGCTACAAATCGACGCTGCGCGATTCGAATATTATTATGTATATATATGAAAAAAGGATGTGGATAGAAAGACATTAATCATGTTACTTCTTCTCGCTGGGTTTTTCGAGCGCGCATTCAGACATATTTAAATGGAAATTTTGCGGTGCGGTGCGGTTCTGGTTTAGGAAACGTGACTATGCTGAAAACGTTACTGAAAAATATTGATTCGATTTTTATTGAAAACAAGCAACGAACTAACAGTGTATACATAATACATATATATACCGACTATATATACCTCTATACTATTGTATATATATGAACATTCACACAATCGCGTACACATACACAACATACTTACATACCTCTCTATATATTCTAAATTTAAACGTTTGCATTAACATTTCAAGCTTATTAAACCAAATATCGTAGCTTAATCAATTTTATGATTGAGAATTGAATTTTTACTTACATTTCATTTAGCTTTATGTGTAATTGAATCGATACTAAATTTAATTGTACTCGTTTTTCTAAAGAATGCGCTGTTATTGGTTTTTATTTATGTTGCAGTAAGTAAAGGCAGCCATGTTTTTGTTGCTGTTGATGTTGTTGTTGATGATGATGATGATGATGAATAAAAGGCCGGCACGACGCGCTGGGACTAATTGTCGGACGTGGTTAACTTACAAATGTCGAATTAAGTATCTGTAGATATAATATAATACCAATGGCCGTCGATTTCATTTACACATCGCGCCGGTTATACGCTCATTAGGCATGGAGATCAGATACAACTCATTTTATGTTCTGGATGAATTAACATTTTAAGTCTTTCTCTTGTTGTTGCTGTGGCTGTTGTTGCCTTTTTTTTCTCTTCTCTTTTCTTCATCTTCTTCTCCATCTTATACTTATTTATATCTATTATTTCTTTTCTTTCTCCACACTCGCCGCCGCCTTTTTTCCTTCGTTCGTTTTATTTCATTCCTGTCGTTGTTATTATATTAAGCGCATTTTAATGATAAATTAATATAATCTACAGAAAAATGTTATGTTGTGTACACATACATACATGCAGGCACTTGAGCTTGTGAGTCGGTTGGTTGGTTGGTCGGTCGGTCGGTCCGCACAATTACAAATCAATTTCATATAAAAATTCCAATCGAATATGTATGTATGTATGTATACTGATAATATATGTTTATGCTGTTGGAAATGAAAATTAGCTGATTAATTTTCCAACCGTGTGGTTTGTAATTGTTGGAAATTAGTCGCTAAAGTAAGTAATTCCTAAGCATTAATACTACACTGTGTAGTTAGTGCATGTAATTAATATATTACAGTGATTGAATTTCAAATAGGTGTTGGCGGAAGTAATTCCAATGTGAGTAAATGGAAAAATGCGTAAAATGCAGCTCACTTAAATAATTACACAACTTTTATCCTATATATTTTCATCTCTCGCCATAATACGCGCTTTGCATAATACTTTTCAATTTATTTTCATCTGCAACATGATGATGATGATAATGAATATGCAACATCAGACACACCGAATTCGGGCAAAAGATCATAACATCATTGGTTGGTTGGTTGGTTGGTTGGTTGGCAGTTTGAAAAACAAGTGTGATAGCTTAATCTATACGATTGTTGTTGGTGTTGGTGAATTAATTAACAATGTATTAATAAGTGTGGTAACGTCAAGCGTTCTGTTGTGACTTGTGTGCTGTTCCAGAAGAGCAAACCTCAATGTGCTGCGAGTATCATGCCATTTATTCAAAGCCGCGTCGGCAATCATAGGTATACATATATATAGTAGGTTAAAATATATATAAAAAAACCGCAGTCATTAAGCGTCCATTTTCCTCTTCACTTTTTTATTATTGATATAATCATAAAAGCAGTGAAATTAACCAACGAAAAAAACACATTCTCAACGAAAATAATATAACAACTCGCGCGCGCATAAAATTTTTCCAAGCGTGCTATAATAACAACGGCGAGTTCAGATAATAAAATGTTGAATTGTGAATACAGAAAACAACAACGAGAACGTAAACGTAAAAAAAAAGAAATTGGAGTAAATAAAACCGCTCTGGCGCAATCTATTATAACATAAACCACGTTTGCAAATAAAAAGAATGCACTCGTATTAGCATTATAAAATATACGGAGTCGTGTATTTCATAAAATTGAAGGTAAATGCGCACATCTTGTATTATTTATTACGTAATTGAAACTGGAAGCGTAACACTGGTGGCATTGTTCAATGCAAATTGAATCCTTTCGCCTTACAATACGCTGTAAATTATAATAATTATGAAATTTTAACTTTTTCACAATGATTTCGTCTCGTAAATGATGTACCAGCATTAGGTGGTCAATATAACATGACGTTTGTGTATTACTAGTTGCGTACTTATGTTCATGCGATTTACAATTCCAACGAGAAAATCAAAGCGCGTTCACTACTTCATGGGTTATGTTAGTTGCCTACGTTACATTTTCATTAGAAAATTTATTGCAGAAAGACGTTGCACTACATAAAGAAAACAAATTATTCATTTAAACAAATTTTATGTTGAATTAATTTAAAATTCCATTTAAAAATGTATTCTTGTAATGATGAATTAATTTGATTTGCAGTTTTTTTAGCAATCAAACTGATAAATGGGTTAATTCCGGTATAAAATATTAGTATATAAGGTTTAAATTATTTTCCAGTTGAAATAATTTAAATTTAAAATAAGATTTGAAGTGCAAGTTAATATCGTGCATGATACTTTGTATTTTTTGGTAGCAATGTTTAATAATTTGCCGGGAAGAATTGATAGCCAATTCAAATCTTCTTTGAATATTGATCGCTCTCCATCAATTAGGCTATTCTGTACTTCGGGATGATTCTAAATTGACTAGATTGCAAATGATATTGCCACTGATACGGCATCATGGTCCTGAAACAAAAAATTCGAACCTCAAATAAACAATATTTAAATAAAAGTTTGAAAAGTTTCAAGCCCTCCTCAATATTTCACATTTTTTGGTTCTTGGCAATTTTTCGGTATTTCCCATTAATCCGTGTTGATAGCATAACTGCTATTATTTTACACATTTAATAAGAAACAAATTGATCAATGTTTTAATTTGAGGCCTTAGAAACTTTTTTTTCTTGAAATAATTTAAATCTTAAACCAAACATACAAAAAGTATGTTCAATTTTGCATTTGTATATTGTTGTTGCCTATGTTAATTGACAGCCTAACTGATAATGTTATAGAATATAGATTTAATAATAATCAAATTGATAAATGTCTTAATTTTGGTATAAAAATATCATTGCACTATATTGTTGTAGCCTTGAATGAAATTACTTCATTTGTTTCGCACGTCAATGCCATTATAATATAACATACATACAATTTTTTTCTCTCTTAAAACGAATAATTATTGTAAATTAAAATATCTCGATCATCTTATGAAAAAAAAACATATACACACACACACACACCTGATTTTTCTGTTACATATTAATTGGAAATAATCTTTGATGTTGTTGTTGTTGCTTGGTTGCTGGTGATGTTGCCCATACGCGCCCATCTCGCCTTACGGCACGCTGCATCCTTCTCCATTCCTTCATCATCACATTAAAAAAAGTGGAACGTATAATAATAATGATGATGAAGAATAAAAAAAGGGAACCTTTTTTTGGTTGGCTGTATGTGAGTATATATATGTGTGTGTGTGTGTGTGTGTGTATACCAAAACCGAAAACAACATAATTTACGATGATGGAGGGATGCAACCACAGCGAACGACCCACAAAACAACAACATGCATAAAAAACCCTAATTTAATAGCTTATTTATTCAAAAAAAAACAACAACGGCACCGTGGAAAAAGAAGGAAAAAAAGGTTCCAAAATGGTTGATGATGGTTGCGCATGCGTACACTTTTACATATCATCATCGTCATACATAAAACATGTTCATTTTTTTTCTGAGGTTATTATTAATATTATGATAGAGGAACTTGACCCTTTTCTTTCCTCTCTGCTCTCCTCGGCGTCGAATAAAAACGCACACGAATATTTAAATTTATTATGATTGGATTTTTTTCGGTACGAAATGAGAATTATGCAAAGACACGTGCCCCCCATTTAATTGAAATTATTATTAAAATGTGCGTTTTTTTTCAACAACTTAAACAAAATGTAATGTGGGGCACACGCTGCCCCCCAACGCCCCACTACGCGAATTTATTTTTATTGAAAATTAATGTTTAATTAAATATGAAAGAGCAATTTAATCGTAAGAATTTTAATTGGTTAACCTTTTAATTGATTGATTTATTATGATTTGTTTGCTTTGAACAAACGAACAACAAATGATTGTCATTTACATTTAAACGTTGGCTATTAATAAACAATAATTAATTAATTAACTGTATATAGAATGAGTTAATTAAGTGATTAATTGAATTTCTAGTTGCACAAATGCTTTTTAATTTCATCTCATACACCGAAAAAAATAATAACTATGAATGAGTGAAGTGAAATTTTTTATTTTGATTAGTGATACGGTACAGTTAAAAAAGCGATAAAATTTTATTGCCTAATAAAAATATTGTATTCGAAAACAAACATTAGAATGATTGATTAAGTATAGGCACCATTAGCACGCAATAATTTATTTTATTAACCACTTTTATGTGTAAAAATTATTAAAAGATTTGCTAAAATTCAGTTTGTTGGTCAAATCACAGATGGCGGCCTATTACTTATTAAGCATTAATAATCTTGTTTATTCATAATTGGTTTGTAACATTTCTATTCTTCAAAATTCACAAAATTCGAAATTTTTATGTTGCAGAATTTTTATCTTAATGGTTCACTAAGAGGCGGCAACATTTAAGTTCTCTATAAGAAATGAGAGAAAAACAAAAGATTTTCCAACGCAATTATATATTAATAATTTTGGTTAATGTTTTTTTTATTTTAGTGGTGCTATAATATTATTTTTGTAAATTCTAGGCCAACAATAGGCAACTTCTGACCCGTTGGCTATTTGAGGCCTTCTAAAACCTTCCATTCGGCCCGCCAAATAATACTGTACGCATTTTTCATTAACAATACACAAATTCATGCATTTTCCAATAATATTTTGGAATATTTTAAGAAACTTAGTAACACAAAAGCAAAAACTACACCCAAAAAAATTTTTGGAGTAATTTGTTTAATTTCATTTTAGCACGCGAATCAATTTAAGTCCTCACTTTGGCCCACAACATAAAAAAGGTTGCCCACCCCTGTTCTAGAATGTTTGTTGGAATGATTTAATACGCGATTATAATTAATATTTTTTGGAGAAAACATTTGTTGGATGCACAAAATAGAATTATAGATTATTATTGTTTAAAGTTTGATACATTTTGGCTTTACAGTCATCATCAGTAAAAAGTTAAAATAAAAGATTAAAAACTAAATAGATTTTATAGTTATTATTTTACCAATTGTATCTAATGTTATTATTTTTTGTTCGGAATCTACCCCACTACTCAATCTTTAAAAGAATAACTCATTTCCTACCCGGTACGTAATATACTATTATTAGCTAAATGCGCCAAACTTAAGTTTGTTAGTAAAATCACAGATGGCAGCGAATTGCTTATAGAATATTTGTTGTTGTTGTCTAAAAACGATTGCACATTAAGATTGGTTTTTATTTGGAAATCGAACGACAGGTGACGTTTGGTAAAACAGATGTTTTTTGAACGAAAATGAATGAATCAATCAAATTGCTATGTAATTTACTTTGCGCGCTGTGCTTCGATTTATAAATTTATGGGTGTATTTTGAGGGTGGTGATGTTTTCAATGTTGAAATTGATTTAACCCTCTAATAAAACATCGAACGTAAATAATTAATCGAAAAGGCGCACATTGGCGGTTTTAGTTTTACCCTCCGATTTTCAATCGATAGACGACACACACAACCTATGTTAAAAGTCGCTTAATTTTCTTGCCCGTACGTTCCTATGCACATTACACTACAATACTCTCTGTGTGTATGGTATGTTTTTTTTTCGTCCAATGTCTAATTTATTTACCAAACAAGCGCACGATTTGTTTTCCATGGTATATACATAGTTTTTTTCCTCGCTTCACTCGCTTCGACAAAAAAAAAACGTATACGAGTATAATTGTGTGCTTAGTTATACTCGTTTGTGTTGGAGCAATACTAACTCATTAGGAAATTTATTATTGAAAAACATGCGAAGGAAAGATTGGATGAGATATATACACGTCAATTATTAAAAATACAGTAAGAGGGAGCGAAAGCGAGCGAGGAAAAATGTGGAGCGCATATACGGCGAAACACAACGAAAACTAACCACTAAACGCCTCCACCCTTAATTATCGATTAATTAACAATGGGGGCGGTGACGGTTGATTTAAATTCCACCTCGGTTACGTTATTTTTTTTTCTTCTTCTTCTACCGTTTTGTGAATGCAATGAAAACACTAGAATGCTAAAATACACATTTTAATATTGATCATCTAAAACTAGTACTCATTTCGAATAAAATCTAAATATTTAAAAAGATTTTTACTTACTTCTACATATATTTATACTATACAGTATATAAAATGTATTTGCAAGCATAATATTTTATTTAAATTAGAAATTTTACGACTTCATATTAAAAATAATATATTTAAAAGTATAACATCTGCACTTATTATTATTAATAAGTATGTGATTCAAAGTTATTAAAAGCTGTTCTTTATGTCATCTTCTTATTTACTTATTTCTCTTATATTACTAGATATTAAAAAATACAAAATTAAGAGTTTTAAAGTTAAGAAGACTTCTTATAGATATTTTGTTTATGTTTTGTGTATGGACATACGTTAAAAAATCATATCAATGGATATTAATTTATCAATCTTTGTAGATGGAGTGTTGTTGGTTGTGGAATATATCTATATAGCGCATCAACAAGTTCAAAAAAATATTTACAATCATCATTAAGGGTATTCAATAACTAGTAAAGCCAACAAACAAATTTGTAATGAAATTCAGGCATAACGCAGAAAGATTAAGTATAAAAATATTGAAAGGTGTTTTGTTTTAAAAATATGTATTTATATAAAGTAGCATAAAATGAATAAATTATGGCACAAAACATTTTAATATTAGGTTGGTGCAAAATTATTGCGGCCCTTTTTCGCGCCATTATTTTCTTTTGTTTATTATTTTTTCATAAAAGTAATCTTCTCTCTTTCAAGAACAAAAATGCCTACCGAAAATCATCTTCATATTCGCCATATTACGCTTTACCACTTTGGGAAAGGTTGGAAGGCGGCAGAGTCATTTTGCGATCTCAACGAACTTTTCGACGAGGAAACAAAGTCAAGTTGAAAGATGGTTCAAGAGGTCGAAAACGGGCGAGACAAATTTTGCAGATGAAGAAGTTAGAGGATTGCCATCGAATTTTGACGATCAGACACACCTTTCTCAAAGTGGTAGAGCATAATATAGAAAATATCAAGATGATTTTCGGTACGCATTTTTGTTCCTGAAAGAGAGAAGATTATACTTTTATGAAAAAATAATAAACAATACGCCAATTTTGATAAAAAAACAATAGCACAAAAAATGCCGCAATAATTATGCAGCAACGTAATAATATAATAATTTTTTAAAGAGTTTATATGTCGAGGCTCCAACTTGGTCACCATGCCTCCGGTCCTCCACCCCCTGTAAGCATTAAATAAACTTTGCCATATGAAAATATTAAATTTCTTAAAAAATATCAGTCGATCTAACTTCGACTAATTGTCAATTTAGTCGGTTTGTAATTTTATCGGGCGCCAAATTAAAATGTATTCAGTAAAAGGTCATTAAAACTTCAGCTAGTTGAAATAAATTTTTGAAAACGTAGCAACAACAACAACAACAACAACATAAAAATATGATTTTATTGGCAATTAACATTTAATTCAGCTTTAATTTCAAATTAAAAATAATGAAATTAATCAGAGGAATGATTAAAAAAATCAAGGCAATTAAATGCATAGCTACAAGAGCGCTAATTATTATTATTATTAATTTATAATAACTAATTGCATATACCATTAAGCGAGCGAAATTTCTTTTATTATCATTATTGTATTATAATGAGATAATTATACAATTCTAATTGTGCGAATATTGTAAATCAATGCGCTAGATGGCGTTTTATTGTCGTTGTTCTACGATAGTTGTTGTTGTTGTTGTTGATGATGATGATGATGATGATGCGGCAAGAAAACAAAAAAAGGCTAATGATAATAAATATTAATAAATTTGAATGAATTATGTTACGATATGCGGCCACCCACATTAATATATTAACCCTTTTATTATCATCGTCATCTTGATAAGAAATATTGTTGTTGTTGCTGTTATTATTATCATTAAAGGGGGACAGTTCTCGTATGTATATTTATAAATAACATAACTACGGAACGTCATCACTTGTCATGCATACAATAACTGATGCATTATTCATAGCCCATATCAACAAACGAAATCTGTCGCTGCGGTACCTGCCAATCAAATCGGTTTTTTATTACACTTTTAGGTTAGGAATTTATAGATATGAGAAAACTATCCTCCTTTTTTTTCTGTTGGTATATTGTTGTGATTATTTATACAGTTTTCTTGTGGCCTTTCTACTCAAATGATATTTTAATTAATTTCGCTATGGATGGATTTACATTTCAAATTTTTATTAATCGAAACCTGTTTTCTTAAATTTTGTTGTTATGATGAAAATGTTAGAATTTGCGTATATAATATTTCTTAAATATTGAAATCAAAACAAAAATTAGGTGTTATGTAATCTATTTATAAAATAAATAAATTAGGTATTGCAACTTATTTATTTCATCAATTTGTTAGAAAATATCAGAAAGACATCGATTTTTAGTATATTGTTTTGATTATTTACACAATTTCATTATGAAATTTTTAATTTTAATATTTTTATAAATTCTGTTAAAGATTTGATATTATGTTATCCATAAAATAAATAAATTAAATCTAATAAAGTATTTTATTAAAATTCTCATAAGAAAATGCCGAAAAAATATATCTATTACACTTTTAGGTGAACAAGTTTTAAATAATTGAAAACGAGGTTTCATTCCTTTTTTGGTGTGTTATTGTAATTATTTATATAATTTTATTGTGGCCTTTCTAATCAACTGATATTTTCATTAACATTGTCATAACGTTGAAAAAGGTTATGATCGATTTAGATTTTTAAATGTTATTTATGGAAACCTATTTTATTTATCTTATTAAATGATAAAATTCAATAGAAATTAAATTAAATACATTTCTAGGTTAATAATTTATAAATATAAGAAAACTCTTCTAATTTCATGATCTATCTATCTATAGTTTTGATAGAATTTCATTGTGGCTTTTTTTAAATTACATTACATTAACTAATTTTGCTAGCACAATGAAAAAGTTGTAATATAAAATATTTTTTTTATTGACGTACTAGATGTTAATTGCAGCACTAATAGCTTTATTTTATTTATTTATATAAAATGGCTTTATTCTTTTTTATTCTTCGTAAATATTATAAAAAGCTCGCTTAGATAAAATAGTTTTTCTTTCTTATAGTTTTATATATCGAAATAAATCAGAAATTGTATCTACAGTACGATTATTATTTACCTGTATAGATTTAAAACGAATTAATTTTTTCATCATTTGTAGCATTTTTACTTGTCATAGTTATTTCTACGCAAACAAAATCACATTTTATTGCGCAATTTAATGATTGTTACGCCACTGAAATTGCATGGCATAACGAATTTGATATATATCCACAATTCCTAACACACAAAGCCTCTTGTGCAGTGCACGATGAAAAAGAAGAAGAAGAAGAAAAAAACGAATTGGAAAGAAGAGTCTTTATTTTGTCAAAAAATCTTATTAGTACGCGCGCAGGCAAAATCTCAATTTACATTTTATATACGCTCGGCGTTTAATAAGGTGTAAAAAATTGTTATTGCCTTATTAACTCAATTAAACCGATAGCGTAATATAATATAATAAAATTACCGTTCAATCTACACGACAACGGCAAGAAGAAGAAAAAAACAACGAATGAAGCTAATACAACAAATAAGTATGCAACTCGATTTACACAAATAATGTATCTATTTAGAAATCAAGATTGTGTGCGCGCGTTTTTTTCCCTATTCGCGCCCGTCTTCGTCTTTCAAAGCCATTAGTCATTCACTCCATTGATAGAATAATTAACTCGCGCACGGTAATTACAATTTCTCAACTCGCAGCGCTAGCGCTAGAGCGGTGCGCACACCAAAACGCAACACAGCAACACCAGGCAAAGAAGAAAAAATCGAATTGAATGAAATTACAGTTTATATAAAATTCAATCATGTGCATATATCTTTATAAAAACGAACACACGTTAATTTTCCAGCTCTCTTCCTCCGCCGCCGTATCGACAACTTCTCGCTTCGCGCCGCGTTCTCGTTCTCGTTGCTTTTTTTCTTGTCTTCTCGTATGCTCATTTTGTATATACATATATATGTGTCTGTGTCTGTATGTGTGTGTATATGTGTGTATATGTGTGTGGTGGATGTGAAATGGCCGGCAGGATGTCTATAATTAGAGCTTAGATTTTTACAAGCCCAATTTTATCTACAATTACGGTTTGTACACATCTTTTCGATGTTGTTGCTGTTGCCGTTTCGTTTCACCATCCGCCTCCTTTTCTAATACGCTGGCTTTGGCTGGATGAAACAATCAGTAACGCCATCATGGTGTTATTATAATGCGATGATGATGAAGAAATGCCCGATGCCTGTTGGTGTTGTTGTTGTTGTTGTTGTTGTTTCGACTGTGTGTGTGTATGTTTTTTCTTTTTTCGTTTTCGATAGATAATTTAGTCATAAACGTATTTATTTTGTTGCTGTTGCTGTTGCTGTTGTTGTGTATTTTGCTATAATTTATTCTACAATTTGCTGCTGCCGTTTCGCTCTAAGGCTTTATAAATGTATACATCGACGAAAAGGTGAAACAACTGAATTTATTATTGGATTGGATTGGATTGATTTCGGTGTGTGTGTGTGTGTGTATATGTATGTGAAGTACGGCTCTACAAAATTGCTACTTTAAGAGCGCTGCTCCTTTTTTTCGAAAAAAAAAACACCAAACAGTTGAGAATTTACATTTAATAAGCGCTTGGGAGCTTTGTTGTATGCATTGTGGCCTAGGAACGCAGCAAACTACAAATTATGACAAATTTAGCAAGATTATTAATCGTTTATTTGCAATTAAAATAATTAAGCTGAAATTGTTCAGAATGTGTAAAAGAATTTTTAATATTATGCAATACTTTTGTAAATTTTATGCTAGATAAACTAAAAATTGAAATAACAACACATATTAACAATAATTTGACAGAAAACTAAAATTTGCTTCTGAAACTTTGCTCAACATCTAAACAAATAAAAATTAAAGTAATAAACTTACTAGTTATGTCTATTTTAAATATTTTTTACTGTTGAGGATTTAAATGAAATGGTTTGCGAGTTTTATTTCTTTTACAATCGGTAGTTAAGTAGTACTCAACTTCAATTTAACTGCTATTGCAACTTCTTTTTTTCAATCGCTGGTTATCAACCATCAAACTTAAAGTACAATAATAAGATTTGATTCTAAGATGAGTCTTTGTTAACTTCAAGTCATGTAAATGAGAGCTTAAATCAAAAGTATAAAAAAAAATCAAAATCAGAATTAAAAGATAATTTGAAAGAAAACTAAAATTTGCTCTTGAAACTTTGCTCAACATCTAAACAAATAAAAATTAAAGTAATAAATTTACTAACTACGTCAATTTTAAATATTTTTTACCGTATAGGATTTAAATTAGATGTTTTGCGAGATTTGTTAGTTTTACAATCGGTAGGTAACTAGCAGTTAACATCCAACTTCAACTTTACTACTGCAACTTCTTTCTTTCAATCGCTGGTTACGATCGAACTTGAAGAAATAAGATTTGATTCTAAGATGAGTTGTTGTTAATTTCAAGTCATGTAAATGATACCTTAAATCAAAATTAAAAAATAGTTGTCTACAAATCATTTAAATACATTTTTGTAATTAATTATTTAGCCAATGTAAGCCATTCATCCTTCTATATTTAAATGTTTATAAAATTAACATTTTTATATAATAAACAAAAAAACAGTTTATTATGATTATTTTATTACTTGTTAAAGCGCTTTTGCGATTTAGTACATACAATATAATGAATTTAATATGCTTAATTTTTTTGCTCCCCCCTTTTCTTAATAATAATTTAGCTTTATTACGTAATAATTTATTTAAATGAATTTCATTTACATATAAAAGCCACAATATTTATAACTTACTTACATTAAATGCTGCACTCGTTTTATTTTTTCTCTTCATGTAGGAAGCCAATTTGTTACAAAACAATGGAATGTTTATCTTAAATTGCCCCCCCTAAAGCAGCGCCCGGCTACAAAATAATCAACGAAATCAGCGTTTTCCCTTCATGCTTTTTATTTAAATTTATTATTTTTTGTTGTTGTTGTTGTTGCTTTTTGAATATATCCGAGGCAGCAGCGTGCAATTAAATCCACCGGCGATTTTTCGCCAAATTACTGCTTTTTTCCATCCTGCAGATGTGCGGCGCGTTAATTACATAATAAAAGAATTTTTACGCGCATTAAAATGAAATTTTCGCCGAACGTAAAGAAATACATAATCCACAACCGCCACCACCAAGCACCACCACCTCCAGCAGCAGCAGCATCAGAACGTTCTGATTTGCGCGCGTTTACGGTAATAATTAATTCATTCGTCGAAGATGGTAATTTATATGTGCAATCGCATTCCAGCGTGCTTGCGCTTCGAATTTTTAATACACTCCCGTAATGATGTTCATCTGGTTGTCGTTTTTGTGTGTGAGAGTGTGTGTGCTAGTGTGTGTGTGTGCTGGCTGTTGGTAGCAGTGACCAGGTGCACACACAATCATCATCATCATACTGAATGCGACAATAATGGGCGCAGAGCGCGCCGGCCTGCTCTTTTTGCTTCAAATATAATGCATTTCGTTCGTTGTTCGTTGCTGTTGCGTTTCTTGTTATACATATTGCTTGTCGTCCTCCCAAGTTGTTCATCTTGTCTCCATTTTTTGTTGTGTTGTTGTTGTTACGGCCGTTGTTGTGGTGTAAAAGGCAAGTTAACGAGAACTCATTTTCAATGGATGGCGTATGTGCGCCATATACAGGGTGACGCATTAGTACGGCGCGTTAATTGTAATAGAAGAGCGACTAAACTCAATTAATTTTCACCTATATTTCAAATATAGATACATTGACTGGAACTTCTCTGAAATTCTAAAATAATTTCCCAGATTGAACTCCTGAAATCATAGAGCGTTTCTACAATTCTGACTTATTTACCTTCTTCGACAGCCATCTAAGGGCTAACTATATATATTTATAATTTAATAAAGAATTAGGATTTGATGTTATTATATATCTGATTTGGTTTAAGTAACAAAATTGGCCTATTGCATACATATAGAAAGTTGTCGATCTTTGATTATCTCTGATGATGTCGAACTTGACAAAAAATGGTCCTAATTTACCCCATTCCACCATATCATTATTTTACTTCTTTATTTTTATATTTGATTTGTGGGTTTTAAGTTTTTTTGTCATATAAACTACATTATAATTATTTAATTAAAAATAAAAATAAAAATAATTGAAATATTGGATAAGAAAATTTTAAATTAAAATCATGAATTTGTTTATTGGACTGCTTATTTAACGCTGCAGAAAGAAAACGATTTAATGCAAATCAAATTGGTTTTTTAATGGAAAATGAACCTTTGAGTTTAGGTTATACAATCAATTTACTTTCTTTAAGCTAAAATGGCATGTTTGCTAACTTATTTATTACATAAATTAAATATTCTTCATAACTTTAATAGGTATTTTTAGAATTTAATAACAATAGAAAATATGTGCTTTGTCACGATTATTAGTCTATTTTTGGCACATTATTCTGCAGCAATTATCAGCTGGCTTTAATACAATACATACATTTTATCTAGAGACATTGGTGGAAAATGTGTGTTTAAAAAAGTGGGGTTATTGCTATTCGCGAGAAAATTATTTTCTCGTCGGCTGTTTATTGCGCAATAAACGTCCTTTGTTTACGTATTTAAGAGTTTTGCTGTATTGCTTATAATAAATTAGATATTCTGTCATAAAGTAGCATCTGAGAAAAATGGCAATAATGCCATTGCTTCAAATGGCATACAATTGTATCCATTTTGAATCATTAAATCATAACCTACGTACAAATTTACATGACGTGCGCGCACCGCTTAATAAAAATATAAAGATAGTGCACATTATCATCAAGACGTTAATAAATTACGAACAATGCTTTATGACAGAATCGCTCATTTTTACCGTGGACGCACTAAAACACTCAAAAGATGGAAAACGGCGACGTTTATTGTCGCATAAACCAACGTGTGAGCAAATAATTTTTCCGCACTTGCTGTCACCGCGCGCATGACGCATCGTCCTGTAGATGTACTATAAGTTGGTATATACGCTCATTCGATATGTGCGCAATGCATCTTCTTTTGTTCGCCGGCCAACAAACGGCCAACATGATGTGGACATCGTTTCCATGTTGAAGCTGGTGCTGCAGAGCAGCAGAGACGAGGCGATTTGATTAATATGTTTTCGTGTACCGCCTCTCACCTGAACGGAACGGAACGGATCGACGTACACTGCATATATATATAGGTATACTATATATAGGGATGGATGGATGGGATGGGATGATGATGTGTAAGTTGGCGATGTGTGTGCTGCTCGCTCGCTCGGCTCGTTTCGATGTGAGAAGACGCAAGATGGATTGTGCACGCCGATGATGATGCTCTCTTCTCTCCATTCGTACATTGTGCGTTGGCAAATTAATAATGCGCTAAGATGTCAGAGAACGAAGTCATTTTTTTTCTTTTTGCCATACGGATGGGCGGAATGTTAGGTGGTTTTTTGTTGCAAATTTCTAACAATCGTTGATTGATTGAAACTCTTGACAAAGTGGGAAATATTTTGGGTATACCCATCAAAATTGAGCAGAAAATTAACTATTTGTTTTTCATTATTTACAATAGTTTATTGGATTTTAGTGCAAGAATTTATAGATCAAGAACACACCCTATTTTCATGAATAAGTACAAGTAATTTATTGTAATGATTTGGTTTTGATTGATTTTTAAACATATCTTATTTGATTACAGATTTCAATCTGGAAACTTAAAACAATATACGTAGGTATTAAAAGTAATTCAAAGTAAACAATATTTGTTTAATTGCTGTCGAAATGGATTATTAACGATTGTTTTAGATTTTTTTAATAAATTGTTCAAATTGCAGTTTTGCGTCTATGATAGTTTGTGGAATTAAAATACATACAAGCAATACAATACTTTTAATAAATTTTTGCTTTTAATTTAATTTTTGTTGAAAACAGACGATTAATCATTGTCTAAATGTTAGAAAACGTTTCGTAATTTTCATAGATTATTGCTCGTTCTTTTCTATTTCCTTGAAATTTTATATTTATTTTTATAAATTTGTTACTTAATTGATTGATTCATTGCATTTAATTTCGTTTGTTATTTAGTTTTGTTGATTTATGGTCAGCATATTTAATTTCTCATACTTAGAAAAAGAATTGAAAAGTTGTAGCTATATAGGTACTTTATATGATAAATAGATTACAGATTCATTGTCTAAGTTGTAGATTTTTCTAATTTTGTCTTAATTTGATTGAGATTTTTGTTTGGAATTAAAGATTTGTTACATTTAACTTTCTGGTTGATGAAAACGATATTGTTTTGTACTAATGTGTACTAATTCAATTATTTAGAAGTAATTAATAAGTAAAGCAAACAAATTAATCAGACACATGTTATGAATGTTGTTCGAAAAATGCAAATCCCTTCACGATTATTAATTTAGTATGAGCCGTTCCGTATAAAGCTGAAACGATTTTATAATTACATTAAATGATGATGCAAATTTATTCCGCATTTTTTTCCTTTGCTATATAATATACAAAAACCCAACATCTGCGCGCTCACGTCGCGACAATCTTCCTCGACGCTATATGGAAAATCGCACCTCCACCCTGGGAAATCCATCAGATGTGCGCCTATTTTTCAGCAACACAACATCCGCAACGCAGCGCAGCGCCAAATTAAATCGCCGCCTAATTGCATCGATATTATTGCTCTGCAATTCGAATAACACATTCGAACAACCAACAACGAGCAACAACGCGAACGCTTTGATTAATTATTATAATAACAATATTTATTAAATGTGTGTATGTGTATGCGTTTAAAAGATAATATTATTTATTACATGCAAGTATCATAAATTGTCTGCGTTGATAGATACATTGATGACGATGTGCATTTACAAATAATAAATTGTTCGTGCCGGGGCACGATAGATGGCGATCGGTGTATGAAATGTACGATGTGTGTATGTGTGTGTGCTGGAAATTTATGCAACTCGGCATGCATACATGCATGCATGCATTGATTCCTGCATCGATTAACGAATTTATAGCGGCGCATCATCGACGCTGCCCCCCTCGCGAAAAAACAGCTGCTCGCTTTGCCATCATAATTATTCCAGACAGTTTGCAAATTAGTTCTGACATTATCTGAAATTATTGTAAATGGAGGTTTGCTGGAAAATTAATTAACATAATGGACGAAAATAGAAACTCTTCTTCACTCAACACAACAGAACACAGCTGAATTTTTTGTTTCAAGTTACATAAATTTTAATAGAAAGCTGCAAATTGTTATGATTATCGTAAATATGATATTTTTTCTCTTCTCTAAATGCTGAAAAAATGGTGAAGAAAATATGTTGATTTTACGAGTTTTATTAAATTATATGAAAGTAATGATTGGGTTTTGAAGATATTTACATTGTAATGCTCGAAAATAGAAATTCTCAAACAAAGCTAAAAGATGTAGGAATCATAAAAACTACATAATAATATGATGATAAAAATCTTGTTTTATTCTAGGTACTGGTTATAAAGTAAAAAAATATGCTTTTTTACACACAAATAACTAAATTTCTTTAAATTTCTTGTATGTTTATGTATGTATTTACTTGTTAACTAATAAAAATGTAAAAAATATCGCAATTTAAGATAATGATTGAAGCAAAGATAATTTGTTAAATAAGTAAGTGATTGAAGTTTTAATATTATCATGTAAAATATGAGAAATTCTGATAATAATGTGAAAATTTAGTAAGGGTACAGCTTTACCCATGATTGAAAATTATAAAATTATTAACAATTATCTATATTTAGTAAAATTCGTAGTATAAATAGAAGTTGTATTCGGAAACATGAGCATTGATGTTATGTTATGATTTTCAATATGTGTTTTTACAAACAAATAACTACATTTCTTTAAATTTCTTGTATGTTTATGTATGTATTTACTTATTAACTAATAAAACTGTGAAAAATATTGCAATTTAACATAATATGATTGAAGCAAAGATGTTTTGTTAAATAAATAAATTGAAAGTTGTCATGAAATTAAAGAATTAAAAATCATGTAAAATCTGACAATTTGTGATAATTGTGTAAAAATGTAGTGAGGGTTCAGCTTTACCAATGATTGAAAATTATAAAATTATTATCAATATTTAGTAAAAATCGTAGTATAATTTGAAATTGTATTTCTGCAATAAATTAGAATACATGAGCAGTGATATAGAATGATTTTATTACACGCCAATGTTTATTTTTGGATGGGAAGGAGATTTTCAGTAAAACACAATTTCCCAAAAACTCTTTCCCATCCAAAAATAAACATTGGCGTTTAGTAAAATAATTATATTTCCACATTTACTGGAAGGAAAAATAAAAATTCATTCTCGTCTAATGAACATTGATGTTGCAGTTTTGGGGAAATCATACGAATTTCTACATAATTTTGTAAAATTTTAGTAAAATTGTAACTCATCCAGGCTTATTATGAATAATTATGATAAAATTAGTAAAAACCGGATTTATGAAATGTATGAAAATGAGTGTTTCTGCAATATAAAGAGAGGAAAATTTCACAGATGTTTAATGCGAGAAATAATACGCACTGATGAAGCATCATCGTTACAGTTGTGTATATTATGTATTATATGTGAGGAAAAGGCATTAATAGATAATTCTCACGGGCATCTCTCCGAAAAATTCGAGCCGAATTGAACGCGCGCATTATTTAAACGAGCAAGGATGATCATTATGATTTCGAGATGGCATTTGTTAACTTTATACACACAAAACACACAGATACAATACAGCCACACACACACATAATATAATATAGTATAGTATAAAAGCGACCTTCTCCGGGGCGCGCTGGCTGCGAGTGTTAAACGAGGGTAATTTGAAAATAGAGAGACGTGAATTTGCTGGTGGGTCCCACAAGAGCGACCATTTATAAAGCTTACGAGTCAAGTGGTTGTGTAGTTAACTTCCACCGCACTCCATACACTGCCGCTACTGCTGTATATGGTATATTATATTAAGAGGGTAATGTAATAAAATACCCTTATCATTTCGGACGCGACTCCGCATTCATTAAGCAACTATATAAAATATTCATATATATATTTAAAGCGCACGGATTAAAATACACACGCATACACATCACACAATTTGTATAATTTAAATCTATATATCGCCGGAAACATATGTATTTGCACAGCTATTCACACACACACATCTATACACATATATACACAAAGTTGTCTGCGGCATTTAGAAGCCCATAACAATTCACCGATAAATCTGTATCTATCTATGGAGTGCATAGAATGGGTGAAATATGTGCATGCGATGCGCGCGAATGCTGAAAATGCATTCGCAGCTTCTTCGCACACAATAGCCAAGCGCGCTCGACGGCTGCTGCTGTTGCTGTTGCTGCTGGTGCTTTTGCTCTTGCCAGCGTAGCACCGATATGGTCTTTTCGTTGTTATTGCTGAAGAAAAGAAAGAAAACGCACGTGTTACATAATGTATTAAGTGCCGATGTGCCTTTAGATGGTGGAGGCAAATAATATAATTTTTAATTAATATGTAGATTGGTGTATTGTTCGGCGCGGCCGCGCAATAACGATTGAAAATTTATGTACATATACCTATGCGCAGTTACATCACAATCGCAAGCCAATTATGGATTGTTGAGTAAATATTACGATTTTGTGTAAATTCCCATTCTTATTCCAGCTATTTATTTCGACTTTTTAAACGTTCTGTCGCACAACTTACCGATAATTACTAACTGCTTTAAAATAGCAATGAATAAATATAAATAAATTTATGTTGGAAATAGTAGAGGAATTACTGCAAATTTTGAAATAATGATGTTTGATAAACCATCTGCATTTTTAAGAACTTTAAAGACACATAAAACGAGTTCACTTATACCTAATTTGTGGTAAATTAAAATGTCAATAAATTATTATCAAAATGTTTGTGAATCATCATTTTTAATATGATAATATGAACTTTTGTATGTTTTGGAATTTTGTGTTCGAGAATTTCCTTGTAAAATTCAATTCGTTTGAAATCAAGAATTAACTGAATCTAACAGTCATTAAGCGACGTTTAAGGAAACTCTGATAAATTCCTGTCTTAGACAAATATAATTCTTATTCATACAAAATATGGTGGAAATCATTGAACAATGTAAAATCATCAAAATTGTTTTATTATTTTTGAGAAAATTACAAATATTTAAATTTTAGATTTTTTTTATGAAATGCAACCCTAATTCAAGTTGATTTTAAAAAGAGCTTTGAACATACTTTTATGGTAAATGTAGATAGATGTAATTTTAATATAAGCTCGGCTTTAATTAAAAATTTTGTGCAAATACCCACGCAAGTAAGTACCTACTTAAAAATTCACTCCTTTATAGGTTGCTCGTAATAATTATTTCTAATAAGTAATGATTCATTCACTTAACTTAAGTGAAATTTTAATCGCTAATATCTAATTTGTTAAAGATTCTTACTAATTATTTTATGAATATCTGGCAAGCTATCAATAATTTACAACTTCATTAAAAACGCCATTATTTTACATGCGACTCGTATTTGCTTATTCAAAATAAAAAAGAGTGAGTGTAAAACGAGTCATTTTACTTTACAATTAGCTATTTGGAAAATTAACATAAAGGTTTCTTTCTACGTTTTTAAATACTACTATACTAAAGAATCCTTATTGACATGTAAATCATTCAGTTAGACTAACGTTTACATATTAAGTACTTGCATAAATATTCGTTGGTGATGTTTTTGTTTGAAACCAATTTTTTTTATGGACAAAAAAATATGTATCAAAAATTACACTAATCTTCGACTTGCTTGCCAAATTTTGAAAAATTGAAGGTATAAGCTCAGACATTTTTAGTCCCATCATGAATTTAATTGAAAATACTCTGCTTCATACAGATAAATGTACTTATCATCTTTTAATTGATCAGTATTTATCCGATGTTCACGATATTTTTTACAGCATGAAAGATGAATGAAATTATATTTCTGCAATTTTTGGTAAGACCAGGTCCTAAGTTATAGCTTCTTCAACTTAGGTGCAAAGCCATCTTGCCAAAAGATGTAAAGCAACTTTGTAATTTTAACAAATTTGGTTTTGGAAATAAAATTACTAATAATACCAGGCAGGTTTGATATAAAGAACACCGATAGATAGGATTACCGACTTAGCTCCTGAAATCATCTTCATCAAAGTGTTGTAGAATAATATGTTGATGTGCATTTTGATTACTCAACAGAAAACGAATATTTTCAGGAATATAAGTGAAGCTACATTATCTCTAATTAATTATAATATTGATTGATAATCATCGATTAAAAATTTTGTTGAATGTAGAGGTGGCGACTAATGACAATTACTAATTGACCCCAATACTTTAACTATGGCTTCAACATTTTGAATCTTAGTTAACGCAAAATCTTCTATGATCAGATCTTTGCATATTCAACTTTATTTAATGCAGCGAAAGTTTCAAAAGGTTGCTATAGCTTCCAAAGATTTAAATTGCAGGAACTCTATCATCGGATGAATTCAGAAATATCATTAATTGTGCCATCTACATCTCAAAATCTGCGTAACTCTCCGATGATATACTTCAATTATAATCCTAATCAAGGTTTTCAAACAGTGGGAATTATTAGCCAAATATAAAGCGACCTTTCACTATAATCTAACGCTTATGAGTTTTTTGTTTTTATAATTGATGCGCATGTTGAAAATACTGAACGCTAATTTAATGAAAACATAATCAATTCGAAAATTTATCACTGTCTCCATCGACGCCGTATTGTTCGGCCTACAAATTTCCCTTCGACCACCACATCAATTTCGTAACCTCATTGTTTCAAAACGAAAAAAAAAATAATACAACAACAACAACAACAACAACGACTATATATATCGCTTATATTTTTGTTATCGTAACAGTTTATTTTTCTAGATATTTATCGCTGGCCCATAATTGTGTGCAAATTGAAAGCCCTTTTTAACAATCAATTTCACTGTCAAAAACGACCATGCAGCGTGTATAAAAAACAAAACTTAATTGTCCCATTGTTTGCGCTTTTGACATAATTGAATGTGTCACTTTTACAAATCGAGCCCTCCCCGCTCGCGCTGCGTCGGACAAACAAAACGATGCGTTTCCATGCTAGCTGGATATTGTTAATGCATTGATTAATTGCCCGGTAATTAACCGGAGCGTGTGATATACTCCACATAATTAATTCAGACCGATTACATTTTTTTTTGTTTTGCTTTTTTTCTTTGTTTCATTATTATTATTATTATTATTATCAGCGAGTATGATTATTAGGCAATAAACATGCAGTTTGAATGAGACATGACATGGAAACAATATAAAACGCAACAACAACAAGTTTGAAAAAGTAAGAGAAAAAGTGGCGAGCCATTTCGCATGCATAATGCAACAATAATAATAATAACAACAATAATGATAATAAAAAATAAAATGGATGAAACAAAAGAGCGCAGATAAGATACGTTGTGCTTTTTGCAATTGTTAAATGTCAATCATCTTGCGGTATATTGTACGTATGAATAAGTCCGCCTACAGGAGCTAATGTTTGCTATCAACGAAACAACAACAATAACAATGGGATGTTTTTATTGAATATTAAATGCTAGCTGGCTTTATTTAATTTATATATAAAACAATACAATAGCGCGCGCGACGCCAGCACCATTTTCGATTCAATTTGCAAATTAAAAAGCTGTCAATTATATTGTAATGCGAATTCTGCACGTAGTACTTTTTTCATTGCATTGCATTGCTTCGTCGGCCTTTGTTCGACGCAAGAATTAGATGCATTATGTCGCGCACACATACACAGGGTGGCTCATCAAACATGAAAAATGGACGTAATTCACACGCGCGTGACGTTTTCTCTAATAACAACGTTCATTCAGTTCAAAAGGGGAATCAGCTTATGTATTTTGATTTATTTATTATTTTTATTTACCATATGGGGGCCAACTTAGCCGTAATAATGTTTTTAATGAATTTTAATGGCGCTCCTAATTTCTGCTTGTATTTTTCATATATAAATTTCATGTTGTATAAAAAAAATCTATTGCCCCCTCCTTCTTTATTTATTTATCTCTTAGTTGGTCAATGTGCATTAATATATTTTGATAAGATTGTCCTTGTTGTTGTTGAGGGGCGCGCGCGCGCTTTCCTCCTCCTTTGTTTCGTGCCCGTGTGACAGCCATTTTTTCTACTCTCCGCACTCTGTTTCGCCGTCGTCGTCGTCTTGGAGGAACATTTTCGGCATTTATCAAGCATCTCGATCGGCTCTTGAAGAAGCCTTAAAGTAGCTATAAATTGAGTGTTTTTCAAGCGAACCTGATATCGCGGGCCCCGACAGATAACCCGACCTCTTTTAATGTCCCCCCTAAGTTTTATTTATGCTCGTCAACAGCACTAAAACCGTCCGCTTTAAAAAAAACTACATGCATACAACACTCTTTCGGTTTTCGTTCTTTTTTTCACGTTTCGTTTCTTTTTTATTTTGTTTTTGAATACATTTTATTTCATCGAATATAAAGAGGCAACACATCGTTCCTCGAAAGCGATAATTAATTCTACAATGTGCGTTTTAAAATAGGCTTTAAACTTTCAACAACTATTTCTAAAATATTGAGTTAAATACCATTAAATGATCTGAATTACAAATTTGTCTATTTTTATTTAATTTTATTCCTTACTGGAAGGTGATTGGAGCGAATAGAAGAAAAATTCCAAATATTGGTAGGAATCTTGAGATTCAACAAAGTTTTCTGGAGTGAACTGTCTATTAAATGATGACTTTTGACGTATATTTTAGAATTATATTTAGTTATATTTCATTCAATTTCTCTATCAGTCTTTTTCTTCCTTATTAATTTCCACTAAACACAATCCCCTAGTAAAATGTGTTCTGATGCTGGGTTCGGTTTTAATTCTCTCAGTAGTTTGTATTTAGGTCTTTAAATGCTTTTATACACAATCTTTAATTTTTCAAATAAGAAATCTTTCCTAATATGAAGTCTTGTGCTTGAATAAGTCTGAAAACATATTTCTATGTATGAAAAAGTGTTTATCAACTGGATTAAATTCTGGCACTTTCAGTAATACAACAGAACATAATTGGTTAATTAACCAAATTCTTAATTTTTTTTCTTGTTTTGAATTTTTTAAAATAATTTGTCTTCCTTTTAATTAGAAAAGGCATAAACGTTGAATTTTTTGAATTTACATGTCATTCTGAGTTTTAAATCTTAAATTATTTTAACATGTTTAATAAAAACTGATTATTATTTACAATTGTAAAATAAACAAAATAGAATCGGCCCTTCTTAAAAAAATCCAAAACTAGTAATTAATTTAATCCTCTACATTTCGAACCTTTTATGAGTATTTTTTTAATCAAGGGCAAAACTTAAAAATGCTACAATGTAACAAAATCATAACATTAAATTTTTAATGAGCGTAACAGAACTTGACATAATTTTTAGATGATGTCTGAACTCCCGACAACTTTCTTTTAATTACAACCTTAAATTGTGTAGTACACTTTATACAAATTGCTTGTAAATGTCGATAGCTTTCATCAAATTTCGCCTAAATTAACATTTTAAGCGCAAATATTGAAAAATATTTATGTGGCGGATCACTTTACAGATTCCGATTCGATAATTCGACGTACAAAAATGCTTCGAATAGACGCTTGAAATGTCGATATTGAAATAAAAATCGATTTAATAATATCAATAACCATTTTTTTTCTTCAATCCAAGCGAACGAGCAGCATGTGAACAGCGCTGTGCGGTTGTATGGGTGTGTGTGTATGTGTGTGTGTGTGTGTGTGAATGTGTGTGCGGTGGAGAAATACGTTTGGGAGTTTTTAATTAACTAACTACATTAACTCGACTCGACCAGTAGTAGTAAATTAAATGTGACTAAGGCTGGTTTTATATCCATTAATGATTTTTCTATAGACCAATAAGATTAATTCAAAATGTGTATAAAAGACAGGTGCCTTCTTTTATACATAATAAAAATAAATTAAGTTTTTTCTTCCTCCTTCTCCTCCGCCTTCTTCGCCGTACCGCTTCATCTTCCTCGTCTCGAATGTTGCGCACCGCCAGCGTGGTCTTCTTTATTTCGAAAATGATGCATCAATAAAGATGCAATATTTAGTAGGGAGATGCACTCTTATATATAAATTACGTGTCATAAAAAAAGCGAGGGGAAACGATTTTAATTATCGGCGTTGTGTTTTTTTTTCGTTCGGTTTTGGTAAAACGCTGCAGCCAACGCGCGTTCAAAGTAACAGTAATTTGTACGTTTTGTAAACGCATCGTGTCTTCTGACATATTTCCCCAGATCCTGTTTGTTTAAATAAATATAACTTAATTATTATTGTCAATTCATACATATGTGTATATGAAGACGGGCGTGTGTGTGGATGATGTACAACGAAAAAAATTATGAAACTAGTTTCTACATTTCCTGTTACAATTTCCTTCGAAACGATCTGTTGAGAAGATTACTTTTTTTCAGCTTATAATTAATAGTAAGATAAAATCATCATCATTAAAATATGATTAATCAGAATTAGATATAAATATTTATGCGTTTGTAATAATTAATTCATTTCACAAGTTAGGAAACAACAATCATTAGCTATCTATTATATTGAACACTTGCATTTTTTGGTCAATAATTCAAATCAATACAAAAAGAATTCAACAATTTAGGCTTACAATTTGGTTGGTCGTAAGTGCGAGTAGTCGGAAAGTGAGTATGTAATAGAATCACCTGCAATATAATTTCAAACTTTATTTAAAAAAATCATATCTGAACTCTAAACATAATTAAATTCAATTTAAACTTAAAATTAAATTGATTGGGGACTAAAGAGTTTGATTATTTTGTTAGGAATTTAAAAAAAAAGCAATAAAATTGGAACAAATTCTTGACTTCATTTAGGATGCCACAGACGAAAATAATTTAGGTTTGTGGTTTGCTTTGTTGTCTTCTTTATTTTTTTTAATTTTAGACTGACGGATAGAGAGCACGTAAAGTTCAAGCCAAAGAAGAAAGCTTTGGAGGCCCAACTAGAAATGGCTTGGGGGTAGCTGTAAAGTAAGAAAAGGTACCAGCAATTTGATTATGACTTTATTTCAGAATTCAAACCTAGCGTCTAAAGATTATTATTTTTTTATTTATAGACAAACTGATATAGAGCACAAAAAATTCAAGCCAGAGATAATAAAGCTTTGAAAGCCTAGATAGAATTTGCTTGGTCGTAAGTAAAAAGTAGGTATTTATCTGCAATTTAATTATGACTTCATTTCAAAATTGACACATAGCGCCCAAAGATTATTATTTTTTTATTTTCAGATAAACTGATATAAAGCACAGAAAATTCAAGCCAAAAAAGGAAGCTTTGGAAGGTTAAATAGAATTTGCTTGGTCGTAAGTAATTTACCTGCAATTTGATTATGACTTCATTTCAGAATGCAAACCCGCCGCCCAAAGATTATTATTAAATTTTTTTTTAGTAATCAACGAGATTGGATTTGTAAAAAAAGTAAGTTAATTACAGATTAAACTGTACATATATAAATTAACTAACTTAATTATTTTTTGCTTGAAATAATAATTAATTCATAGGAATTCATAAAAAAACAAGTAGGTAGTACCTATAGTAATTAGATTGGTTGATTAATCAAAGCCTACCACCACATTTTGCGCTTGATACATTATCATGCATCTTCATTCAAATGCGAGTACTAATTTTGCGTTCTCGCAATGAAAATGATAAATCAGGGAGCGCGTGTTAATAAGCGCAGAATGGTGGTGTGTGTGTTGTCTAACCAACAATAAAGCAAACGGTTGGGCGGTGTGTGTTGTGTTGCGATTAGATAAAAGCGCCTAATTTTCGTCAATAAACATCCCTCGGCGCAGTGAGAGCGAAATAAAAAAAAACGCAACCAAACAGGCAACGAAAATTTATCTGTTTTCGTTTGTTTTGTGTAAAATTGACGTCGGTATGCTAATAATAGGTGAAAGAGAGTAGTAACATATAAGGATTTCTTTTTCGTCCAAAAAGACATTTATTCCCGTGCTGACAGTGTTGATGGTATAAGAAGATACAGAATACCACACAGCTCGTCACCGCATGACGTCCCTCTATTAACGAAAAATAAAAAGGAGAGGAGCAAAGAGCGCGTTCGGCCTGAAAAAGCATTTAAGGCGCACCGAATATATATCTATATATATATACCTATATATATGCATTGTGGCCCCCATCTTGACGCTTTAATGCAGGTATTTACATGATATACAGGTGAGACCAAAGTCAAAACATGCCATGTTGTTTCGTCCGCCTTCCCTCTCGCTCGCTCACTCGGCCGCCTCGCTTCCACCGCACCGCGTTCGTTCGTGTTTGTGTGTAAACTTTTTTTTTTCTAAAAAGCGCCGCCGCCCTTTTTTCTTTATCCACCCGTTGTCTACCTTTTTGCCTTCGGAGATATTCACTTACATTTCTAAGTAAAAATTCCTTTTTTGTCCGAATGCGTTTGTTGTATATAAATATCGGCGCGCAGACAATAAATATTCCTACGAGGGATGCCCCCGAAAAAAAATACAAACACATTGGCTTTCCGTTTAAAAAAGGCCTAAATTATATAATAAATTTCGCCGCAATGATGGGAATCTCTGAGAAATTGCACTGCCAAAATTGCAACGTTCAGTTAGACAACACACAATGCATAAATATATGAGCTATAATTATGCATAAATGGATGAATAATTAAGTTAACGTTTAAAAATCTATATAAAATTACAGCTCTTTTATTTTACAAATTGCTAATTAATAATGATTAAGCTTAATTTATATTATTAGATATTTTCAGAACAAGTACAAAAAATACCCGTTTACGGCATTAGATAGTGGAAATCGTATTTAGCTGTGACGTTTTTCTCATCAATTAGATATTTTAGTATTTTAAGTTACAATAAGTACACAAATTAAGAAATCATTTTTATTTTTTAACACGTGTGGTCGCAAAAAGCGTATTTTCAACAACAAAATGTCTTGTATATTATTGACTTTACAACACATAGGTGCGTAAATGTCAATTATGTAATAAATTTTAGTCAATATGGGAAACGTACAATTATTATTGAAGAGAATACGACGTTTAGACAACACACAATATAAATAATTTCTTATTATGTTGAATTTATTCTATTTTTGGCGTCGATAATTAACAAATTGCCTTAATTCTTTTTTATTGATTTTCATTGCATGGTAGATAAATTAAGGCGCTTAATTATAATTTATTATTTCAAAATTCTTTTTTATGTAATAAATTACGATCTGTACCATAATTACTAATTAATGTGCTGTTGTTGTTGTTGTTGTTGTTGTAAATTATAATTTATATATCTACATTTTTTCGGTATGATAGAATAATTAAATTATTTTACATAGAGAATTATGAAATGAAAAAATAATTATTTTAATTATGGCAATTAAAATTATTAAAATTTTTCGAATATATGTTAATTATATCAAATAAATTACTGTCATTCAAATGTGAATAAAATAATATATTAATTATATAAAATATAATTTTTGTTAGCTAAGATGATTGAAGTTTGTTATAAAACAATGACCTGCTTTTCCCAAAATAATTATTCTATACAAGGTGTCCAAAAAATTCATTTGAACTGTATAAATTTATAGTAATTTTAAGAGAAAGGTTTAGTTAGAGCAAGTTTGAATACTTTGGAAAAGTAAATGAATTAAAAAATCATATTATCTTTTAACTTATCTTGATAGATATTCATTATTTTTAAATTTTTTATTAAATTTTCATTTTTCTGCAATGAGTTCTTAAAAAATCGTAAATTATTGAAAAATGTGCTCAAATTTTTTTTTTAAATCATTTCAAATATATCAATTTATAGTAATTTTAAGAGAAAGGTTTAGAGCAAGTTTAAATAATTTGGAAAAGAAAAATGAAATAAAAAAATGAGCTTTTTTTAAAAAATCATAAATTATTGAAAAATGTGTTGAAATGAAGTTTTTAATCTAGCTAGTAATAATTGTACACAAAAGATACACGGAGCGTATCATTCAAAGATTTCGTTAATTTGGAGCTGGTACTCTTCTCAAATGCTGATAACATACGATCAATTCCATCGATGGTTGACGGATTCAAACCCGGCCAGCGTACAATTTTATACACTTGCATCAAACGAAACGATAAGAATGAAGTCAAGGTAGCACAATTGGCTGGTTCAGTTGCTGAAAAGTCGGTCTACCATCACGGTGAAGTGTCACTTGCAATGACAATTGTGAAAATGGCTCAAAATTTTGTCGGATCGAATAACATTAATTTGCTGGAACCGCACGGTCAGTTTGGTACACGTTTGGCCGGCGGCGTAGACGCTGCTAGTGCTAGGTACATATTTACAAAAATGTCACCTCTTGCACGTTTGCTGTTTCCACCACAAGATGATCCGTTGCTGAAATATCAGTACGATGATAATCTGAAAATTGAGCCTGTGTGGTATGTTTCAATAACACCGATGGTGCTAGTTAATGGTGCGGAAGGTATTGGCACCGGTTGGAGTACAAAAATACCAAATTACAATCCGCGTGACTTATTAAATCTCTGGCTTCTTTGTATTATCCATTCTATGGAAACAGAAAATTTAGAAATTTAATATTACACCAATTTATATATAGTTTATATATTTTTTATTTTATTGTGCAATGCAATTTTTTATTAAGGTTAAATAATATACTGCATGTCTGTAGCAAAAATTGAGATATTAGAACAAAGAATCATTTTGTTTTGAGAGTTTATATTCGCATTACTTAAAAGTTAGATTGAAATCCTTAATTATCAATCCAGCTAGTAATTATAATAGATTTTCTACTCTTACTAGCATTTAAGTACACACAACAAAGAAAAAATAATTAAAATTACTTACGTGCAGAATTCAAATTTAATATCGGACGTGGCAAAACTCTTGTAATTGCAAATTTTTAGAGTTTATTTAATATAAAGCGTTGAGGTTATATATGTAATCAACCAAAAATAAAAATAAAAGTAAAATTTGAGTTTTGCCGAAATGTGTAGAACGGAATGTGTATTTAGAATTTGTGTCTTATTAAAATGAATGATGTTTATATAAACACTCCATGGAAACGGCGAAAAATTTTATAGTTAGATATATGCCAACCAGCTACGATACTTTGGAGATGTTACACTGTTATGCATAGGCTACTACCTATAATTGTAAGCAAATATAGATAAGGATGACTTGCTTCATAGACTACTATGTTATTTTATTGATTCGCCATTTTTTTTGTTCCTGTCCCAGAGCCTCTGGCATTGTCATTTTGCAATGTTTATCACATCTTTTCGGCGATTTTCTATTGAAATTTGTTGTAAATTATAATATTGATATTTTATTAAGTCATTTTGTGTTTCAATTTATAAAAAAACAACTTAAACAATGCGAACATTTAGTAAGATGATTTTATAAAGAAACGTCAAATTTATAAGGTAATCGTTAATCTTTTTTCTTTCTTTTGAGAATGAGTTTCTATTGATTTTTATTATTAATTTCAGAAAGATATTTGTATATAACTTTTTGCAATATTTAAAATCTTTGAAAGTTGACTTTTAAACTTTTTTTAGTGTACGCGCCGTCATAAAGTCAAAACAAAAAAGAAAGAGCTTTGGTTGGAGTATAGATCGTCCTAGTATACCCATCAGACAATGGACGATGTGTATGAGCCACAATACAGCATCTATTAATCTTCATTCCATTGCCGATATTTCGGTCGCTGTATTTTCAAAAATTTACCATGTGTGGAGGAGGATGACGGAAGTGTGTGTTGATATAAATCGCTTTTTGGACGATCTACATATAACGATGGGAGGAAATTGAAATGATAAATCTGCTGTGCACCCGTCATTTTTGCGGCGATTCTCCAATGTGCCATATATCCACTGTTGGCGATGTGCAAGTTGATGCCCCAACCGCTGCTGCGAATTATTGCTGGCGACGTCTTATTGAGCATTGTCTTTATAGTATTAGAAATGGAAAAAGCCGTATAATTTTCCGACAAAAAAAACTGCATAAACAGTGGAACTTCGATACACAAACGGCTCAAAATACGAGCTTTTTTGAAATATGTGCTGTGACTTGAGTTTATATTCTGTTTGTGAACAAAGCTCAAACATTGGTCACTTAAAATCAATGAAAACTGCCTATTTCTTGCTATTTATTACCATTCGCATTAAAGTTGACACTTTTTTAACATCGAAATGAGTGAAAATCAGATTTTGCACAATCGACGTTTTCGCTTTTTTTTTGATAATTGTATGAAGATGCAGCGCTTCCACGTCGCCACGTTTATTGACAGCCGAACAAATGATTGTCCAACCAATCAAATTCCATACGTGGAAAGCCAAGTAACATCTGCCAGCGAAACGATTCGTTACGTCAATAGCATTCATTCTGATTGATTGCCGATGCGCGCCGTATATACCAAAAAATTTAATTGTTTTTTGCCTTCTCTCGTCCACCTGACGACGGCCAACGAAAAAACAACAACAACAGCCAGCCGAGCGCGCGTTCTATATATAACTATATATATATATATATATATATATACGATTTTTAAATATAATAACTTCTTTATTAAAAAGGAGAAAATGAACTTATAATGTCTGGCCATTAACTTGTAATGAATTCATTATATTCCCAGCAATCTTGCGTTCTTCGTTCGTTCGGTTCGCTCGCTCGTCGCGCATCACGATGATAAATCATGCGTTTGGTCGGTTTTTCGGTCAAGCCAATGGTGCAGTGGATGCGTTTTTCGATGCGCGAGGCCTGCGAGGCGAAGGCGATGCATTAAAAAATTCCAACAGCCCCGTTTCAGCCTCCCAAACGCACGACCATCATCATCACGAAAGCCACCACAACATAGGCACCGCCCGTAGGATAAAATAATCAACTTATTATTACATAATTCCGGCCAGCCGATTCGAATGCGTTTCGTTGCTTTTTTTTGGTATTGTTGGTGTTGGCTGTTGTTGTTGTTGTTGTTTCGGGACCGTGGAAACCGCAACGCAACGCAACGACGACACAGGACGTTGTCGTTCGGCGGCGCGCCTTTTTGATTGCCCGATTGCGCCAATTCATGTGGGCCCGAATTAATTTGTGCACTCCGCGCGCACTTAACGAGCCGCATCGAAAGCGTTTTTTGCTGTTTTTGGCGATGCGCGCCGAATTTCGTTCTAATGTTTCGAATTCGTAAAAATGTAGAATTGAGAATCGCTCGCGCGCATCTATAATAGAGATACGTCTCATTAAATATGGGAAACGAGATCCACTTCAAAAATTCCAAAATGAAAAAAAAAACAACGAAACAATAATGTATGATTATGTTCTGATATACAGGATGTTGGTTAAGTTGCAGCGCGAATCGAAACGCGCCGTGAAAGACGATGGAATTCGCCATGGAAATAATCGATTAATTAGTTAATTATATGCAACCGTATAAACAATTAGTCGCATTTAGCCTAATATGGTGCAGTTTCTAATTAGGATCAATGAGCATTCCACATGCTACGCTAATTGCAAATTATTTAGTAAGCTATGAGAAAATGTTTGGGGCGGCAAATTCGAAATTCAAAAGGTTAAGAAAAATTCAAAGACAATTAAGCGAGATACTTGTGTAGTTGGAAATTTATTTTTACACGTATTAAAGAAAAAAAGTATCGTTTGTATTTTTCAATTTATTTTGTGTTGTTGTTGTGACACACTGTATATAATAGTTATTAACTTTTTGGCATGGATACATAATGGACATTAAAAGGGGCCCGGTCAGAGCTCGAAAAGAGGAAAAAAAATATAATAAATGCCTCCAGTCTCGGCCATTAGTAATGCTTAGAACATATTTTGACAGCGACAAGTCAAAATATATAAAACAATGAAATTATAGGGGGGCACCTGGTCTTTGGACACACATACCATAATAACACAACAGCAACAACAGGCCTTCTTCTCGAAAGAAAGAAGAGGCGCACTTTATTTACGAGCCGATGCGACCGTACAGGCGCAATTAACCACCAAATTATCCGCGATTCGTTTTTCCTTTTTCCACGCGACGCATTGCGCTCGCTCGCGCACTATTAAATCATAATTGCATCGCATCGAAACGTAAATTATAAGCCAAATCGCGCGCTTTTGTTCCATTATAAAAAAAAGAACCCGGCGCGGAATATAAATGGGCTTAGTTAAGTTATTAATTGCATGCAAACTATCCGATCATAAATATTAACCATGTTATTTTTTATTT
This sequence comes from Adinopsis sp. GC000173, assembly GCA_030264715.1. NCBI lineage: Eukaryota > Metazoa > Arthropoda > Insecta > Coleoptera > Staphylinidae > Adinopsis > Adinopsis sp. GC000173. The sequence goes on along the minus strand of JARJDW010016128.1, from coordinate 62,229 downwards.
TATATTTTTTGCTTTTTGAAATTCAAATAATATTCCTCGTGCATGATTTCGATTATTAGATATATTTGCGATTGTGGTACAAATGGAATAATTTATTGACGTTGGATGTAATCTAAATTGCTTATAAATAGATTAATTTATTAATTTCGTTAGGTATTAATATATTGATGAATTGGTATTTTTTATGTATTGTAATATGAACTACTTTAGGCTTTTGTAATATTAAATAAATCTAAAACTATAATTATTGTAAAATATACAACAAAAAAATCTTGATAAATTGATTAATGAGTTCGAATAATGTCGGCAAATGCGATAATGCAATTTTTGTAAAAATTAACATTTACAAAGAACAAAAATTTCAAAAATATTGGGTTACAAATGCTTTTCACTCCAATTTTTAGGATATGCGTAAATGTTACAATCTTCCTCTTCTTATATGTTATGTTAGCTGTCATCTTAACCTAGCTTTATAAGTTCGTTGCGTAGATATGGAGTGCAAAAACGAACATTTTCGTCATACTTTGCTTTATGATTTCTATAAAGACAAGAAGGCAGTGCAAGCCGCCAAAAATTTACGTCACGTGTATGGTGATGAAGCCCTTAATTACAAATAAGGGGAAATTTGTTTGAAAAATTCCGTTCTGGAGATTTTTCTCTCAACGATAACAAACGTTAAAAACGACCAGTTAAGCTTAATGAGAATGAAATTGAAATAATCATCAGAAAGATGACAAAAGGTCATGGAACAAAATGGAAAATACTTAATAGATTAAAGTTTTTTTCCATTAAAAAGAAAAACTCTCTTATTTCGTTTGAACAAATCTGCAATTACTTTGTCGCCAACCCGATAATGTAATGTAAAGTTCGACTTACTACAATTTTTATTTCATCAAACGCAAATAATTTTTTTTTACATTTACGCTGATTATTTACAAATTCCTAACCAAAATAAATTTAAAAAATAATGCGTTAGTTAGCATGTTGAACGTAATCATTATAATGTTGCAAAGGCGAAATAGCAATCGTATAGTTTTGACGACTTCATTCAGAAAAATATGCCTAATTTCCAAACAAAATTTGAAAGAACAAAAACTAATTTATATAAGGAAAATAATCTGATCTAATTATTATGTGTACACAAAAAACACAGATTTTTTTACTCTAGTAGTAAATTCATGCGAGCCAGCATTATATAATATTTTATCTTATGAAAAATCTCGAAACTATAAATTAAAGCCGAAACGTAATTTATGTCTTAACTATAATTCAATACCGAATGTAATAAAGAACGCTTTTAATGGTGTAATAATCTACAAATCTTTTCTTTATAAAAAATAGAGTTGTATTTATTGTTTTTCTAATTTTTCGATACACACCAATAAATTATATGTAGATAAAAATAGATGATCGGTGGTTTTTTTTTTGTTTGGTAAGAATAACAGAAGCAGTGCCTTTTGCTATTAAAGTTATAAACACAATAATGATAATAATGATAATAATAATAATAATAATAATAAAAGTTTAACAGATGTTAAATATTTAATTAAATGTGTGTTGAATTTATATATGTAGGTATATATACAAATTAAAAATTTAATTAAACTTATTAAAAACTGTTATTTATAATTAAATTTATCATATGAAAATAATCTGGCAAGAAATGAAATTTTATTAATTAGATAATCCACAAAACGCCATTCTGTTGGGAAAATGTGGAAGCGTTGATAAAATGTTACATTTGCATTAATTAAAACTAATTTGCTACAAAATAATTAAAATACAAATCGTAGTACACTGGAGACTTTTATGTGAAATTTAATTATTAATTTGTAATCAATTATAGCATATATCTATAATATTTTATTAAAAAAAATATTTTATTTAGAATATTTATATTTTATAAAGGACTGATTTTTATGAAGTTATAATTAATAATTAATATCAAGTTAAAAATATTAATGCTGTTCTGTGTTGTGTGTGTGTGTGTCTTCCATGTCTTGCCTAAAAATAATTTTTAAATTTACATTTTCCACTCCTTGAAATTTAAAATCAAAATACTTCTGGGTTTTTACTATATTTTCCCTGGTCAATGATATCAAAAAAGTCCTAGTGGCAAATTCGCCAAAATTGCTAATGTTTATTTCTTCCTAACAAAGCAAAATAATGAACAAAACAATAATGCGAATAGGTCATCATTTGTACGAATTATTGTATAATTTATGTATTTTTAAATTGTTTAATAAATCTCATAACCAATTTAAAATCAAAAATAAGAAAATTTCATTAAAATAATGAAAATCATGTCAGAATGTTTTGTAATCATTTTATTTAATTACTTGTTTGCAAAATAACATCGACATGTTTATTGAACATTCCGTATTATTGTAGAATTATAGGACTTGAAAGAAGTCTATCAAATATACTACTCCTATACTAAATAAGTAAAAAAGGTATTATTGATATGAAGAGTTTAAAATAATAAACAAAATTGCAAACGAATGTTGAGAAAAATAATTCATTTCTACTGCTAATAAACATTTTTTATTATTTATATGTTCTTAGTTACACTAATGGCTTTTTATAGTTTCCAAGTGATTTTCATGATGTATAAAATAAATTGTATGATTTATAACCATATAATTCGATGAGATTGCAGCTTAATGTATAAAAATTTAAAAAAGCAGCTGGAAATATGAAACCTAATTAAAATAATTTCAAATAAATCAAATGACGTAGGTAAAAATTTTCATTAACTAAACAACAATTTCCATTTAATTAATACAGTAATTATCGATTTTTTACTTACCTAACGTTTTCCTAACTCTCTTTTTGAAGAAGAGATAGTGATGAATATAAATCTTGGAATGGAAACAATGTTTTAATGCATGAGAAGAAGAGAGAGAAAAATATGTACAATTTTCTGCTCGGGCTTAAAAAATCATAGCAAAGCCGGCCCAACAACTGTCGTACCTTTTTTTACGATAATGCGTACGCATAAAGTAATTTAATTGAATAGAATTAATACGTAAAATGGAATGATGTAATCTAGCTAAATAAGCAGGCGAAATCCAAAACGAATCCGCACAATGGGGAGCAAATTGATGTGTGAAATACAGCCACCGCACCCTTCTTGCATCCATCCAGCCATCCATCCATCTATACATATACATATACGCAACACAATAATAATCCAAATGATTGCTGTTCATGTAAAAAAGATGCGAGAAGAATGGGGGTTGCAAGTCCGCAACCGATGCCTAATACACATCCCATTATCATCCGTCGTGTCGCCTGTGAAAGCGCAAGAAGTGCAAGAATAGCATCTCCCAGGGGTACGAACATGCGTTCCGAATAATAAAAGTCAATGTCGGCAGCGCACTTTATACATACACACACACAATTTGGCATAAATTGTGGACAATAACGCGATGCTCGCCTTTCTCGTTCTAATTTTGCCAGCTAGCCCCATTCATCGACGGCTGATCCCTCTTACCTGTGCGGCATCGGTGTGTGCATCAGTGTGCATGTTGTGACACCGGACAATGCGATGATATATGTTTACATTGACGCACAAAACCCCCCAAAACAACAATCGCTTAGCCTTGTTCGCCGGCACCGCAAACTGTCAAAGCGCACAGCGCCGGTTTTGTTGGTGCGGCATGCCACCCGCGCTTGAAAGACGGCGGCACGGCGCTTTACGTTCGACGTCATAGAATGCTCCTCTTTGCTGATGGTGTGTCCTATTGCCTAGGTGACATTATAAATCACTTAAATTGCGCATTGTATTGATGTCCTCGTGATGGGGTTACAAATTTCTCCTCCTGCACCATCTTTCGACTTTCGACGTTTTCTCTATCTATCTATCTCTAGAGTGTTGTTGTGGACGCGCTTGCAATCGCGCTGGACGATCTTTATTGTTGTTTAATGATATCTATATTGTGCAATTAATCACTTCAATGATGATTGACGACGCATTTTTTCTAACAGATATATTAAGTAAGGGCCATCTTCTTGAAATTTTATTAATGTATCATACACATTGGATCAGGCGCGCACCCACAAATTCGGTTTGGGGGTGGCTCAAATATTAAATATACATACAATCGATCACACAGTATAATAAATATATTTAGATGGGTAATTTGATAAGTTTCCGACTATTTTAGCTTTTCATTTCTGTTTTTCCTTTTAGGTTTCTGTACTTTTATGCGATTTTCTTTTTGTTGTTTTTACAACTTTTTGCTGGTTTTCTTTAAAGAGCGAGAAAAATAAGAAAAGAGTAACAGTCAAAAACAAAAAAGCAGCAAAACTTTTTAGAAAAGCCCAAAAAATTGTAGATAAAAGCAAAAAAGTGTGCAAAAAACAAAGCAACAAGCAGCAGCCAAAAAAGTTAAGAATAAAGGAAACTTATCAGATCAGCAGCTATGTACAATATAGAAAGTCTAAAAAGTTTTGAGCTTCCTCCTAATTTCACTTTTTTTTTTGTTTATTTTTACTATTTTTCAATTATTTTTACGTTTTTACATTTTTGTTCTGTATCTTTACATTAGTTTTAGAGACTAAATATCATTTAATGTTAAAAAAAATGAATAAAATTCTACAAGAGAGAAAATCTATCATTAGTTTTAGCACAAATAATGTAAAGTGTCTGTTTGATTGTCGTGAGTGTTATCATCGAAAACAGACAGCTTGAGAACAAGCAAGCAGAAAAAAATCTGCTGATTTTAATTGAGCTATACAGCGTATAGATTACGAAATGCGTCGAGCGCTTTTGTCTTCTTCGCGAAACGAAATGTATCGCTTAACATTGCGACAATAAAAACTAGCCTTGATTGTGAATTCCAGTTGCAAGCGAGAAGAACGGCCTTTCAGAATAAAGAAGAGAAAAAAAGAGGAGGAAGGCATCGAGATCTCGTTCTCTTTATTCCCTCGTGCTTTTTATTACGTTCGTATTTATTTTATATATTATATCTGTATATATGAATGCGAGTGTGTATGTGTGTGTGTGTGTATTTTTTATACACATATAGAAAAGTTGTCAGAGATGTTCGAATAAGATTACTATTGTGTTGAAGTCAAAAGCGCGCGACGATGCATCATTCCATGAGTGAAGTTGTCTTGTCATTTTAAAATTTAGTTATTTCGTTTTCGTATACAACCAACAACAACAACAACAACAACGTACGCCAACGAAAACAAATTATTATGACATTTTATTCATAACTTCATACTATTGTCAAAAATGATAATTAATTGTTCTGTTGATGCACGTTGCTTTCGATTAGGCCAAATCGGACAAAATTGTTGTCTTGTCATACTTTGAAAAACGTACACAAGGCATTAGATTTATCAGCAAGAAGAAATGAATTCAATTAGAATAAATTAAGAAGTTAAAGATGATATACGTTTTTCTAATAGATTTACATACGTTCAACTTTTCATAATTTTCTAATTCGAAAACATATTTGCTTTCAATTAAGATAACTAATAACTGTATATTAACAAAAATTTACAGGTTTTTACATCAATAATTAGCCAAATTAAAATATTTAGTATATAAAATATACGATTAACTAGATTTGTTGCCTATTTTGCATGTTCCATAAGTATTTCGCACATTTTGTGAAATTTTGGAAACTCTATTAATATTTTTATTATTATCGGAGTATTTCTCTGCAATATATTACAATTTTAATTAAATTATTGATTTTTTCTACTTACATATACACGTCTATTTTTTTTAAACTTTAAATGATATTTATCATCTTTAAAAAGTTTGGTTTTTTACTTCACTTCAATTTTTTTATAAAAAAAATTTTTTTAACTTTTTCGTAAAATATATCTATATTTTTTAATTTTATCTAATAATTTCTTCAATAAAATTTATGATCAAGTAATAATTTGTTATAATTTGCCTTAAAAAGTGGCACAATGAATACGTTTCACTGAAAAAACCCAGGTTAAAGTATTGTAAGAACACCAATATATTGCGAAAACGGAACAAAATGAATGTCGATGTGCGTGTGTCGTTGAATGTGCAACGAAATAAATTAATTAAAATGTTGTATGTCAATCAGATAATTAAAGCGTTAACATAATTATCCTGCCAGCGCGCAATTATTTCTAGTTAAACGCATGAAAGTGCAAGAAACGAAAATGATATAATTAGTCGATGGTTTGCCGTGGCGGCGCATTTTGACCAATAATCGTCCGATCGAATCGTCTGATCGAATCGGCCGATCGATGTGCAATTGTGAGAAATCGATTTGGGCGTTGTGTGCAGTAGTGCCGGCGGTTTGCTGTGCGGTTAGCTGATTGAAAATGGGTAATAAAATGCAATTAAAATCTTGCGCATAATTTATACATTAATAATTGATTAAATTAAAATTTTAATGATGATGATCGTGATGATGATGCAAAACCGCTGGCATTCTCGCTCTCGTCTATTCGAGCGGATGGCATGTTTTCAATAATCACTATTATTATCACATTAAAATTGAGTGTGTGCGGCAGATGAATGCGAAGATTTTGTCATTTCGCTAAATGTTGTTTGTATATATGCAATGTTTGCAATCTCTCTTTAAGCGTTGTGCATGTGAGAAATTCTTGCATTTGTTTTGGAGGAAAACGTTCTTTTAGTTACTTTGTTAAAAATGAATATAATGTGTTCTTTAAAAGCTTCTAAAATGGCAAATTTTGTAATTAAATCTTTTTTACAGAAATGTAATAATTAAAAATTTACAATTTTCATAGATTTTGGCCCAACCAAAAAGGTTAAACAAATATTTACATTCGCCATCAGGTAGTATGTAAGTCTAAAACTTTTTTTTTCATATTTAATTTAAATTAAAAAAAAAGACGATTTTGGATGAACTTTGTCTAAGATATCATCTATAAATTTCCAAAAATAGTTGAAATTTAGTTTCTACTAATGTTATTTAATTTGACAAGTTATCTAAAATTGTCTTCTGCACTAAAATTTGAGTTTTTATTAGATGAACCATAAATCTTAGTCCAATCAAAAACTCTAACCAGATTTTTACATTCGAACTTTAATATGTAAGTTTAAAACTCTATTTTTTCATATATTTTTTTATTAAAATAAGCAAGACAGTTTTGAATTATCTTTGTTTCCAAAAAATAGTTGAAATTTATTTACTACTTATGTTATTTAATTCGACATGAAAATAATCCTTATTTCATTCTTTAAAATTATCATTTGCATTAAAATTTTAGTTTTTATTAGACATTTCGCGCATTTAAATATTTTGACGCATTTCCTAAGTATGTTTTCTTGATCCTTCTGTAAGATTTCATTTATTTTTACTATTTGAAGGAAACATTAAATTTAAAAAAAATATATCGCCGTCCATTATCGATTTTATGATTGTGATCGCTAATAATTTACTCTACGTTTTGTTTCTAATGCGTTAGTATTACACAAGTTGTCATTAAAATGCAACATTATTGATTTTGAGATCAAAAACAAAAAGAAAAAAAAAATGTGCGCCGCTCAACACTCGTCAATTTTCAATAATCAAATAACCCAAACATGCGCATAATTACAATATTTAGCTGAAAATGATCGGAAAATAATTGAACATTGACCATCTGTAAATGCACATGTTGCCAATTATTGTTGTAACAAAATGCATTTTAAGTAATAGTCGCGCGCGCGCGCATTTAAAAAAAACCGCATCGAAATATATAAAAAAAAGATGGAAATTGTTAGTCCGAAAACGGCAGCGTTATTAAAAGGCGAGCGCACTCTTCCACCTTCGTTGCGCTTCTTCGCCGCTCGACGAACAACAACAACACCAAACAACAACAACAACAACAACCAGAACACAATATGGCGTCGTTGCGGTCGGGGCCTTGATTGGTCCATGGAAAGTATAACAGCTGCACATCGGGAACCATTAATGGGGATCATCAAAGCACGCTGAGACCAATATTCAAGTTTTAATGTATTTCTCCTCTCTCGGTGTGTCTGTATGTGTGTGTGTGTGTGTGTGGATGTGTGTGTGTGAGTGCGTTGTATGTGTGCATGGAGGTTTTCAGGTATATAGCAGCCCCCTACAGCCACACATTTATTATAATCTTGTGCCGCATAATTAATATCCAACGCTAATGCGATTATATAGGTAGAATTTAGCTCACACACATGGCGAGTGTGGATGGTGTGCGGTTTTTATCTTTCTCTCTTGCGCAGCGTGCTCTTGCAAAATTGCGTCAATTTTTTTTTATTTGTACGAAATTTGCAAATTGCACTACCAGCTTACACATAATCACCGCAACGATGTATGATGATGTCATTTTTTTCTAGATTAGACGTATTGATTGGGAGCTAATAACCATTGGTTTCGATTCGTCTCGCACAATCTAGCTGAGATAATTGATAATTATTCCAAGATTTTTGATCGTCATTACGTTTCTATCAGTAGAGTAGATTAGCTACATTAAGGCTGGTGTGTAATTAATTCAAATGTTTGGATTCTGATTAGCTGATTTATGTTTTCAATCAAAAATTGTTAATTATCAATTGAAATTAAATAAACAATTAAATTATTTTAATATTTTTTTAAATTATTTTTATGCACCTTTTAATTTCGTTTATTTTTTCTATAGACATGAGATTAAAAATTGTTTTCTGGTTTTAGTACCTACATACTTGCTACTGATATTTTTAATATAAGTAATAATTGTCTTGAATTATAATTGATAATTATCCCATGAGTATTTATTACAATTCCATCGATCTTGTAGACTAGCCACATTAAGATTCCTGTGTAGTTAATCCAAATTTATGCATCCTAATTGGTGAATTTAAGATTTAAATCTAAAATGGCTAATTTTGATTATTATTGAAATTTTTTCTATTGTACAATGGGATTATAATTCGTTTGATATTTAAAAGTATTCACTTTTGCTAACTAGCAATTGATCTTTAACAAATTAAATTGTTTATAAATTGAGTAAACAAATAATTATTGATTAAAACTAGTTGAGACTCACACTTAATTAATTTGTACATAAATAAACGAGTTAATTGCAAGATCAGAATCGTATTTAAATTTTGATAGATAGCAATTTGATGATGTCATTGTCATTATGTATTTTTTGTTGTTTAAAATGAACAAGCTGGCTTATCAGCTCAGCTAGCAAGAAATGATGATGTTAGTTTTTAATTAAATGCATTGATTATGCTAAATGCAATGAGACGAGATTGTAAGGTTGTTCGTTTTGCGATTGTTGAAGTTTAAGGTAATCGTTTTATGATTTTCTAAGTGTTATTGATGAATATCGCGCTGCAAAATTTATTAAGTTTCTCCATCCTTTTAATAGCTATTAATTAAGTATGTCACACAGCTTGAGTAAAATTAGTCAATCGGCTAGAAACTGCGATATTTATATATTTTTGCAGCAAAAGTAGTCGGCCGGCAAATCAAACTGATTCAAATTTAAGCATTAATTTTGTTAATGAAATGTTTCGTTTATCGGAATTGTGATAGAAATCCGTACATACGATTTAATCACCAAATGCATTTTGATGTAATTATCCGTCGTTGGTTTTTTGCTAATCAAACAGAAGCAAAAATCGTAATCGTAATGTGTATGTAATCATATAAAACCGAGTGGATATTTTTAATGCAATAATGCCTTTTTAACAATACCGCGCGCGACCGGCCATCATTATTATTATTATAGCGTACCTTGGCGCACAAAACAACGACGACAGGCAGGCCATAGCAAAGGCAAAGCGAAGCCGAGCTGAAAAACGCAATACGCCGATTGCGCGCACGATGTAATTTCAGATAACGACGAACGTCGACGACTATGACGACGCCGACGACAACAGCGAAATACGTGCGATAGGTGAAATGGGTGAAATCATGAAACAACGATCATTTTCGGTAATGGCATGCGTGTGCCAATAAAGGTTGCATAACTATATCATTAAATTCTTGTTTCGGCTGATGATGGATGTAATCATCAATCATTACATCTAATTAAAACAAAAAGAAGGCGAATGAATGAGCTGTTTGTGCGCTAATCAGCCAAAACAAAAATATTTATTTATTAATATTAATAATTCTATTGAAATTTAATTAAAAAATTATATACCTATCTACCTATCTACTTTGTGTTAGAAAACACTCTATAAATTATCGAATTATATTTCTGCATGTAATCATCAAGCTTATTATTAACTGTGTATTATTGTAAATTATTTAAGATAATTATGAAACTTTATTGACATGTTAATGAAATTTTATTACATCTAAATAATAAGCATAAATCTATACAAAAATATTGTTACGTGTTGTATCATTTTTATTAATGTCAAATATAGAATATATTAGTATTGAGACAAACAACAATATATCGTCTATATGCTAGTATAATACTGATTAAAATATGATCTATAATGTGTTCATTTATTCATAGACTTTGAAGTTAAAATTAAAAGTTAAAATTGGGACAAAATAGTCTAAATTTTTACGGCTTTATTCACAACGAAACGCTCTGTGTAAATTTAATGCAATTTTGATCCAAATGCGAGTGTTATCTTTCTTGGACAACAAAATATTTAAAGAAGCCAGTAAATCGTATTTTGCTCAGGGCCCATGCACGGCTAAATTAGACTCTGCTAGTTAGATATAGAATTATAATAAAATTTGATAGAATATTGGAATTTTTAATAGATTTTTGAAGAAAAAAATTAAAATGTTAAAATTGATTTAGTATTTTTGGAGAATCTTTAAGTAATCATAAATTTGTATCAAAATGTGTTAAAAAAATTTACTAGTGTAATTTTCTTACAATTTTTTGTGTGCTGAGACATTTTTGAGTGGCCGAGCCCCTTTTAAATTAAAATATTCCCGTGACACCCTTTTCTAAATTGAGATTTTCACACGGCGCCCTACTTACTACTAAATACTCATAAGTAAGTCATAAAAATTTATTGAATTTACGCTTGTTTTACAACAATTCTCTTTCATCTTGAAGGGTGTCGTATAGCACAAACTGCAGTTTGCATGAAATTATTGAATAATTTATAGCATTTTAATTAAAAAAAAACATAATTATGGTTGCAAACAATTGTGCAAAAAGTGCATTAGTTTTGATGTGGTGGGAACGTTTGCATAAAAACGTTCGAGTGCGTTGATCGAGTTGTAGAAATTAATTTTGTTAAATACCGCCCTGCAACACAATCCGCATTCTTATAACAAATGTGTTCATTATACGATGCCTCAGCTTAATGGCGTATACGCTCTTTTTACATAAAAAAAAACAACGAACAGAAAACAAAAAGCGATTCTTGAATCCCCGAGTACGTTTCAAGTGAAATGAGTTTATAATTACTGGTTATTACTTTACTTGTGAACCATTTTGGAATTAAAAACGAACGATTCTTTAATATCCTATGGATGGTGCTTTTTACCGAAAAACGTCAGGTTTTTGTTCCCGATTGCCGCAACACAGCAACAATCATATAACAACGACGAACAACATCGTTATAAAATAATCTATTTTATGGATTGTAGTTTCGTTGATGGATGAATGGGAACGCACACGCACTCGCATTTGCATTATGACTTAACTAGCGCTTGGCTTCGTGTGTGTCTTTTTTTTCTTCTTCTCTCGTTGAAGGATGCGAACGCTATTGCCGATGATTAGCGGCGACCAAAAAAAAGCAACAACAACGCTCTCGTTGCCTTGTTAAGCGCTGTAATTATAAACAATTTCGTGTGTGTGTGTGTGTGTATGCGTTTTTTTTCTCTTATTTTCGTTAAATTTGCGCTAAAACGTCCATTTCTTTTCTCTCTGATTAAGCGTATTTACTCGTTCAATGTTTTAACGAGCTGAAAAATAATTCCAGCTTGTTGCAACTGTATAAAAAGGTATAATTATAAATATTTTTTGCGTTTTTTTCTTCTTCTTTTCTTTATTATTCAACCGTACAATTACTATTTCCACTCGATGATGTATTTAAGTGTAGTTTTCTTTCAGCTTTTCGTATATATGAATGACGTGATCGTTGTGATAGCGTTTAATAATAAGGAATATATCTTATGATTTTCGGAACACGATTTGAGTTATTATTATTGACTATTTAATTGTTGCAAAAATTGTAAATTTAACGAAAGGTAAATATAATAATTAAAGTTGCAATAAAATAACAAACATTTTTATGTACATTAAATTGAATAAGGATTTTTAATAAACATTTTAAACACAGTTGGACGTTTTTAGTAACTACAAAGTAAATTGTTTGCAAATATTGCGTAAAACTGCCATGAAAATAGTTTGGCACTTGCAAGTATTCCACAAATTGTGAAATGAGTCCAATATGTACGAATTTGATAAATTATATAATAAAATAGCGACTTTTTATATTTGGCGATAAAATTTTGTATCTGTACGCGACTGTTTTCAATTTTTTGTAATTATATGTTATGATTTCTTTTATTTTACTTTAATTTTATGCAAATGCTAATAAAATCTCAATTTAAATGTCGTTGGACTTTTAAAAGCTTTTTATTCAATCAAAAACAAGGTTAATAGTTATACAAATATTAAAATGACTTGATAATTTTTGAAAGCTGAAAAAAGTTATATCTATAAAAAAAATAAGAAATTACTTTAAAAATTCTAGTAAAAGTTTATATTTTATTAAATCCTTGCGCTACGCTTTACGTTGCAACATTCTCATTCGTGCAAATAGGAATATTTAATTTAGCAGCCAGAAAATTCTACACAAAATTCATTACCTGCACATTGAGTGTTTTGAGTGAGGAGTGTATTTGCATGTTGTTATTCTATATGCGATTTTATGCATTTTGGCCGCGTATCTAATCAAAAATCAATATTTTACGAGAAATGCTTTGAAAATAATAAAAAAAAAATTGAAATTCCTATTAGGCGAACATTTTAATAATAATCGTGGAAGGAATTTCTGCATATAAATACGTAAATGTGTGTGTCTGTGAGTGTGTGTGCGAGATATGAGATAATACAAAACGAGTGATTGGGTTACCAACATATAGCTGTATTCATAAACAATTTAATCTGCCAATTAACTAGTCAACTAACTGGTTGAGGAATGTTTATTTATGAATATTGTATACCTATACACATACACACACATGCATGCGCGCTTATATACACCTCGGATATTTTAAATATTATTACATTATATCGTAACGCAACAGCCCGAACGAGCGACGATGTCGAAAAGTTATTGGTTAATAAATCGCTTCGATTTCAAATGGGAAATTGACGTTTCTGTTTTAGAAACGTGTGGGATCTTAAATAATTTAATTTGTTGGCATAAATCAATTAGATGTTTTACGATCGTTTGTGGGGTTTTCGTATAAAAACGCATAAAAACGCATAAAAACGCGCAAAACTAAACTTGTTACAAAATATTCTATATCGCATACAATTGCCGATAAAACTGTAACTTTCGCAAATAGTTAAGTACGCAAGATTTGTTTGCTCAGTAGCAATACACCGCAATAAATATGTATAAAGAACAATTAAAGCTGGGTCAAATAAAATAATGGATAATGAGAATCGTTAAACGATCAATGATTTTCTTGCATAATTTTTATTATCATATTGTGGTAACATCTGATGTATACAGAGAAGACGCAATTTCTAATAGTAAATTATTTGCCTATTAAATCTTTAATTAAACATCTAAGACGATGATGGTTGGCAGAACAGAAAATTGACGTTATTTTAGCTAAAATATACTTCTTTCTAATATACCTACTCGCAACATTGATAGAATTGTATTGTAATTTCAAGTTTATTCATAAAACCATTGCATTTTTAATTTGGTACATTTTTTAGGATAATAATTTTGATAAATCTATACAACAAAAGATAATCATTTATTTTTTTGTAAAGATTAAAATTTCATTTACACACAATCAATCACACAAACGATGTGTATTTATCTGAGGACAATTAGCACATTTTCAAAACGTTGGCACAATATTTTTACGGTTAAATACATAGACATTAAAAATACCTAATCGCTGAAAATGTACATTAGACAATAATACTTAATAAACTTTTGAGGCTAAAACTGTATTTTTTCACAACCTAATCAATCATACAAATAAATTAACGCGTAATGATAATTAAAAAAGCATCTACATAAATAAGCGACCGATGGAATGAACAGGCGAATTCTAATTGTAACAATAATTAGAAAAAATTGAATTTTCGAAACGCTTAATCAATCATACAAATATAAAAATTTATCTTATGCGTATGGCCGTGTGTGTGTATGTGTGTGTGTGTGAACAAACGCTATAATTAAAGCAAAGCTAAAATAATTTAGTAAAAATATAAATTTATTGTCGGCCGGACGGGATTGGTAGAAAAAAGAACAGAAACGTAAGTGTGTTGTCGACGACTCCTTAATTAGAAACAAATTTCGTTTTAATTGTGTATTTTCAACACAATCAATCACCAGAAAAAGCTAAACTAAACTAAATCAACTGTTGAATGTTAAAAATATATTAGTTAAATTAATTAGTCGTTTCCCTACGTAGGCAATAGAAACAGTTTTTATTCAATTTAACGTTTCCTCAACATTTTAGTTAGTTAATAAAATAGCCAAGTGTAAATTTGTAGAGAAATGTTTTTATTGGCTTAAATCGAATTTTGGTGAATTATAGGTATTTTACTTATTTATAAGTATTAAGGTAATTTTTCTTTTGCATTCTAAAATCCTAATCTAAAATAAAGCTATAAAATGTTAACAATATTTATTTAAAATTCTGTTTACTGTAAGTGCTGAATAATAAATTAAGTTTATAATAATTGATAAGATTGTTGTCAGTGCACTATATCAAAAGAATTAAAAATCATGGAAAATTTGAGTGTCAAATTGGATAATGAAATTCAAGTATTTGCAGCACAATTAAATGACTTGTCGAGGCTAATTTGACACAGCCTTGTCTTTGTTGATTCTACAAAAGTTGAAGTAAGCAGATTGGAAATCATTTTTCCACTTCGCTGGTCCCTTTTTTGGGACACACTCATACACAAAAATGCAGTCATGTTTTTTTACAATGCATGGTGCGGAACCGAAAGCGATTTTGAATGCAAATCTGCATTTGTCTTTTTTTCGCAAAAAAATCAATTGTTAATTTTTAATCAATTTGCTGAAGGATGGTTAAGAAATCGTTAAAAAATGACTGATGTTTTGTGAAAAATTCTACAAATTAATGCAATTTTATTAATTAAGTCTATACTGATGGTAAACAATGAACAATGATTAATTTTTTTACAGATTACTGATAAATCAAAAAATTTCATGCGCATTGTTCAAAAGCCAGAGAAATTTAGCAAACTATTAAATGATTATGATCGGCTGTTTGAATATCTACCTATAGGTAATACAACGAGACAGTAGGAGAATAGTTTTGTCATGAACTACTGTGTTTCGATTCGATTATCAGTAGGTACAATTATTTTTTAATGTGTATGTTAGGCGCAGTAAAGATAAATGCTGCTAATTGTCGCAACATGAACGCACATCGTTTGTGTTTTGATTGATTGTGCCTCTAAATTAATTTTTAATGTTGTTAACGTTTTTCTCTCGCTTTGAAGAAATGGAGGAAAAAATGATAATTGTTTTTTTGTGTGTGTTGATGCTTTTTGTTGTTGTTGTTGTTGTTGTTTTTTCGAGGTGTAATAATGTTAATATTTACTGTATATAATGTGGTAAACGTTGTTAGAAATAAGATGGATTACTCCCAGCAATAATCATTAATTTTGAAGAAAAATGCGGAAGACCAAAATCAGCACGGCAAACAACGAAAGATTCATATTCGTATTCGTATTCGTATTCGTATTCTTATTGTTGTTTATTTAAATAATAAAGGCACCATTTTTGTGTTGTTTTAAAATTGCATTAATTGAAACGCACACAAAAGCGATTCTCTTCCATGGGCAGAAACAATTGATACATAAATACGTGGTACCGTACATAATAATAATCATAATGAAAAACAACAACGCAACGATTTGAAAGTATAATTACATCAAAACGTAATTAGATGTTAAGACGATTATAGAAAACTAACACGACTTGAGAAGTTAATTTAAAATGTTTCTTTTATTATTATAATCATAATAATATTCCGAGTATTAAACATGATTATTTTTCATTCATTTTTTTTAAATATGTATTTGGATTTCGAGCTCGGAATCGGAGAGAAAACGAGATTCATTACGGCGATTATTCTATTTCATACTCGTATCTATGCACACAACGAAATAATAATAATAGGAACGTTGTTCGCGTTGTTGTTGTTGTTGTTGCTGTTGCTGGTGTTGTTGTTGCTGTAATGTTTTTATTGCGTTTTATGCATTTGTTATCATTAATGAGCATTGCAAATTTTATTAGTGTGAAAATTATGCAATTAATTTATCTCGGATAAATTAAACGAGCATTTAGAATGTAATTGTCATTTTTTGCCTTGCTTGCTGGCATGCTTGCGCGCAGATGGAGGAGGCCCTTTAGGCATCATGAAAATGCAACTTTTTCTGTCTTAACATACATACATTCATAAAAAAACACATGATAAACGAAATTAATTCATTTAAAATAATAAGATGTTTCCTGTAATGTAAAAAAACGTTAAAAAATTGCAATAATTAAGATTTAGTACTTGCCAAATATTAATAATATTAAGTCGTTACCTAATTAGGCAACCTAAAAATCCTAATCGCGTCAATGTTACTATTTTTCATAATTAGGGAAGTGTTTAATAATAGGTATACCTATATCGTACCGGTTCATAAATTCTAACAGCAAAATAAGTTAGCTAAATATGCTTAGAAAGTAAAACATAACAAATTTAAAAAAAAATGTGAGTATAATATTTATCAACCTATATCAGTTGTAATTTAAAAAAAAATATTACTTTATTGAGTTGTGTACTTACCTATATTTTATGCCTTTTTGCAAATTCAATATGTGGGACTAACTGGTCATCTATTTTTGACAATTTTGTCTGATCCATAATGAATTATTTTGGAGTGTTAGAGATGTCTTTTCTCTCCCTGGACCCTTAATATTTCGTTTCAGAGGCACCATTCAATTATCTAAAAATAAAATAAATTGATATATTTTTCAAATTAATATGCTTGTAACAAACAAAAAGAATGACAAATATAAAACTTTTTAATATCTTCAGAAAATGTATACATTTTCTTCTTTGTCTTTGCTATTTAATTATAATCTATAAGTCATAGAAGCCCTTAGCATTTTAATTCTATAAATATTTTACGAAATTGGGCTAAAATTGTACTGTTTTCAATGCTGATAATGAAACATTTATATTTACAAATCAAATGAGCTGAAATAAAATTTTAAGTACACCATAATTATTATTAGACATTCTTTATAACCAAAAATGTGAAAATATTACAATTTAATCCAACCGCCAACAACTAACTTACATATTATTACATATTTTTGAAATATTCGACGCCTACATGAAGACCATGCCTCATTGATTTTCGTATCAAATTTCATCCAATCGTAAACAGCTATATAGGAAAAAACTCATTTGTACTAAAATACAATTTAATTTGATACAATAGCGCCCAGCAGCCGTCTTTGCGCACTGTATCATTTAATGCGAGGACGAGATTATTAATTTTTTTCCCTGTTGTTGTTGATGGGCGCCGCATTATTAGCGAAGGGAAAATCTGTGTGTACACATATCTGTTGCGGCGACATAAAAACGCTTTATGTATACAGATATATTATAAGCGAGCGAGGGGCTGTTTTTGCGGGGTGGAAATTACCACGTAGAGTGCGGCGCACATTTTCGGATGGCGAACGATTTAGATCATCATGGAGCGGAGGAGGCCGACGATGGCATTGTGCAAAATGACAAAAATGGTGTATGTGTATGATGTCAGCTACACGTGCCTTAATTCCCATACATTCACCACCTTCACGAAGCAAAAAAAAAATAAATAAAGCAGAGAGAGGAGAGAGAGTGGTGTCGTTGTGCGCTTTTTTGTCGCTGTTTTGCGCCGACTAATGCGTGAATGTCGTGAAAATAAAACAAACGCGGCGCCCGTATTTTTCTTCACGATGTGAACGTTTTTGATATGAATAAATTTTAAACGCATTAAATCTAATTCGCTGGGCATTATTTCGGCCGTTTCTCTAGCTGTTGTTGTGTTATTGTTGCTATTATTATTATAATGTAATATTTGATAAACATTAAGATTAACTATGTTAAATTTTAATTTAATTGGCCATGTTTGCTTTTTCGTGCTGTTGGGGTTGATTTTTATTTAATTGCGTTCTATATTGCGAGCTCATTTAATCACGACGCTCTTATTATTTCGTTGAATGGTAATTGTTGCAACAGCGATAATCATAATAATTCGCTTTTTGTGTGTGTTTGAGCAATGAAATCTATTATCTATACGTGTGCGTTTCTTCTTGTTTGCACTTTGAATACAATGCGAGAGATCGAAATTGAAAATTTATGATAATCAAATTTTATCTCCCCGTTAAGTATACCTTTGCAAACGCCAACAAATTGAATTATTAATACTTAGATAGCATAATTTTTCTCTGTCAGAGCAATATTTTAATTAGATATCAATTATGGGTATTAGATACATTGTACAATATATTGGTTGCCAATATAATGAATTATAGCAAAAGACAAATAAGAATATTTTCATTTGCAAATGAACCAATATCTCATCATCAGAGTAAAGTAAAATAGTTTTGCAGCAACGCTTGATACAAAATTCCAAAAACTAAATGATTAAAAATCAAGAAGAAATCGTCATAGTAAGAAATTATAATGAATTCTACATAAATCGTTAATTGTAAATAAGTCAATCGAATAGGTATAAGTGAAATACTTAACTAATACATTGCATCATGGATGGAAGAGGATTTGAAAATTCTTGCCAACCCTGGGCTTTTACCTTGGTAATTGAAACAGAAAACTAAAAATTAGACGAGAATGATTTTTTACTTTGCCTTCCAATGAACGTATTGTAGAAATATAAATTAGTTTTTTAACGCCAAATTTAACAAAAAAAACTGTGTTTTGCTGAAACCTCGTTCCATCCAAATAATCATAAAAAATATTCTTATTTGATTTATACGAAATAATTAATAAATGAGGTAAATACTTTGCATTATATCACTCTTTTGCAAAACTTATTACCGTCAACAGTTAAGTTCCGATAAACCAATTTTCCATTAACATTTTTGTTAATTTTGTTTCTACGTTTAAGTATAGATTGGTAACATTAAAAAAATGGAATGAATTATTAATGAATCGTGCATCCTATGTCTAATTGAAAAACATTTTAATTAAAATTGTTCCCTTATTAATGTTTCACTGGAATATTGAAGGGATTTTATTCAAATGTTACGTAAAAGTAAATTATTATTGATTTTTTAAGTATTTGAATATAAAATTTAGACAATTTGCTTAAAATTGAAATTTCAACAAAGCATATTACACGTAATATATTGGCAATAGATTTAAAATAAGATAAGTATCAGTTTTTGGTTTTTGTATAGGCAATATATTATTTCAATATTGCCGACAAGTTATTTACTTGACTATAACCGAATCGTCAATTTAATTGAGTAGAAAACATCAAAAAGAAAATTACTAATAATGTACAGTATTTGTGAGGTTTGGCAACGTAATTTTAATTAAATTCTTTTCTAGTTATTATTCCTATTTTGATATGTCATTAATTCGCGTCAATAGTTTATGTTTTATTGACCATTATAACATTTTTCAACGTTGAGATACGGCAATCTTATAAACCGGTGATTTGTTCATTTCGATCTTTGATTGTTTATTGTTAACGAGTGAGGAAAGATAGCCGATAAGCCTTACAAATTAGCTGCATTTACATTACTTAATTTAGCGCACTCGGTTTTCGTTGGAGAAGAAGATGAAGAAGAAGAAGAAGAAGGCGAAGAAGAAGAAGATGGAAAAAAACACATACAAGATACAAATTGAAAACAATAATTATTTGTGTTTTACGTGTGAGCGACGAACGTGAAAAAGGCTGACGATGATGATTGAGAAAGCGCTTCTTCCTTCACTCAAACCTACAAAAAAAAAGGAACGAACGAACACAAAACAACAACAAGCACATTATAACCAACAAGAATATCTGGTATCTGACAGAAGCTATCTTATTCACCTTCATAATAATTACATGTTAAAGCAAAACGAGATATCCACTCTTTTTATATATACGTATAAATAAATACATACACACACATTTCTCCGATTCACCGTCCGTCCGCGCACAAAATAACCATCCTCCTCGAATCACACAATCACGGGCAGCGTTTGCCTCATCCACGGCGCGGCGCGAGCGAACGATAAGCCGCATGTTTGATTAATATTAAAATGTGACTTTGAATAAAAATCGTTTGGCTGTTGGTTGTTATAAATATGTTTAGATCTAACCGATCCTGACAGGGTGTATAATTATGAAAATAGCGTTCGCCATCTACGATATTTTGACACCCCTTGTATGTTATAAATGGCTTTTTTACATTCAATCAAGATAAATAATAAAACGCTTTCTATATTGTATGTATACCTACCTATATGTGTATGTTATGTATGTATGTATGTATGTATGTATGTATATTGTTACGTTAAAGCTTTAAACAGCTTTTTTTAGCGCCAACACCTTTAACACTTGATTCTAGGAATGTTTAAATTGTTTTTGTGCCACGTCGCCTATTCGTGGATTTCTCGTAATTTTAGCGTAATTTATTTCAGTTTACAACACACATTTTTCGCTAGAAATAAAAAAATAAACTAATGCGATAAAGCGTGTTAAATATCATTGCACAAATTCGAAATGAATTTTGCCGAATAATTGAAATTAAGCAAAACATTTGCGTTCGAAATTGAATTAAATTTTTTTTAGTTTAATCAAAATATAATTTAATATTTTTATGGTTTTGGTTTGTAGTTAATTCGTTTAATTTAAAACTGTAAACAAATTTGGCAACAGCTTTGTTTTTTGTTGATTTTCTTTAAATTATACAGAACAAAAATGGTTTTAATTTCGTCGTTTTTAACATTTTTAATATTTTTTTGATTACTCCTACAGTGAAGTCTCGCTATACGTCCAATTTGATATACGATCTTAGTCAAATGATGTAATTATATGAACAAATCTATAAATAAATAATTCTAATTAAAAAAATGCAGTGAGTTGGATATACGTCCAAATATTCGAGGTTCTACTAACTAATTTTCAATGATTTTTGAAAATTTTCTCTAGATAATATTTTTTCAACATTGGAAATGATTTTTGTTTGTTAAACATGCGACAATTTTCATCAAACTTTATTTATTCTCTGCTTTTTGTCTTAAATTTGTATTCACAATAGTAATTTTCCTTCACTTAATTCATTGTAACAAAATTTAACAATGACTTTTAATAAATTTTAACTTTTTTTCCTATTAGGTAATTCCACAATTTATTTATTTAATAAAAGCTATACACATTTTTCCTACTTGATTTATTTACAATAAATATCATACAATAGATAATATCTATTTAGAAAGACTGCCGCACATTTTACTTAACTTTTATATTAATTTTTTCTTAGTTGATATCGTTAAGTTTTAGCGTGATGATAATTGCAACATTTCAACATTGAAAAGCTCTTTACGATTGAATGTCGGCGACTGCCTAATATAAACACGCTAGATAACTAGATGATTGTGCAAAGAGGTGGTGCGCTTGTTGCAACAATGTTGCTGTATGGTGTGTGTGCCGTCGCTTGAGCACGTTTAGTATCCGTCGGCGCGCTGCTTGTATATCCATCCACCCGGCGAGCCAAGGCTCGCCCGATAAAAGAGAGCGCAGCAACAAAGGACGACAATGCGACGAGCCGAAAGCGTAAAAAACAACAACAACAGCAACAACACAGAACAAGAAGGGCCGCTTCGCTCGGACCGCAGTTGACCGGTCGCGTTCGATTGGTCGCCGTGGCGTTCCGGCAACCAAACTCCACCTCGGACGATCCTGCTGCTGCTGCTGCTGCTGCAGCGGGATCGTGACGGCGACGAGGATGATGATGATGATGATGGTCAAGCGTTGTTCGTTCGTTCTGTGTTGCCTCGCCTTCTCTCTCTCGGCGCGCTTTTATTTCGCTCGCAACGTTGAAAGACGGCATGTGGACACCATATGTGGTATATGAGATTAACCATGCTTGTAGCTTTTAACTAATACGCGGCCGTTCAATTTTTTCCCTCCCGTCCCCGTTCCCTACCCCCGACCGCATCCTCTTAATTCGTTTTTCATTTTTATGTAAAAATTGAATGGAGTGAATGATGAGAAAATTTCAATTTAATGCTTTTTAATGCACTATACAACATTTTTATGAAAAAAAATCATCTTTTTTTCTTTTGATTAATTTTTTGACTTTTTGATTGATTTTTTCTTTAGGGAACATTTTTAAAAAAAATCTATAACAATTAAACAAATAGACATTTTTCTGTATTGTACAAATGTTACAAAAAAACTATGAAAAGTCATGAATTTAGTTTATTTTAATCAAATTTTTGATTTTTGATTTTTTTAGATATAAAAAGTATAAGTTCTTAATACACAAGTTGAAAATATAATTGTAAATGCAAATATCTCTTGCTACTCATTCTGAGGAGTATATTTTGTAAACTAGAATTTAAAAAAATAATTTAAGCTTGTTATTATATGGATACAAGGTGGCCGAAAAATGTTACTTTTGGTAAAAATAAAATCGCTTGTTTGTTTGTTTGTTAAGCGGTGGTAATTAAATAAATTATTTCTCTGTGGATCAATTTGTAACATTTCTGCGTTTCACATTTCTTTCCAATTATCTAATTACTGTTTAATTTGGCAGGAAATTGACTGAAAAAATGTGCCCTTAATTAGCCATCTTTACCATACTTTGTTTTTTTTTTCTAGTAGAGTTATCGTAGAAAGAAGAGAGAAATAAAGGCGAGGTGTTTGTTTGTTGCTTTTTCCCGAACGCCGTTTGACGAAAATAATCAATTAACGTGTGGTGGCTGTCCTTATTGTTGTTGTTGTTGATAATTTATTATATAGTGTAAATGTACATTGCACATAAATTATAAGTTAACAACTTATATATTATTATGTAGTCCTAACAAGGCATACACTTATATTGCGTTTTAATAATGATAGGAGAGTAATAATTAATCTGTACTATATAAAATATACAATAAAGTTAATTTTCTAGTTTAATTAGTAAGAAAATTAATTTTCGTCCATTAACATATTAATTAAATTATTTTCGCTAAATTATTTTTATTATATGAACTACTATAGATTGATTAATATACGCTGCACAGTTTGAAATAATTTTAATGCTTTTTTTAATATTCAACAATCACGGTTAACATTTATTAAAAAATAAATTATTGCATTACAAATATTTGTTAAAACTCGATTAAACTTTTGTGCAAGCCACTAACAATAGTCAGTTTTAATTGAAATAAATACTTGAAAAAATCATTCAAAAAACTAAATAATAAAAACATATTTTGTTTCTTCCAAAATGACTAATAATTATATTTGTATCAAAATAACTAATTACTTATGTGTAACATAACTATAAGTGCGAGTAGTTGTTTCCAATTTACAACAATTACAATCAACATTGATTAAAAAATAAATTATTGCATTAGTTTGTATAAATATTTGTGAAAAATCGATTAAACCACTAACAATAGTTAAAATGGAAATATTTTTTTTCAAATTTCAAATTGAAATAAATACTTGAAAAACTTATTTAGGAATGGAGGAAGAATTGCATAAAACATATTTCCTCTATTCTAAAATGACCAAGGGCCGATTTTATAATCATATTTAAGAAAGACTTAAATTTCAACTCTTCCTTAAAAATAAAAATCAATTTCATAATCTTTTTTAACGGACCATTAGTGTTAATCCTCGATTAAAGTTAAGGGACCGATATCGGAGACTTAAATTTTAAAGCGAGAATTAGTGTCATTTGACATGTAAATAAAAGCAAGCATGAATTTTTAGGTTATTAATTATTATTGCTAGGGATTCGACATTGCCAACCTTGTTTTTTTGGTGAAAATGCCAGGAACATTTAGGAATATCTAGGAATATAGAATTGCCAACCTCACTTAATGTAGCAACAACTAAGGTAGGATTAAATTGATTATGAAATTGAAAAATTTTAAGAGAGGATTAGCTTAACTCCTCCTTTAGTTAATCGAGGATTAGTGATTTGATTATGAAATCGGCCCTATGAATTATATTTGTTAAAAATGAGTACAATTACTATAAATGCGAGTTATTGCTTTTAATATATGCAACAATCACGATCAACATTTATGAAAAAACAAATCATTGCATTACTCTCTGTATAAATATTTGTTAAAAATCGATTAAATTATTGCACAAGCCACTAACAATAGTTGAAATGAAAATATTTCAACTAGATGTCGTTAGAATACAATGGCAATCAGCACCGTTTTATTATGCAACTGATATTGCACGTCAGCATTAATAAAGCAATGAATTAGCGAATAAACAAGCTGAGGAAAAAACATAAAATAGCAAAACGCATGTATGGTTTTTCACATCATCTAACCAAAAAGCAATACACAAAAATATATTACAGCACCAACAACAACAACAACATCAACAACAACAACAACAACAACAACGACAACGACATGATTGTAATAATATAACGTATGTAGATGTATATAATATGCATGGTTGGTGGTTGATAATAAATAACAATTATAGTTTTCTTTAACGTCATAACGCATTCTAAAAACTATACGTGTATTATATAGGCTCGTTACATGCGATCAGCGTGTGTTGAAAAAAAAATGAAATGTTGAAGCGAATGAAGGGAGATGGAGAAATATCGTATATATATATATACATATTGAAAAGTCGTTTTGTGGTCACGACAAAAATTCACCACTAAATAACAATAACAATTTTTTTATATGTGTTTTTAAATATACGACTCTATGACTCTCTCGACGTTGTTTCTTCGTCGTTCGCCTGGGCTTGTTCTCGTCGTCGTCGTCGCCTTCTCCTCGTACTTTCGATGCGTTATGGTTGGTAATGATAGTGATCATCATGTGATCGGGCAATTGTTGAAAAAAAAACAACAACAACCAACTATCTAGCCGCACAATTTTCGTGAACGATTGCGATGATTATTATTCGGCAAGTTTTTCGTACGGTCCGGCGCGTTTATGCGCGAAAACGTGACGATTTTTCGAAAAAAATGAAAAAAAAAAGCATTAACGAGATGATTGCCACATTCGACGTGATTACGTCCGGCCTAATTTTATCAATGCAAGCGTGTAATTGCGGCTGCAGCGTACAACGAGTGCAAATTTGGCGGTGTGCGGATTAAGAGTTAAGTCATCGCATCGCGGCGTGGCATCGAAAAAAAAAAGAAAAAAGAAAATTTTCATAATCGTGTTAATGGAACGTTATTTCAATTAATTTCTTCTCATTACATCACATTTTCCTGCATTCATTTTTTTTTCGTTGTAGTTCATCCATCCATCTGATATCCGATGTAATTAATCAACGTTTCTTTACTGCCTTCGCTACTATAATTAATATATTACCATAATAAACTCATTTCGATTTCTCATTCTGCGCGTTTCGTTCATAAAATCGTTTTTTTTTTCTTTAATCATCATCATCACCATGTTATAATGAAATTAATTTTTATTCACATTTATTAAAATTGCATTAAAGCGGGTAATTGATTTTTCTATTATTAGCGCGCGCGATAAATTTTATGGCAATCATAATCGACACCTTTTAGGCGATGTTTGAGCGCATAAAGATATCGACAAATTTATTTGAACTCTAACCTCCTTATCCCAGCAATTTTCCACAATTTGACTTTATCTCTATTTATTGCAATTTGCAATGCTCACATTCACATCGCACAGGCGAAAATTATGATTGTTATTTTCGCTCACTTTTCCAAACGCCCAAAGCGTAAATTCCAGCAAATTGAATCATCACAACTTATAGAAACAATGTAAGGTTAAAATGTGTTTTACCAACACCTTATTATTTATATTCATTTTTTATTAAATGAGTAATGTTTAAATAAACATTCTCATACAAAAATACTTAACAATTCGTCGTTAATTCGAAATAATATTGTTAGATGTCACTACAATGCCACTATATTATATATATTATGCAACTAAGAATTCTTGCAAAAATATGTGTGAAAATAAATTCAAGTAAATTAACTAATATTTTTTTAAAAGATTTTGCTCGATTTTTTCATGCTTAATTGAAATAAATGACATTTAAAAAAGTAAAATCGTACTTATTTTGGAAGGAAGGAAAAATTAATTAATAAAATATATTTTCTCCTTTCCAAAATAACGAGTAATCGTTTTTAAATAAAAGTGCGCAATTAAAAAGAAATGGAGTACAATGATGATTATCCCTGTTTTATTTCTCAAACGGACAAAACTTTCTGGTAGATCTATTACTACTTGTTTTACATTTGTTATTGCTAACTCTGATCAAAAATACAATTTGCATTGGTATGCGTAGTTAAAGACAGTAAAAGACCAAAAAAATTCAAAGAAACGCTGTATTACGTAATAGATGAATGCACAATTTTAAAGATTTAAAAATTTCCACAGTAATTTAATAAGAAGTCCTTTAATTATAGTTAATTGTCCTTAGATATTATCTGAACTAATAAAAAATAATAATTAATAAAGTAATAAATGAAAATTGATTTCCTTCTACACACATTTTTCAAAGCGTTTGCGATATTGATAATTTAAAATATAGCGCACTCACTGAAAAAAGCGCTTTTAATAATAAACACGAACTTAATTATCCGGATCGAAATAAAATATAATTTTTAAAAATAGTAATTACCACACCTACACACATCCAGATAGATATAATAATAGTTTTATTTATTTAATGCTTTTTTACCAAACTTGTTTATTCGCTAATTCATTGCTCTATTAGTGTTGAATCAGTTGCATAATATAACACTGCTGATATATTGAATTGCAACATTATTTTTAAATGATAAAACTCTTCTAGAAATATCATTTTTAAATAGTATTTTTCCTATAAAATTGTTTGCATTTGGAATTAGAAATGCAATAAAAATAATTTAATTAATATGATAATAGGCGAAAAATTAATTTTCTTGCATAACATGCAGGTAGGTACATAGTATGTATGAATTATTAAAAATAATGTTAATTATGCATTTTTTAAAAGCCGTGTACCAGATTGCTAAATTTAAATAACATCGAGCCGACTGTAAAAAGCGCTTTTAATAATAAACAGGAACTTAATTATCTGGATCGAAATGAAATATAATTTTTTTTTGAAGCGGTAATTACCACACCTACACACATACACACACACACACGCTTAATAATAATCCATCTAGTAAATGTGCACTTTATTTATATAAATACGCTACGTATACATATGTATATGTGTATACATGTTGTAAAGGATGTTGTGATGTAAAACATGTGAAACATATCATATGTTTTATTTTATTAAATTATAGCCCTAAACATTTTTAACCTATAACAATGAATGGAATATTCATACAAATTGATTCACAATTGATGTTTGTTATATGGCGATGATGATGATAATGATGTAGTGTAGGTGAATAATAATAAAATGGAAACGATTGTGAAAAATAAATAAATACGCGTGCTCTCATCGATGATGGTCTATTATTATTCTGTCACCTTTTCATTTTATTATTTAACAATGGATTTATTTCATTTTTTTTTAAATGCAAATTGAATGCAATCGATCATTTTATATATTCTTGTTAGTCTAACAACTTTTTTTATTAATTTTAATATCACATGTGAATTTTACATGTTAATTATTATCCACCTACTTGATATTTTACTAATATTATATCTATACTTTTTTTATTTTATTTTATTCTCTCTTCCAAAATAGGTGCCTGCTTAGATAGATTATTAAATATTATTTATTTAAATTAGGCATTTGATAAAACTTTATATGTTTAGATTGTTAGTTTAATTGACAATTTGTTTAAGTATATTATTTATTTATATATTGGAAACGATCTGTTTTTTGTACAAATCCTACTACAAAACTGTAATTCTAGAATAAAGTGTACCAATTCGAATGTTTACGTTTCATCAAAGCAGTATTTAAGGACGAGGGGGGCTGGGAATCCATATATTACATTTTTAAAAGAATTGTTTACTAAATCCTACATTTAAACCAATACATAATAGTATATAATCAATAAAAATTCACACAACGTCAAATAGTGAGCTCTTAAAGTGCGAAGATGGCGCAATGTCTATTCTAGTAAAGTAAAAAAAAATGATATAAAATCTATATTTGAAAATTGGAATTATGCTTGCAAGAGATCTTAAATAAAGATATATACTTTAGTGCAAAACTAATATGTATTAATAAAGATCAGGAGAAAAATTATTTTTGCTGAAACTATGCGGTAAACCTGATATTTTTTCTACTTCGGAGTTTTTGAGTGTAATTTACTCAAAACTATCATTTTGTGGCTTGTAATTATTTAGCAAGAAGCCCTTCAATGAGTTAAATATAAAAAAAACATAAAACACCTTGTTTATAGTATTACAATGCTTTTTTATAAACCACTAATCGATAATACCATTCGGAATATAGATGTCGTTATTATGCAATAGCCATTAATATGCAACAAATACAACACGTATGTATTAATAAGTAGGCAATTTGCAAGGTATAAAGCTTTGAAAATGTGTGTCGATATGTAATAATTAGAGAGAAATTGAGCGCTGCAGTGGCTGCATTTTGAGTGAAATTCGAGTCCAGGTGCGTGGAATGTGTTTGCATTGATTTCCCTATGCAGAAAACATATAAACATTTTGTCATATTGTAATCGGGCAATCGTTCCGATTGCGAACGACTGCGCTTTTCAAGTCGTTTGTCAAGATAATACGTGTAATGTTTAACTGATTGATTGATTGATTGATTTATAGGACATGTCTACGACATTCACACATATTACGTTTGTATCTACACATAAACGAAACAACATTTTACCAATCGATCGATTATGAAATGGAAGAAAGACGGGGTATAATCCAAATGCGTTTTATTACTTCAGCGCCCGTCTTTTCGAACACGCTGTGCATCGTTATGCTAAACGTTCATTACATATTTATTAAATATTTAAGCTCGGTGAGTTGGTGATTCTTTTTTTATTTCGTTTCAGCAATACGAAAAAATGTCAACAACTGTTAGCGCGCGGGAAATTTATTCATCAAAAATCAATTTATCATTAAATTTGCCATCGAATGCAAATCTATTTATTCATGTAAGCGTTTTCAAGTTCCAAATGAGATTCCCAACATCGATATTTCGCATAAAAAATGGTTGTAATACTTTTCACTCAATTTCGGTTCGGTTGCATAATTTTTTTCCAATTTGTCAAAAGTACGCGTTGCAATTTCTGTGTTTAATTTCATGTAATTTGAACGTCATAAATCTTATCACAATTGATTTTTTCCATTGTTAATCACTAATTACACGTCCAAAAAGCAACAAGACGAAAAAATTACAGTTTTTCTATCATTCTATAAAATCATACACATTTTTTTATTATTATCATTATCATCCAGCAACAACATCGTATTATTTTTTTTTTATTTCGTAAAATAATTACATATTTCATGACAATTTCCACTCGCACAAACACACAAACAAACACAAGTATGTTATCTGAATGTATAGTATACTAAGTAGGTATATATATGTTTGCATCCCCTTTATTATGATAGAGCCCTACAATTTACCAATCAAATTATACAAAGATTGTCGACATTGTTCAATTCGTTTCAATCCGAATTTATTTCGAGTTACATTTTAATGAGTGCGTTTAATATGTATATGTATATGTGTGTGTGTGTTGCTGCTGCTGTTGAATGCAATTTAATTTAATAGCCGTTTAAAAATGCATGAAAATTAATTAAAATATGCTTTATATTCTAGTTGCGCACTTAATTAATTCACAATGATGATAAATTCGAAAGATTGGCGAATAATTTCTCAATCGCACGAGGAGTGACATCGTACAAGTTAACCCCTTAATTTCTTAAAATGTTTGTTTACATAATCTAGTAGCACAAGAGAGTGCAATCTAAGTAGGTTTAATTGTATGTTACCTGTTTATATTGTCCAGACAATGATGGATTATCCCAATAATTAGTATATATAAGAAGCAAGCCCAAATTGATAACTTCTATAAGAGAGCAAATGATAAAAATGAAATTATTAAACGTAATTCATCATTACCTTTAGTTTCTACACAGTCAGCGTCAACAACTCTTGCCTTATTATTAGTACTTTGTATATCTATCACCAACTTTTTACAATATTCGTTAAATTGTGGCTTGGCAAAAAAATCACACGAATAAAGAATCAATAAAACAAAAAACAATAGTTTATAACCTCAATAACGTTTAGTATAGGACTCCCTTGCCAACGTTAGAACAAAAAGCTAAAACATATGCTAATATTAAGTATACCACCAATTAAGCGCATCAATCAGCGTCACCTTCTGCGCCCTCGCTAACTAAATTTGCGCGCGAGATTGCCTCATCTCCTCACATCATCCACGTTGTTGTTGCCAGGCTTATTGCTTTATTAACCGACGAAAATGTGAATCCCAATTATTATGGATCACATCTAAATAATAACGAACAACGCCTCTACGTAAACATTACGCGTTTATGTGTGCGAGTGTAGTGAAAAAAATCATTTATGTCTGACTTTGAAAAGGTAAATTATTAAGTCTGTTGTTTCCAATAGGTGAAGTGGTTGCCATAATTACAGGGTAGATACCGGTTATAAAACATACAAAACGGAATATACCTGCTGCACATGGCCGACGCGGATGAATAACAACAACGACGACGAGCAAGAAAAATGCATTGGGAAGGGAAGAATGGGAGATATTGTGAGGTTAGAATAACCAGCGAATGCGTGCTGGCTGCACACACGTATGTACTTACATTAAGCAACCAAATCAATCGACTCATTCGCCTTTTTTTAGGTAATAATGAGTGCAATTAATAATAACGACGACGAGCACGCCGAAATCGTTTCTGCTTCGACTCATCATCATTTGTAAGCAGCAACAACGAGCTAACAAGAAGGTAATTGCAGAGACGCGCGCGCACATGTATATACAGACAAACACATCCATACACACAAACACAACAATCATTTTTCCCTGCTTTTTGTTTTTGTGCTACATGCGTTGAATATAATTAATTGTTTAAGTATATTGGAATGGTAATTACAAACGAATTAATGTCATAGCTCGTATGCTGCCTTTTTTTTATTTTAGGTAGTTAATTTTTGCCTTAAAATATATCATTATTTTTTCGTAATGATTATAACGCCGGAGCGAAAAAAGCGTAGAGAGAACGTAGTAAATCACATTCATTACATTACATCTATTTTAATTGTTGGGTGCATGCAAATTTCGGGCATTGTGTTGTTGCTTGCGCGATAAAATGAAAGTTAATGAACTAGCTGCCTTATTGTACTTCGTATGTATATAGTATAGTATAGTATGAACGAGTAGTTACACTCATATACACAATCCATTTTTTTGCAATATTTGGGCAGGCGTGCGTTCTCTGCAATTTGGTGTGCTGTTTGTGTAATTGATGTAATTACGCCGCGTTCTTTGCCCGTTGCTCTGTCGTTATTATTTGTAGGAAATAATATCTCTTCTAAGAGAAAGGTTTGTCGTGTTGCTCCTTCGCTGGGAGAGGATGGAAATTATGATGACTAGGAAATTGTTCAACAATATCTTAATTTTTGGAAGTGCGCTTAAATTGCCGTTTTTGGGATGTTGGCTAATTCGTGCTGGGAAATTGTTACAAAAACGTAAATCGTTTTAGATATGGTTTTAAAAGCAGCACAATTTGTTCTTCAGCTGCGGTTTAAAATTTACTTTTTATATCATTTTGGCTATGAATCATATTTATTGATGACAGTACTGCATTCTATTATTACTAGAAATTTATTTAATCAATCTAGATTAATATTGTAACAACGAATAATAATATTTTATATTCTTTCGATATTAAAACATGCTTTACAAAGAATCAGCTACAAACTTTTCTAAATGTATCAAAATTAACTGATATCACAGAAATAACTCGGTTAGCAAACGTTCGTTAATCAAAACATATTTTACTATACATTTTTATATTTTCTCCTGCATTTTGTACAATATATAAATGTGTCACATAAAAAATAAAAATTAGAAAACATGCTATATAGACAAGAGTCTATAGGTATTTAAATTTATTTTAAGACTACATTTTTTATTACTTCTAAGTATGACGAGCCAATGAAACATGCATTATGAGAAAATAATTAAGTAATTACAAAGCAACACAAAGAATAAAAATCATACTTATTTCATACATGCAGTGTTGACTTGTGAATATCTACTTTATTTTAGTAAGATATGGCTAATAATAAGTAATAAAATATTTTTTAAAAACTGAAAAAGAATAAAATGCAACAAAAATGTTTTTTTAATTTGTGTTCGTTAACCAAGGTATCACCCCATACTGTAGAAATTGCGTGCATTTTTGAAGCGGATAATATTTAGTGATATTGCAAGAGGAAACATAAGTAGCTAAATACCATAACATTACATTGCAGCATCGAGCACAACACATTCGTCGTATAAAAAAAATCCCGCTTTTTTGATGTTGTTTCACAATAATGCGCTTAAATTGTTTCGGAAATGCGGCATTATCATAAATATCTCAATTTGGTAAAATTTATGAAGAATAATGATTTTCTGTGATGTTTATGATGTAGAATGGTAAATGCATATGGTAAAAAATAGAAATTCAGATCTTGCTATTTAGATTATCCATTCAATTTTATTAGGTTTTGTATGTAGTGTGTGGGCAAGAAAACAGTAGCATGTTGTTAATTTGCAGGATTAGATTATGATCGGGGACTTGAAATTTTTTTCCACGATGTTTGAATGCATGAGTCATTATTTTTTATCTGCTTCATACTAAATGCTTTCTAGTTAATAAAATAATTAATATTTATTGTTTTTATGTTTGTTGCAGTATGTACGAGTATTATACGATCGTGAATTTGTTCGGTGAGTGTTTTTTATTGAAATTTATTCAACCACTAACTAACAAAGTACCTAATTGGATTTATTTGAATCGCACATTAATATTATCGTTTGAGATGAATAATTTAAATGCGCGCGCTATCGCTTTTAACCTTTGTGTAAATGCTTCGTCTTCATTACCGGCATGGCATGAAAATGAACTCATGTTTTTAGTAATTTGTGATAAATCATAGAGCTCACTATTTTTCCATAATTATTATTCATTACGCTCGACGATCCACCGTATTGTGGCTGAAAATTATCAGACGAATGCCTTCCTAAATCCCATAATCGATTCGAGCATGGCTCAAATTGTGTGGCGTGGAATAAAAAAATTATTGTATGTTATGTTATGTTAGGTTACAAAATAATGTTAGAATGAAGTCATATATAATCAAAAAATCAGAAAAATTATATAACATAATATACATTTATAATAATAAAAACTTATCATCGTACATGGAATTAACCGTATTATTACGCTAATATTATACTATAAACAAAAAATAAGAGAAAGAGAAAAAAATTCTAGTACGCGTACGATTAAATATGGAAATAGAATTTCACTGCTTTATTATTAGTTTAATGCAAAAATTATAGGGTTGCCCGCGCGTATTATACATTTTATAAAAGCACAATATTTAGGTTAACTTGTAACGTCATATATTATACAATATAATGATTATTATCAGTTTTAATGATAAGTTTTAATTACATTATTATCGATGTTTCTTTTCGAAAAATACACACAAGGGTGTACTTTTATTTCAATTCATTAATATTTCCTTTCCACCTCGCTTTTTTGTTTTTCGTTTGTAATTTATTAATCGCATTCATATTTAATTAATTAAACATATGTACGTACATGTGGTTTAATTTTATACTCACATAAATTTCTAATTATCTTTCCTACTGGTACACGTTATAAAAGCGCGCGGTTTTTATTATTATAGCTTAATTAATAATTATTAGTGTATTTGCACGGTTTTAATTGTTTTTTTTTTTTAGTTTTGAAATAAGATTTTTCGTCGGAAATAGAGTGCAACATCTCAATTAAGCTACCAACACATACGTTTAATTAATTTGTTAGTAAATTTACTGGCACTGTCAAATATTCTATGTTTGTTGGCATATGTTTTATGCGCTGCCAAATACACATTTGCAATACAAAATTATTCTTAGTCAAGTAGGTCAAAGCATTTTAAAAAATGTTATTTACAAATTTATTCAAACAAACTTTTGCCATATCAACGCACTTAATATACAAATTTATTTGTTCTTTTTTCCTACAATATGCAACCAAATACACATTTGTACTAGAAAATTATTGAATTAACTTAATTAAAGTTCAATTGTTTTAAAAAAAAGGTTGGTGTACAAGAAAAATATTATTTTTGAGTTAAATATTATAAAATGTTTTAATTTTATCAGAAAAAAACGGCATAAAGATACTTCATAAAATACTCTGTATAGCGCGTGTTTTCTAAGAAAAGTGTCAAAAGTTTAAGAAGGGAAAAAGGTGGCGTGTTTAACCTGGTCAAGTTAATAATATTGATTTAAATGGATAGTAAGTATTATGGAACCATCACAAACAAGAAAAATTGTAACATTATAGAAAATGTTTATTTTATTTATTGTTTCAAAACGCACAATATTGTTTTAAAATCGTTCTTCTAAAAAATGAGAATTTTTGAGTTGTCTAACTTTTCTTGTGCACCGACGAAACATTGATAAAATATTTGATATTTTAAGAAAAAATTAAAAATAAAATTGTAATCATTCTTTTCTACTATACATTTGTAATATTAAATTTTCTAATTAACTTATCTAGGATAAAACTGTTTGAAGAATGTTTAAAAATTAATGCAAAAATGTCTCATATCAATATTGTATTGCATATGCATATGTTTATAATGTTTTTTTAATATATGCAATATAAATTCCTTGGTGATTTTGCTGCAATATTGCATGTAAGTCTATTTTGAGATACCCTGTACTGTATACAATATTTTATCATTTAGCGTAACTAAATTGAAGTCAAATTGTTTTTAAAAAGTTGATAAATGATTACTAACATTAAAAAAATAGAAATGAAATTGTAATCATTCTTTTCTATTATACATTTGTAATAAAATTCTTCTAATTAATTTATCTAGGATGAAACTGTTTGAAAAATGTTTACGAATTAATGCAAAAATGTCTTAAATTAATATTGCAAAAGCATATAAATGAAGTTTATAATGTTTTTTTTTGTAATATATGCAATATGAATTCCTTGGTGGTTTTGCTGCAATATTGCATGTAAGTCTATTTAGAGACACCCTGTGCTATAGTATACAATATTTTATTATTTAACATAACTTAATTGAAGTCAAAACATAAAAAAAATAGAAATAAAATTGTAATCACTCTTTTCTATTGTACATTTGTAATAAAATTGTTGTAATTAACTTATCTAGGATGAAACTGGTTAAAACATGTTTAAGAATTAATGCAAAAATGTCTCATAATAATATTAATATATGCAATATGAATTCCTTGGTGGTTTTGCTGCAATATTGCATGTAAGTCTATTTTGAAACACCCTGTACTATTAGTACATATAATATTTTATTATTTAACATCTTAAAAAGGGGGGCGCAATATGTTTCGAAGCAAAGTCATAACCTCAACGACGCATAAACGATTTTCGTTCGACATTGTAGTTGGTTGCGGTTGATTCTCATACCATTTCATTTTTTTTCTCTGTATTGTTGCGCGTCCGAAGTAGACAAAACGGAATTAAAAGGAGGGTTGGTTGGTGTGTGTGCGGGGTTCATGGCCCACCTGTAACACACCCCTTAATTATAAACGCCTGATCAAATTAAAAATGGAAACCTCTACCTTTTTTCCCTACATTTTCATTTTATGGCCACGTAAATGGTCGTTCGCGCTCATAAAAATTAATCGGAACGAAATTAAAAACGAAAATGCGCGGGGGCTTGGAAGAGCGCGCGCAATTCCTATCAGCTAATTAAATTTCATTTATCGAAATAACGAAGAAGAAAAAAGAAAAAAAGAAAAAAAACTAATGCGATGATCGCAGCCGAAAACGGTGTGATGTGATAATTATTCATCACTCATTTGTTACTGCGTTCGAGGAGGAAAAAAAATGAGTTGGGGAAAAATGTGAGCGGCAGAGTGTAGATTATAAGAAGAAATGTGAGTTCGGCCAATGGGAATTCATCCGCGGGAATCACATACGGACACGACTTGGGTGGTCTACGTTTTGTTTTACTTGTTGTTTAAAAAAAGGCCACAACAACCTTATAGCGCACACACGCACATAAAGAGTTAAGATACCTTTGCGCGCGCCCTCTTTTATAAATCGCCGAATTAACGAACGCCACACATACACGAAAAAAAAAGGAGAATCGATAAATTTATAACCTTCTTCGCCGCAACGCCGCATCGATGCTTAAATCTCAATTCAATCAATGCGGAAACTTAATTATTACCTTTTTTTCACCATTCCACCATTTTTCTGACAGATTTTTAATTAACTTTTCACACATGTTTTCGTTCGTTCGTTCGTTCATTCGTATAGCTTTCAGCTAGCAGCGTCTTGATATCCATACACACACTAATAGTGTATAGTGTTGTGTGTAGGTTAGGTAATTATGTAACGTTAAAGCGTGTGCGTTCAGCGATGACGTTGATTTACGTCAAAATTATGACATTTTATTAGTTTTGAATTATGTGAGTGGTTGGAGTACGATGTCTTATAATAATAGCGATTAATAATTATGAAAATGTGATAGTGTGTGACTGGTGGGGGGCTTGGGGTGCCAACACCCACAAAAAAATCGAATAATTTAAATTTATACGCATGAAATATGGTGATGATATATAAATTGAAATAGAGTAATATTTTCATTATTAAAATTAATCAAAATAATTAAAATTTATTTAAACAAAAGCTGTATAGAAAATATATAATCAATTAAATATCTCAACCTGTTTGAATTTTTGTACCTCTAATTAGAGTATTATTTTAATTAAAGTGTATTCCAAATATTTTAATTTTTTAAATCATGCTGCTATAATATCCTATACATAAATCTATCCCTAAAAGTTAATAAGTTTGTTCGCTTTAAAGTCAATTCTAACGTAATTAAATTCTTTTTTTCTTGCAATAAACCAAAAGCCATAAGATAATTAAACAATGCAACAGAAAATATATTAATTTCTACATTTATAATAAACAATAACAACATAATAAATCATACAA
Source organism: Adinopsis sp. GC000173 (assembly GCA_030264715.1). Lineage (NCBI taxonomy): Eukaryota > Metazoa > Arthropoda > Insecta > Coleoptera > Staphylinidae > Adinopsis > Adinopsis sp. GC000173. The sequence continues at coordinate 24,640 of JARJDW010016128.1, read as the reverse complement.
TTTTTACATTTTATGCAAGACAGTAAAATATGGTTTATTTTTCGCTATTATTCACTTAATTTTGCGTACCCCTAAACTCCAGGTGTACACGTAACACATGTTGGGAACCGCTCATCTACATGATTATAATATTTGAAAAAACATCAATAGTAGCAACAAAGAATTATTTTTATATAATATTTCTTATAATAATGAATCTTTGATTAATTAATTTGCACAAAAATGCTTCGCAAATTATGCGAAACAGAAAGAAATATTTTGATATTTCTTTAAAGTGTGCATACTATAATATAATTAGGCAAAAACACTAATGTGGACATGTCATAATGACAAAGAATATTCAAAAAAAATGTGTTGTCATTATAATATGTTTCAAGATGAATTAACATGTGAAAAATGTTTAAAATCGGTTTGGGAACGCCTCCCACAATCATTATCGATAATTTATTTGAGAAAACATATTTTAATTTAGACAAAACGGTCAAAAGTTGCTTAAAACGACACGTCCGTCAAATCAACGATAATTATATAAAAATTCCTTGATCGGTTGTAATTTAGAAAATTGACAAATCATGTAACGAACAAAAATAAATTAACACGCATTTCGAGGAACTTTCTCTAAATCATCAATAACTGGACGTTTTAATCAAGCCGAGGCCGTTGCTGCGCGCAACATGTCAAAAGCGCGCCGTAATTATGCAACTTATCAATCACCTCAACGTAATAATAACAACAACTACATAGCCTACTAATTTTATCATCACAGCAACAACCTAACCTCTATTCGATACTCAAATTGAAATGGAAATGAAACTACGCTATATAGCTAGCTAGCAAACAACAAAACGTTCCAACTATAACGTTGTTATCATCATATACAAACGGCTCACAAATTGAAAAACGAACATAAAACGCTGATTGACAACAAAGTGACAGCTGTCAACGTATACAACACACGTTGCACAACGTTCGATAATAAACATTGATGGTTCGTATAATACACACAGGGTGTTGAGATATAATTGCGTCCGATGGCGAGTGCGAGCGAAGAAGAAGAAGAAGAAAAAAAAGAAAGTTGTTGATTTGTTGGCGATCAGCGCGGAATTTTTATGGAATTTTTCTGCGCGCAAAATGATAAGCAATTAATTATTTTATTTTATTATATAATTATAATAATTAACAATCATATTAAAATGTAATTGAATATGACGCACACGTGTTTCAACTGCTTTTTGTGGAGCTGATGTACATTAAATATGCAAATTACGCATTGGCGTAACAAACTATTCTGGGGGCATAAATTTTCATCTTTTTTAAACACAATTTTGCAGTTACCATTAATTATTTAGGGGCAATAATTAATATTGACCTTTAATTAATTATTGCCTACTCGAGATTGAAAAGAGGAAGCGCTATAATTGGTTAAAACTATTTAATCTTGAATAAATTAGAGTAAGAACAGGAAAATATTATTAAAGATTTACAATTTTATTAAAAAGTATTATTAAGACATAGTATTACAATATTTGAGAAAACCCTATTTTTCTTTAAGATATTCTAGAAATTTTTTTATTAAGGAAAATAATAAAATCTAATTAAATATTCACAAGATAAAAAAATAATCTATCAATTATCAATTATTACGCATACTAGACCAAAATTCAAAAAAAATATATACCATTAAAATTAGAAAAAATGTAATTTTTAATAAATATTTATAAAATAATCAATTAACTGTTTCAATTTCATTAGATTGAAATGTTGAAAATTATGTATTTATGCGTAAAATTGAGAATGAATATTTTTGCAAAAAGACCCCCAGCAGAAATAAAGTCATTAGTATTTGTCATATGATGTGTGTACCGCCCTCGAAAAAATATTTGTAGCGACGCCAATGCGTTCGTGTTGATTGAATCAAGTCGAAATGTCAAATATACACATACGCGCATCGATTAAATGCTCAAAACGTTAAACGACGTTGAGTTGTATGTTGTTTTTCGGTTGTGTGGTGCTGTTGAAGGGAATTGAACCAGTTGTGTAACATGTTAAAAACAAAAAGGTCAAAATCATAATTTATTTAAAGGAAATTATGTCGTTCGTTCAATTCCACACACACAATTACAATAATAACAACTACAACAACAACAACAACAACCACATTTAAACTTTATTTAAAATAAAATGAAGAAAGAAAGAAACGTTAATTCTATTCTCAATTCACTGATTTGATTAATTGATATATTTTACGATTGTGCCCCTCATTAAATCTAATCTAATAAATTCATTTCGAACGAGATGTAATTGTTTTTGACAACCACTCGTATGATTAATCGTTTTTTATTGTTACATTTACCACATTATATTTAAATTTAATAATAACAACAACATATATATAAATATTTGAAACGCAGCGAAAAAGATTAATCATCTCATATTATATACGAATACAAGTTAATTAACTAATTAAGTATTTATTTATTTAAATTGTGTGCTTTTTTTGAGTTATGTGTATATCACTTAATTAACACATTAATTACATGCAAGATTTATTAATTACCAGCTAGATGGTTTTAAACATTTTTGTGTGCTGCCGCGCTTTTTTTTGTTATACAAATTAATTAATTTATTAGCATCGATTCGAATCGAAAATTTGCGCGCGAATATTTACATATTATGTCAAAAGCAAGCGAACGCGCTCGAAATGCTAATATTGTTGCATAGTATTAACCAAAAAATCAAATTAATGACACTATTAGAGTGTATTAAACGACATATCTATAGATTGGCTAAAAATTAATTATGGTAATTGGTTTTGCAATAAAGTTTTACATTTGGAATAGTTATTTGTATAACTAGACTTAAAAGTAATTGTTTACGACATGGAGCGATGCAAAGATTTTGGTGCATGAGAGTATAAGACGAATTTTAATTGTCTGGAGTGTTTTTATCATGATTAATTAATCTATATTTATTGAAGTTTGCTGTATTTAGACTAATTTTATATTTTAAAAGGATTAAAAATATTAAAATTTAAATAAAGACACTTTATCGCTCGATAATATTATATTACATATTTTTTACTATTGGTGCCAAAGAACATACATTAAAGTATGATTTTGTTTGGACTAGGTACAGGTGTACTTTATACGCAGGTTTTACTTTATAGAAATTATTTTACACAGACGAATGACAACTAATTTTGATAGATGTATACTAATAATAATGTCCGGTCTACTTTATTCGTATGATGTTCGTTTATAGAGTAAATAGATAATTAGTAATTTTTCCAAATATAAAGTAGACCTTCGACTTAAGTACAAAAATTATTTTTTTACCATTGGTGCCAAAGGACATACATCAAAGTATGATTTTATTTGGACTTAGGTACGCTGGTTTTACTTTATAGAGATTATTTTACACAGAAGAATGACAACTAATTTTGATAGATTTATAATAATACTAATATCCGCATTATAAAGTATGTAAAAATGATTGGTATTTTCATAGAAAATAAAGATTTGAAATCTCTTACGTTTTGAAAGTATAAAAACTGTGAGTTTTCTCAGCTTGAACTAAGTTTGGCACGTGAAAAATTCCATGTTAGGTCAATCGAAACCGTTGTGCGTGTCAACATGGTTGCATAGCATACACGTTCGCGGTACATAAAAAATCAATTAAATCATGCTAAATATAGATATAAATAACGCACACGTTAGTACACTTTATTTTAATGATAAAAAATGATTAAAACGTATAATTTATATCTTTAAGTAGATTATACTATAATATTAAATTTCAAATGCTGCATAAACATGGTGAAAATGCCAACTATTCAACAAGCAATCAGTAATACATAATTTAATTGCTATAATAAATACTTTCTAATAAACATTTAACACGCACACATACATAGATTATTATTATTGAATACGTGCTTATTAAAAAGAACCAATTTATTTAAAAAGACATACATTTATACTCAACAACATGTGAAGTGGAAAAGGAATTGATTGATTTCTCAACAACACAACACTCTTTTTATTATTATTATTATTATTTTTATTATTATTATTGCTATGGTATAAATTGCGTGTCTAGTTAATCATAATTGCATTTATCGACGATAGGAATAAGAACGCATTTGTTTCCATTCTTCAATTGCCGAATACTTCTTATCATGCAAATTATTAAATTACATTTTCAATCATTTTTATTTTATTCTTGATTTGGGTTAGTTATTTATTGATATACCTAAGAATTATTATGCTTGTATAATATAATATTTATTAACAAAAATTAATCGTATTATTATTATCTGACATAAATAAAGAGTGGCGTAAGTGCAACAATTTTTTGTATACAATATATTATATAAAATATCTGGGGGCCTGCACCACTATGCTACACTGTCAAATAATCAATGTAGCAGGCGTTGATCTATTTTAAGGCATGTCGGCCACCGCCGCCGAAAACGGTAAACAATCGTAGCAATTGTGATTTATCGGCGACCACCCTGTATGAATAAACATCACTCAAATCACGCGTCCTCCACAAAGACAAAACAATTGAAGCATGTTATATTTACGACGCTCGGCTCTCCCTCCCCCATCTACGCGCTGCATGCGAACGAATTATCATCATTAACAACCCTTAAACCTTGCGGTTGTGCAAATACAACGTATATATGCGAGCGTATCTTTGAAAATTCACGCGCTAGCAGAAACAAAAAAAAGAACGTACGTATCTATGTATGTATATCTCGCAGGATGGATAGAGAGACGCAAACGCAAATGCAAATTGAGAGGGCGGTGCGGCTGAAATGATACCGCCGGTGGATGTAATCGCTTTTCTGCGCGCGCCCGCTCTCGTGTACTTTTTTTCCCTGCCCGGCTCGGAAAATATCTATAATGTTGTTGTGAGTGAGAAAGATTGTATGGAGTGTAAGTGTGGTACAAGATAAGGCACGATTTGGCCATTAGAGAGATGACTGGCGCGTTTTGTTGCCCCGGTGCCGCCGCGCACTCTGCGGCGGAGATTGTATGCCATGTTGTTCGAGTGTTGGCGTTTGCAGCAAGCGCGCTCTGTGTTACATAAGCCGCCCGATTTTTTCTATATTACGTTGCAGCGCTCGTTTATTTTTCGGCGGCGCACTTTGCCCCGGCAGCGTCGCGCTCAAATAACATCACCAGCGCACTTTTCATCGCTATCAGACATTAATTAGAGTTCGGCGGCGTAAATCAACGCCGCGGCATTAAATTAATTAAAAATAGTTTCAGCCAGCGCACTATATAGTATGTACATGCTTTGTAAGAAAAAAATGTTGCAATTTTTTTGTTCAAAAACAATAATGTTACAAAACAGTTTTGCTTTCCGCTCATTATAAATCATCCATATTACTACCTAATAGTAATATTGTTAATAATAACAAACGTGTACATATGGTTGCGTAGATCTAATTAGCATTGCTCGAAACCGCAATAAAAATATTTATTTATTAGCTGTTACAATTCGCATCGTCAATTGCAACAGCCTGAACAACGACGACAACAACAACAACAACAAGACCATTTTGAGCTCGCGCAACGACCGCAAAACGCACTCTAAATGGAATTGTGCGCGCGCGCTCCAGTCCACTTAATATTTTATTTATATCGACCAAAAACCACCAACTAATTAACATCGTCCAAAACGGCGTTCGACGAATGCGTGCAAAAAACGCGACGACGTATGTATAGAGCGCGCGCGCGCCTAATCAGCAAAAACGAAGCGCGAAACTGCTGCCGATGCTGCAGCTGAATACGAGAAGAAGGACAAGAAGAAGAACGAGAAGAAAAAAAAAACGCCATCGAAACGCGAAACGAGAAAGAAATACGAAATGCATGCCGTTGTGTGTAACGTGTCATTATAACAAGTTAAGCCAATTTCGCGTTTTTACACACACACACACATACAACATATCGTTACACCATATTTCATTGGATGTAGACAACCCACCATGCTTATCTAATGGTTGTTAAGAGACTCACGAGATTTCGCTAGACGCGTTATCGACATTCTAGTCGAACATTTCCCGTTGGATGTGCTTGGAAAATGCGCCAGATAAAAATGTATATCTGGATAATTATACAAACAGCCAGGGTGTTATTTACCATAAGGGCGAAGATCGAATTGTTTTGAATCGTAATATGAAGAATGTCATTGTAATAAGATAGGTTTTTGGAGTTGCAAAGCTATGCCAGATTTATATCTAATTATTGAAAATGCGCTACATTAAAATATGTAAGTATCTGGATAATTATACAACCAACAATCTTAAAAATGGAACATCGAATTGTTGTCACTCGTAATACAAACAATGTTATTCTAGTAAGATAGTTTTTAGACTCGGAAGAGCTACACCAGCTTTATAATTATCAAAAATGTGCAACATAAAAATATGTATCTGGAAAATTATCCAACTTTTCCATAAGGCTGGAAGCGGCAAATTATTGTGATTCATAATACGAATAATTGTTATAACGCGGCTTTTAGACGAGCAATTCTATCATTTCTGGTATAAATGTTTAGCAAAAATTTGCAATTTCATTGAATATTTTGTAAAAATATCTGCAAAAATTACAAAAAATGGTAAAAATGTGGAAATATTACCCTATTATTATTAGTTATAACAAACTAATTTATAAGACATATGTATTTCTAATAGAAATGTTATTACACAATAATATTGAACTATGTAGATTAGTGTAAAAGAACCCGGTTAATATTTTTTCATCTTCAAGCCCTATGCATCCAATAAAGCACTCTAAGACAATTTATCTTTACTTTACTTGAAAGGACACTACAGTTAGGGGATGCTATATCTACGTGCATGTTGCAAGTCACTCCTTGCGCTGATGCGATGGAGAAGTTGCTGTATCAAACAATTAATTAATTTAATAAAAGCAAACTAGTACTACATAGTAATAAATAGATTATTTTAGTTGTAAAAAGCCGCAACTATTCTAGATTTCACTGCAATTTTCATAGAACGTGGTGGTTTCTTGAATACCGGGTAGAGGGCGCTCCGGTCCATGTAGAGAGGCAGCGCTCGGCGTAAAAAAGCATTCCTGTTGGATGTGTCGGCAAAAGGTGCGCTCGGTTTTATATTAAAACGTGCGAGCGAGATGGACGCACGAACGAGCGAAGAAAAAAATGTACAAAATGAACGAGAAATAAAAAATAAGAAGAAGACGAAGAAGAAGAAGAAGAAGAAGAAGAAAAAAAAAAAAAGATTGTAACGCGGCGCTCGTGAGCAGGCAACTCGCTCACCTATAACCGAAAGGACCACACACGTTGATATTTTCTTTCCCCACAAGCCGCCGCACTCTTCTCCCGACCGTCCAGCTTCTCCTTCGGTTAATTAATCGCGCGCAGAGATGGCGCTACCGGTACGCGCGCGCTATCGATTGATTGATAATCGCAAACGCAAAGAGGGTGGCTGGCTGCTTTGCCTCTCGCACACGACCGACCCACCTTGTTCGGAAAAACCGGGGAGCGGAATTCAATTTTCTACATCACTTGTAAATAAAATCACTACAAGTTTGTTTTCGCACCCCCCGCTGCCGTCCCCATCCTCCGCCCGCCTCGACCCGCACGCTTCTTTTCACATTCTTTCGTTCGGGGGATGTAAGTGAAGTGATAAGCGAATCGATACCGTCGTCGCACGCGGCTGGAAAAAGTAGAAAGTGCCACTTTGGGTTCTTGCATAACGTATAATCGCGGGCTGCTTTTTTTTTTGTTTTAATTAACATTTTTATGGAAGCAGTAAAATTATTGATTGATCGATTATTGAGAAATGTTTATGGTGTGATAATGCGCTCGCCGTTACGTAAACTGTCATATATAAAATGTCGACGCGGCATTTTTGCAACAGTTTTTAAAAAAGGGGGCTCCAAATACATAAATATAGATAGGAGTACATTTTTACGACGTTTGCGTATTGTTTTCGCCAACAATAGGTTTTTTAAGCGTTTTGATGTTTTATTTTTTGTTTGTTTGTTGGAAAGTTGTGCCAAGGTTTATTTTTTATCATCTAAACTGCGCTGGTTAGCGAACGAACGAACGAACGAACGAACGAAAAACTTGCCGCTTTTTTCTCCAATTTTCGGAATGTTAATCAAAATCGTATGCAATTTAGATTTTTAATTGGAAAATTTCTACTCCCATAGACAAATGTGAATGTTTTTGTGCACATATATGTAAGTAATTATTAAAAAGGTTATAAAGTAATTGATTAATTACAACATAATTTACCTTTGCAATTTTAAAATAATCATTTATTCAATTATTCAATTTTAATTCCTTTCTAAAAAACTCCCATTATAATTGATTAACTATATAATTATTAAAACAATAAACTTTGAATTAATTAAAAATTAAGTTATTTTTAACGTACGGCGCGCCGTGGAGTAGATTGAGTTGCTAGTTTTTACGATTATTTAACGAAAAACAACGGCAACAACAACGAAAAAAAAAAACAACAACCAAACAGCTACTTTTTAACATGTATAAAAGCAAGAAATTACATCGTGTCGTTGCTGTTGTTGGCTTTTTTTAGCGTAAAAAAGGCAGCCTAAAGCGCTTTTTATACATAATATTATAAAATATCAACGCATCGCATCGCATCGATAGTATGTGTTGTTTTTTCCATCTTATTCAAGCATGGCTCAGAGGCATGTTCATATAGTTAAATAGTCATTTTTAGATTGCATGCTTTAACACTTTTTCAGGCTGTAAATGAGTTTAAAGTGTTAATTAATAATTAACTCCATTTTTATATGCAACCAATTTTGCATATTTAATGCGCTCGGTGAAAAAAAAAACGCTAACAAGATTGTTATTAATACGTTTATAACATGTAAACGATAAAAATAAATTCATAGAAATTGCAAATTAGCAGAATGAAGACGAGATAAATTTTAATTAAAATGCTTATCGTGACTGGAGGATTTCTATGAGGCTACAATATAATATATGTATGTGTGGTTGCATAGAGTAAAAAAATTGGCGCAAATTTTTTTAGTCGTCGTTTGCTGCGCGAGCTTTTAAAATATGTAAAGTAATTGCGATTTTATACCAAGCACTTTACGCAAAGATTGCGATCGAAATGTCAACGTCAACTGGCTGTTGTTGTTGTAGAGGCGTCAAATCTATTGTTACATTGTGACAGAACATTATGTTAAATTGCTCCACTATAAAAGATTATAAACAATAGTCTGGCAGGTGATAATATCATACATTATTTGCGAAACTAGGGGCGTTTAACGATTAAGTTTAATTGATTCATACGTGCATAAAAATATGTTTTCTTGCAATACCTATACATACATAAAAATTTACTATTAGGTACATATATACGGAGTGCATCAAAATAATACAAATCCTAAATTTACTGCCAAGCGACAATTATTCGGTTTGCAATCAATGCAATGAATATGCGAATACATTACAATTTGATTTGAGTTTCGTGCACTTTGCGGAAATCATGATGAGCGGAAATCAAATCGTCCGCTTCTCGCTTCCCTGTATACTACATTAATAAAAATTTAAAGGCTTGAACATTAATATTTCAATTATCATCAATCATTTATGAACAAGCTATAAACCTTTGCAAAGTACCACCCCGTATTTATGGCAGCAAAATAGTTAAACAAGGCAGAGGCATAATATTTCTATATAAGAAAATAATACAATTCCTAACAAGCACATTTTAAATTTTATTTTTATTCTAATACATTTTAAAGAACAGTTCGGTTATACTTCCTCTGTTCCAAAATAAGTGAGCTATTTGAATATTTTAAAAATTCCAAAATAAGTGAGCCATTTGAAAAAAAAAATCTGTGACACTGTATTATAAAAATTACGACGACGGAACGGAAATAAGTAACGATTGGTATATGAATTAATGTGGTAGAAGTAGAAGTATTATTAAAACAAATGTTATAGATGTAACAGTCTTTTATATCTGCTCGCTCGTTATCAATAAGATTTTTTTCCATTTTACTTCTACTTTCCATTAAGTTTTAAGACGTTTTTATAAACAATTTAAATACAATGGCACAGTCAAGTAATAATTTAGCAATTTTAGGATGGTTTCTTACCTTTTTCCATCTAAAACATTATTATTACTAACAATTATTATCAAAAAAAAAACATGTCCAGTACATTATGTTTCTGATAACAAATTCCTTCTAAGTTTAATAATTTATAGGAAAAACTGAAAAGGCTCACTTATTTTGGAACAGAGGAAGTATCAAATTTGCTCACAACACGGTTTATTCATAAATTTAAAAAAAATTAATTTTTCAAATGTAGATTATTAACAAATTGTGCTTTTCAATGTTTCTCTTTCAAAACTGCAAAAATTCTTATTTCTACATATTCTTTAGTCTAATATTAGAAGTATTAAAATTTAAACATTAATCAATTTGGTTATCAGCTTTTCAACAACCACTTACAATATGTGATAAAAAGGAAAATGAAGCCTTTGAAGTAGATAAGACTTGTTTATATAAATTTAGTAAGGTGAAATGGAATAATTTCGTAAGCGGGGTAAGATTGTAAATGACCTAAATTCTAATAGATATATAGGAATAACACAATACATTAAATTCTACACATCAAGATGGAGAAACTATATATACACGTTGAAGTTCGTAGTAGTAATCAGAGGCTAATAAATAGGCTATACCCTAAGACTGCCCTTAAACGTACAATAATATACTGTTGGCATATGAGTAAAGATTTCATTTCTTTAAGATTTTAGAAAAATAACGAGAAATCTTTTTAATTAAAACAAAATTGTTATTCCATTAACGATATAGAGATTTAATACAAAATTTGTAATGGGGCCCATAACTGTTTCATTTACCCAGGGCCTATGAAGATTTAAATAAGGCCCTGATAGTAATTATTATTAAAATTTTTGCAGCACTTGCCATTTCAAATTATGAAATGTTAAATTCCCTTCACGATGATATAATTTAAAATACAATTAAAATTGAATTTGACATAAAATTAATAGAGTAATTTAGTTGCAGACGAATAGCTCAAAATACCTGCCCATTCCCAACCCAATTACTTCTTTTCTTTACATCAAAATTCAGAGTGTTTGTAGCATTGTTAATAGCGATTAGTTGAAACTATAATAGAATTGGTGTATGTGCGCTTATGTGTGTGTGTGTGTTCGTCGTGTTAGAATTTATTTATTGTGGCTCGCTCGACGTTTCATCGATGCGAGCAAGCAGCGAGAAGAAAGAGCGCCAAGTGCGCGCAAATCTCTTTTCACTGCGCCACGTTCGAGCAATTTATAAAATAAGATGAAGTAGGTTTACGTTTTCAACATAGGTGGGCGCAATTGAACGGCAACAACAGCACACACACACACACATATACATATATATATATATATATATATATATACAAAACGAACCCCGATAAATAAAAATAGAATCAAATTGCGGCGAGGAGGACGACATAGGGGGTGGCATGATGAATAACAAAAGCGTTTCGCCTTGCTTAGGATTATTTATAATCCTTTTCACCGATGCATGCAATGCAATAATAACGCGTACAGATAAAGTTATTTATTCTTTGCGCATCGATTTCAACTTTTTCTCCGTCTCTCTATGTGTGTGTGTATATTGTATGTGGATGTGTAATAATTAATTGTAGAGCGCGGCGAAAAAAAAGCGAAACAAATGAGTTACGTAACATTATAGAAATTAAATCTCGATTAGATTATCGATCGGCTATCAATTTTATTAATTTAATTGCGTTTAAATGTCGATTTAATGATTTAATCATCAATCATTTTAAATTTTAAATAACGCGCTTGTGTGCAGGCAATAAAAAAACAAATGAACTAGTAATGGTAATAATACGATTTTTTTTCCTGCATATATCGCAACCGATCAATTTGTATTTTATGCTAAAGATTGTAATTATCTTCTTTAAATAATCATTCGGTTAAATAATTATGATAATTATAATAAATATAATGGTTAAATATATATAATTATAAAAATTTGAATAGAATTATTAATTAAAAGGATTATGTACAGTTAGGTATGAATTTTTGTGCATTGTCCACATTTTAACTTCAATTAAATAAAATATCCTTATTCGGTTTTCGAAAAAATGAATTAGGTAATTAATTTATTTTTATTGTATTTAAAAAGCGCAGCGTTGAAGAATTTAAAAATGTAAATAGTTTTACTTTTTTTCCAAAATATGTAATTATCAAATTATAAGCATCAATTTAATTGTGAATAATTATTAAAACATCCTTGTTTGGAGGCAAATTGCAGTTAAATAATTATCTACTTTCCAACGATGATGATGATTTTTTTTGTTCATTTTTATTTTAAATAAACTAAAATTACATTACTTATACGATAGTTTTTTTTCTTCAAATAGCAACAGCAATGAGTGATTTATAATAGAAAAAAAAACCAAAAACAAAAAGATAGTTAGATATAGGTAGTTACTCCAAAACGCTAATTAAGCATCAATTCAATTACATCCCGCGTCCATATTTAGCATAATCAACATAAGTATAGACGTGTTGTTTTGTTTGCAATGCACGATGCGAAATTCTAGTAAATATTTGTGATGCTTATTAGATATGGTAAAAATGGCATTCGTTCGCATAAAATGCGTAACAAAACGAGTGCATAAAGGAATAAATACATCGAATGCACCCCATGTGCAAATGCACCTTGTAAATATTACCTGTCAAAATATTTGACTCCGAACTTCCTCAACACCCACCACACCCCCCTCGTGGCGAAGCGCAAAAAATCGCTCGGCGGCGAACAAAAACCGTTCGCAACTAAGCCTCTCGCTTCCTACCTGTACCTGACTGACATTCAATTCATTGCGTCGATGTGTTTGTGTGCTGCGAACGGACGAGCTTTTCAAGGTGTGCGTACGGTGTATGGGAGCGTGGAAAATCGAACGCGCGTCACATTTCTTCCTTTACCATTGCTTTTGCTTGCTCTCCCAGTAATGTGTATTTTGACAGGCGCTTCGATTTTGCGCCGCGCACCACGGACAATGGCCCGGATCGAGTGTGTCGAAAGGGCTTTGCGTGCGCTTCAACAGAAATAGGCAAAACAACTTCATAGGGGGTGCTTAGTTTAGCTTAATTAAGCAAAAATCAACACAAAAGCACGTTGACAATACACGAAAACATTATATATTTTTTTTGCTTTTGCCTACAACTTACACGGAATTTTACCACCTCAATCTAGGAAAATTTCATTTTGGTATAACTTGTAGTATAAGAAAGGATTTATTAATCTAATATGATTAAATAATTTTTATGTTTTATTTAATTCATCATGCACAAATCATTGCAACATAATTTATAGATTTTTATGAAAGAACTATTTAAAAGTCCGCTATTATTATTTAGCAATAATAGTTGTCTACGATTTAAGTGTAAGGTCAAAAATTAACACCCTGACAATACACGAAAACATTACTTTTTTTGGTTTAGCTACAACTTACACGGAATTTTACCACCCCAATCTATGAAAATCATTTCACTTGCATTCTATAGGAAAGGATTTGTGATTCTAATATGATTAAATAATTATTTTTATCATTTATTTAGGTAATTCATCATCCACTAATTATTGCAACGTAATTTTAAAGTTTTTGAGAATGAAAGTAATTCATTTTCACTATTTCATAGTTCGCTATTTTTATTCAGCGATAAAAGTTGTCTACGTTTTAAGTGTAATGTCAAAAATCAACACAAAAGCGCGTTGACAATAAATAAATTTATGAATTTAATATGAATAAATAATTTTATTTTATAATTTATTTAAGTCATCGTGCACTAATCATTGCAACGTAATTTTTAGGTTTTTATTAAAGAAAATAATTCATTACAACTACTTAAAAGTCCCCAATTTTTATTTAGCGATAAAAGTTGTCTACGTTTTAAGTACAAGATCAAAAATTAACACAAAAGCGCGTTTACAATAAATAAAATCTATTTTTTCTTGATGTACAACCCTAATCTATAAAGAATTTCATAATCTAATAAGATATCAATTGTGCCCTTTGTAGAATTTCCTTTACCTCCATCTAATATTTTTATAAGCAATTTTAATTTCTTTAATAGTCCTTACTATACCTAAATTAGTTAATGTCAATTGTATTATTAATTATTTATTACGTATTGGTTGCATTCAATTAGCACTAATTGAAAAAAAAACAGGACTTATCAATTTAATATAGAAGATACCATAGCACCACCTATTCTACTATTTTTCTAAACAACTTTAATTTCCTTAATAGGCCATGCACTAATCATTGCGATGTTAGATGTGGTTTTTTATCTAGTACATTATTAATACGACATCAATTAAAGTGCGCGCTATTTTTATTTGGCTATAAAAGTTGCCTATACTTTTTTCATGTAACGTCAACTTATGGTGAATAATTGGTTGCATACAATTAGGTTTAATTGAAAAAAAAAACAGTTGGTGGTTTCATTCGTATTGGCGATGACAACACTTTCACGTCGTCGTTTCGCCGATAAACGTTCGATTGACTTAATTTGGTTTCAATCATCCGCACATCCCATTTTCATACACATGTACAAATTTATACCATCTTGATTCTGTTTTAAGTAATTGGCGTAATTGATTCATTGGAAAAACGTCCAACATTAATTACCTACGACCATACGATATAAATAAAACTTTTACCAATTAATAAAAATAACAACAAACGTACAGTGTACAGCATGTTTGCGTTTTTTACAACAACGCCAACGTGACAAAATGTACGCTCATAACGAAAATCATCAAACGAGTTTTTTTTTCTCCAAAACGGTAGCGCAACGAACAAAAAAAAAGGTACGGATCTAATTAATGATTATTTAAACGATAATATTATTATTAGCCATTTTTTTTTGTTGAGTTGAGTTGAAATCTATATCAGAATTAGTTCTGCCACATTGATAAAACCATTATCGAAACCACTTATTAATCCCTCTATACCCACTTATATGCAATATTGAATTACAACGTTGTATTTTCCTTTTTTCGAAACGCGTGTGTTTGTGTCTGTTTGTGTGAGTGTGTGTGTATGTCTGTTTGTGTGTAGATGTGTGTGTAAGCTGCAACAAAACGAAAAAGGACACAAGCCACGCCCACACATCATTGAAAAACAAACAGACATACGTCTCAATCTCATCAAACGTATCCCTACTTAACGGCAAACGGCCAATCAACGGCGCATAGTAGCCACGCCCTCACGCTAATCGATACGCAACGAGTGAGACCGAATGTGAAAGATGCACGAAGAACTCGCTTGATCCGCCGCCGGGCAACTTTTATATTTAAATTAAAAACGGCGAACGAAAAAATTTTGTTTCAAATAAAAAAAAGTCAAATTTTAATCGTCTCCGATTAATAAATTATCGATAAATATTAGATTAGTCGGGCCGCGGATTCGGATGTGTAAGATGTGTAATTGACGTTGTTGCGCATGTTGCACATGTGCGAGCGAGATGGCGGTAGCGTCGAGTTAGCGTTGTATGAACGGTGGGCGTGGCCGAAACGGCTCAACTCAAACTTCGAGTAATAAAGATGACTATTTTGAAAACTCACTCAGTTTGACAGGGTACTTACACAAGTAAGCACTTGTTTAAGTGTGTGTTTGTGTTGTTTATTATTGTATATTAAAAAAAGCAAGTGATGGCGTTCGAAGACCGTTCGAGCCCTAACACAGCGCAAAGTCCCAGCAGCAACAACAACAACAACGAGATTTCGGCGAGCGCCAATAATCACCAGCAGCCGAATAGTCCGGAATCAACGCGCACCTCATCGCCGTTCACCTGCCGCACGATCAATCAGAGCGACTTCCTGCGTATCACCTCGTACGCCCTATCTAGTCCAAAGCGCGAAACGGCCGAATCGCACGACGACGATGACGATGCGGACGTCATCGACGATGAGCCGACAATACAAACGCTCAAATATTCAATCACGAACATCCTCCAGCCGGACTTTGGCAAGTCGGCGGTGCAACGCACCAAAACGACACCATCGTCCGGCCATCATCACAACAACAATCGCATCACATTCAAGCCGTACGAGGATGATGTGAAGGTGAGCGTGAGCGTGAGCGCGGCACCGCTCGGCAGCCTATGTCATGCCGTCAGCCAGATCGGCAAGAACGAGTCGTCGACGTTAATTTCGACAACATGCTCCTCATCATCGGCGACGAGCGTCTCCTCGCAGCCGCCCAGCCCGAAAATCGGCCTGCCGAATCCGGAGGAGATAAAGGTAACGACGAGCGGTGGTGAGGGCGATAGCAAGGTGCCGCAACTTTGGCCTGCCTGGGTCTACTGCACACGATATTCGGATCGGCCGAGTTCAGGTAGGTTGCTGCTGTTCCGTTTCTGTTACGTAATCTTTGTTGTTTTTCTACACCGTTCATTGTTTTTCGGGGTCTCGCAATTATTAAAGCTCGGATTTTAACATTCTATTGTATTGTGTGCGCGTTTGGTTGTCTACGATTTATTTCAATCGTTAAAATTTTATTCGTTGACATGGAAAGTCATTTAATGCCTAATTAGAGAATAATAAATCCATGTTCCATTTTTCGCTTCAACTAGATGAAAATGTGTGCAACACTTAATTAATAAACATTAGCGCTGCACAAATTGATTTAGAGTATGTAATTTATGTAAAACGCGCAAAGTTCAATTTAATAATGAATTTAAGATTTAGTGCAAACGCCATCTGTTTCTTAATACTCTATTGCAATCGTCAAAACGGCATTTGTATTATTGCATTATGAATATTGATTAATCAATCACTACAACACTTGCCAAAACGCCATCTATATATACAAAATAATTATAATATATAAAATAATAATTTTTAATATGCAGCTGCAATTTTATTTTCGGATTAAATATTAATTTGCCCGAATAATTTCGCCAGCTTTATTATAATTTGAAAATTTGCATAACGTTCAACTCAATTTACGATTTTTTTTTCATAAATAAATTTCAAGTCATATTTTAATGAAAACATGCAACTTACATTGTAATTAGTTTTTAATGCGATAAAAATAATCATTATCTAATTAAAATCTCAAATTTTATTTAAAACCCATCGTACATGAATGCACATTGCAAGCGAAATGGGTTGCCTATGTATTTTGTACTTCAAAATATATATATGTATATCGATTGCTGAATTATTAATCAGTTGTAAACGCTACAGCGCTACACTATTGCATCAAACGTGGAAATTAATTAGCACGCGCGGTATACGCACTTGCGTCCCCCTTTTTCTCATTCCGAAAAAAAATGCGGCAACCGGCAATGTGTACAATTTAAAAGCGCTAATTAATTATTTGAAAGACATTGAAAATAATTGAAATGAAAAATTAAGTAGAAAGGGTTGGTAAATTGCTTTAACGCACCAAGGGAGACATTATTTTCTTCCTGCCGGCGCGTCCCCTCTGCGAAACTGTATTATTATACATTCACTTAATAATCGTCATAATTACATGCCGACATCAAAATAAACAAGCAATTAATATCGGCGCATGAAAAAGTAAGTAAGAAGCGCACTTTCATCAATGTATAAATAAACTGCAATATTAATAATAATCGATCAACTAGGGGGACGAACGAATTGATGCAAAAAACGGGAAAACGACGCTCTGCGCTCTCCGCACCCGATGCTAATTAATTGATTGATATAAATGGTGCTATTTTTACGCGCTGAATGTGTAAAAGTGGAAGCCTTTTAAAAAGCACTTATCGTTCTTGCTGACAAGTTAACAACTCTCCACACACACCGAGTATTTCGGATGGATGTTTTTCGATGATAGATTGATGTGCGTTTTTTTTTTTTGGTATCTCTCGGGTAAAAATTCGATGCATTACACATTTTTATTGCATGTAATGACAAATCAGATAAATAAATAACTGGAAAATGTTTTTCGCCCGCTGACATTTCGTTTCATGATACATTTCTAATTGGATGACGGCTCACATTTCATCAAGTTTGTAAAAATGGTGAAAAAAACATCGTTCTAGAATCGGTGGCGGTGTCTTGGTTGGTTGGCTATTTTTCGCCAGCCAGCTGGGATAAATCAATTAAATAAAATACTTACATTCTCTTTCATATTATCTAGAATATTATAATAAATCAATAAATGTATTAATTTAACGATTTAGAATTTAAATAAAATAATAAACGGTTTGAAAATATTATTGCTGTGCTACCAGTTGCTGCGAGGCGACAATAAACAATAAAATTGTAAAACAATCCAGTTTTATTATCATTAAATGCAATTCCAACTTTCAAAATGTGCACGTTTTTATTACTACATTACCAGATGCAATAAATACAAATTAATTATATTTCGAAAACAATAATTAGGCTATATAGGAAAAGAAAGAAGGCAATTAATTAAATTAACAGCAAGAAATATCATATTTTTAGCGTTACACATTTTTATTATATGCGCGTTGGAAATGTGTGCAAATCCGGCACGAAATAAAAAAAATTACGTGCCTTATGCGCGTACATAAAAATATTTGCACGATAATAAAAAAATCGATTGTAGGCAACCAAATTCACAATGCATACTCACCACCGTACGTAAATTCAAAAAAATCATTTGTTTGCGTTCTTCTTTCAGGGCCACGATCACGACGCACGAAAAAACCACCAACCACGAAGCAATCCACCGAAGATAAGCGTCCGCGCACCGCATTTTCGGGGGCGCAGCTCGCGCGCCTCAAGCACGAGTTCGCCGAGAATCGCTATCTGACCGAGCGACGGCGTCAGCAACTGAGCGCCGAGCTCGGGCTGAACGAGGCGCAAATCAAGATCTGGTTCCAGAACAAGAGAGCCAAGATCAAGAAGGCGAGCGGCCAGAAGAATCCGCTCGCGTTGCAACTGATGGCGCAAGGCCTCTACAACCATTCGACAGTGGCGTGCGACGAGGACGACATGCCGATTGGTACATAAATGCCAAAAAGAAAACGGCACGTCGTCTGTACATAAACATGTAGATCTCATTGTAAATAAATTATTGATTGAAACGCATTTGTATTATATGAATTATGAGATAGATAGAGCTAGAAGAGAGTTTTTTGTATTATATTATATATTTAATTTAAACCTAAGCAAGAGGCTTGTAAGTAGTGTGATAGAGCTTTTCTGTTTCTTTCTATGTATTATAAAAACATTGTAATCGAGCGCTGATTCAAAATAATAATAATTAATATTTAATATAATATTAGAATGACTGATTAATTAAACGCGTGTTGATGACTTAATTAATTATTATTATTATTCAAATACATATAAAGATAAATAAACAAAATATGTGCAATCCAAAACCATTCGTCGATTTTTGTTTGTCTTTTTATTTATTTTCTCTCTTTCCTTTTTCCCATTTCTGCAACCCATCGTACACGCTTGCAATTAACGATTGTTTTGTTGCGTCCGCACAGCGAATTTAAATAAATAATTAATTACTGATTGATGTATGTTGATGATAATAAGCAGGCTTTTTAGCTGGGCTGTATAATTATAATTAGCACACGCCTAGCGCCGTTAATTATTCATGTGGAAAATCGTACAACATGTGAATTCGTACTCTCGCGCGCGCGTTTGCTTTGAATAAATCAAAAACGCTTTTTCATACCGCGCTGTGTGTTTTTAGTTTAGTGTGTTGTTTTTTTTTCTCTCATTCTGCGACGCCGTGCCTTCATGCCGAGCTTGAAAGCGTCCCCATCACTCATATTACGCCGTAATTAAATTTATTAGTGCCGTGTCATCTAGAACTAGTCGAGTGTGTCGCATTTCAGCCGCCCGTTTTTTTTCTCTATCGGGCGCGCTGCTTTCGCCGCTGTGTGTTGATGTTTGTCGCATTAATGAGGCGCGCGTTTAGGTGCTAACGAGCGCCGGTGTGGCTCTCTGCCTTTTTTTTGATATGGCTCTAATTAGAAATGTTCAAGTGTGGCATAATTCATATATAATTAACGAAAATCGCTTTGGCGCGTAATGATTTATTAATGTCCCTTTTATGCTATGAATAAAAAAACAATTGATACATTTACTTTGATTGGAAGTTTTAAAAAGTAATATATTTTTCATTTCATTTGCAATTGCACGCCAAAGTGCACTCACCTCCTTAAGTTATTAATGAATTTATATACTTATTCATTTTTACACTGATCCGGTTCACGAATTTAAAATAAATGTTTAATTTGTTGTTTACTCATATAATTGCACGATAATAATTCTATGAAATTTAAAAAAAATATTTAAACGTAATTTTTAGGTGTTATATGAAACTGCACTCTTTCTTCTTTTTTCAGAAAAAAGTTATAATAACATTTTTACATCATTTACGATAAGCTTTCTTAAATTGTAGCAACCATCAACAGAATTTTACAAAGACAAAGACATTAAATCATTATTTGATGCAGTATTATTTATTTTTAAACCAATACTTGTAATAAGAACCCTATTATATTATTTAAAATAACTAATTTTGTTTGAAATTGGACCTGCAATTTGTGATATTTTACATATTAATTAAATTTAACTATCAACAGAACTCTACAAAGCCAAGTCCACCATAGAAACATGGAATTTCCCAAATTAAATCATTATTTCATGTAGTATTAATTATTTTTAGCAAATATACTTGTGACAGGAACCATATTTTATTATTTAAAATAACTAATTTTGTTTGAAATCGGACCTGCAATTTTTGATTTTACATTTTTATTAAATTATTCACAACTTTTAACATATACCTACATTTACCTATGTACATAATTGTCAAGCACTATTATTAGTTTACCCATTTAAGATTGCTAGGGAATTTTCTTAGGAATCATAATCACATGACGCAACTCATTGACGCACATGGATATTTGATGACATAAGGGATATCTTAAGTTAGTTACCTCTTTAGCACTTAATGTAAACGTTTGTTACTTCCCAATGATGTAAATAATCATAATTATAAAGAAACTCATGTGACCCGTCGATAAAAAATATTTGCCTACCACTGAATTACAACGAATTTTTACTATTTACTTCATCGCCATCGAGTATTATCCGATACTGTATGCTAGAAATCAAAACTGTTGAACGATTTGAATATTTTTTGCTTCTTATAAAAATTGTTAATTATTTTTGTTTGACAAAATATGGAAATACTTAAAAATAATTTAAATTGCAAAAAATGAAAATACAATAATACTTTTTAATTAACATTCCTATTTTAAGAAACAAAATTGGTTGTATTTATGTTTTATATTGCGAGTTTAATTGAATAAAATGTGTAATTCTTAATTTGTTTTGAGAAAATTGAAATTTTTAATATATATGCATGTATACCTATATATAATTTGTTTATTTTCAAGCAGATTGGTTTTTATAGACGCTTGTAATGTTGTTTATTAGCAGTAAGGTTTGAAAGTGGCTTGTCGTTCGTTGGGGGAAAATCAAGGCGCTCATTTATTCGACGGTGATTTTTGCATGCACACACAGCCGAAATATACGAAATTTTTCGCATTCCAAACGACATGTGCGAAAAAGCACAAATCATGTCGAAATTCCCCAAACGTCTCGCACACACACACAGAAGTCAATCCGTATGACGGATTAGCGTTGCGGGAAAATGGAAAATCATTAATACCAATCAATGTGTAACAATACGAATTATTAATGATAGTTCACCTCACATTTTTCTGCATCGCATTGAGTTGTCATAATCCTTCATGCGTCCGTCAACAAAGGCAGCGCATAGCTACTACCTGTTTGCCGATCGAAATTAACCCTCGCCGAAGCAAATAAAGAATTTAACTTTTATAGTTTAAGTAAGTGAATAAACGGAGATTGGTGTGTGGATTATTAAACATTTCCAGTAGATAAAGCAGGAATGGGAAGCGGCGCGCGTACGAGTATATCAGCACGAATACATTCGTTGTGCGCGATCGAAGCACCAACACCAACACCAACACACCAGCGGCAGCGACAGCGGCAGCGGCAGCATCCCCAATTCGTCCTCGTCGTCGTTCAACCACCGCTCTCACCCCGCCACTCCGTTTTTTTTTCTTTTCCACCCCGGACCGCTCTCGCCGATCGAATGATTTAATAAAACGCACGCAAGTGAAGGGTGCACTTTTCGCCGGTGGGTCGTGCGAACGGTATTCAATTTAAAAGTTTATGGAACGCGTGACAAATCTGTAATTTGCAATCATCGCACTCCACGGTGTTGACAAATAATACTTTACATTCTTTTTTTTTCGGGCGCACAAAAAACGAGCGAAATTTAATTAACGTCGCCCAATTGACATTCGAAACGAATGAAATCATCGATTTTATGCTGATATTTTTATTAGGAATTGCGTATATAATTGTGTATATGCAACTACTGTAACACTACTTTTCAATGTATTTTTTATTATTCATCTCAAATTTTTAAATTATTTATTTAATTGCCAATATATTAGCAATAAGAAATGAATGTAATCGTTTGGATTTTTGTTGCAGAATTGCCTGCATTGTCAATAATTCCCAGAAGGTAAGAGTATTTATTTGCACAAATGTTTATGTAGGCAACCAACATTCTACCAAAGCCCCGACTAATTGAAATAATTCATCTCGAACAATATTCTCACAGATAATAAATATGTGACATAAGAGGGTATGATTTAGCAACAATTTCGATTATTTTATAATTGAATCGAAGCCTATCGATTACGTGCGGGTAACGTCAAATCAAATTTTTCTCTCTATATCTCCGTCTCGCTTTCGCTCACGAAAAAAATACTTAACGAATCTACGCCGAGTCATTGCCTGATTTGTGAGTGAATTCGTTTGTTTGGTTATTGTTACGTTGTTATAATATTATATGTTTTCTTGATGATGATAACAAAACGCTGGAAAAATTGACGACGATCATCGTCATGATGATGGTGGCGGGGGCGCGGAGGGCGTACGGAAACGAGCAACGATTATTATGTTGAATATTAAGAAAAATGGTCGTGACCTATCAAAGTTGAAGGGTCAACTGGCAAATGCATTTAATCAATCAAAAAAAAAAAAAACGTTTCAAATGAAAAAAAAATTGAATGTTGTTTGTTGTTGTATTAAATTAAATCAAATCAAATTAAACTAACTGTAATTGTTTGAAATTTAGCAAAGGAAACGATTTTTTATTTATTATTTTAGAGATAGATAGCAATCTTTCATTAACGTAATTAGAAAATTTTGTAAAAAATGATTACCTACATCCTTTGCTTCGGTCAAATTAATACCATCCATGATTAATACAATAAGCGAGGTTCTTTAATCAAGCCACAATTCTTTTACCTACGCCATCTATGAATTATTAATTTAAGTTGTTGTAAATAATCAATGCCGCTTTGATTAATGTAATTTAGAAAAAAAATATGTACAACATACTAATTATTTAATAAATAAAAGAGTTGACACAAAATGCCACTTTGGGTCATGTGTGATATCAAACTATAAATTTCATTTGGTGCAAAACTCGTGTATTACCATTGTATAATCATTGGATCTTGATAAAAAATGAATCTGCTTAGATTGTTAAATTCATTTTCCCAAATTATCTGTTTTGCAACATAATTTATTATAAGTAAATGATTATTCATTTTGATGCAAGGAATGGTAGATGCGCTACGTTATCCCAAAGATATATTTTTGAGTGAAAATACTAGATTGCCCTTTTTCTGTTAATAATAAAAGAGACAACGTCTTTTCTGTTCGTTTTCTGGCAACAGTATTTCGTCGAATTACTTTGCTATGCCTTAACGGCGGTGTATCTATAAAAATTAGTTCAGATCGCTTATATTTAAAATGTAAATATCTCTAGAACCGTATGTTAGATTATTATATTGTTTAAATAGCATATAAATAGCAGAGTTTAAAATGCAATGACATATTCGTTATTTGTATCACATCTTCGAGTACTATTAAAAAAGGCCAATAAAATTGAACTATTTTCAACTTGGGATCCCATTTTCTCAGAATCTAATTACGCTATCTACTTAAATCAAACGATTTTGATTTTATAATAATGAAAACTAGGATCTAATATACTTTGATATTATTAATATATTTTTTTCTTAAATTTCCAACTCAATAAATATAGTTACAGACTTCCAAAGAGTATGAATTTATTACATGTCCTAGTGTTTGTGCTAAGTAATCATTTCCTCTGCAGCAGATAAAGATTAGTTGCTGGGTTTTCTCAAAAATGGAATTCCAAGTTGAAAATAGTTCAAGTTTATTTGCCCAATTTCATAGCCTCTGAAGATATGATTGATTTAGTATGTCACTGCATTGTAAAACTCTTCTAGTTATAGACTACTTAAAAAATAGAACAATCTATAATACGTTTTCAGGGATATATGGATTTTAATTATAAGTGATCTGAACTACTTTTTATCGATACCCCGCCCATAAGCCGAATTCGGCCACGCTGAATTACCTATTTTTACAGTTACTTCCCGTTTTTGAATTTGCTATTAAGGCTACTCTTTCGAGTTCGTCGTTCT